>JAYKAV010000900.1:784365-824780 GCA_035582835.1 Phoebastria nigripes | reverse complement strand
CGGAGTCCTGGCGGCGGCTGAGCTCCCGGCGCGGCTCCGCCAAGCGCGGCGGACCCTCCGCGACCGCGCCGCCGGTGAGTGCCCGCAACCGGGACCGGGACCGGGACCGGGACCGGGCTTCTCCGTCCGGGCATCTCGTGAATCCGGTGCTGGGTGGGGGTGGTGTTCAGAAACCTGTTGCACTTTGGGAGGAAGAATCAATCCCCCTTCCCATGCGCTGAATCTGACTTTGTAGTTGTAACAGGTGCAAGTCTCCCGATTTGCTTTCTCTGCGTCTGCCAGTGTGTTTGTTTAGCGGCGACGCTGCGCCCAGCTCCCGGGAGAGCAACAGCGCGGCTCCCGGCGCGGTGTCGGAGCCGCCCGGGAGCGCAGCCGCGGCGTGGCTGGAAAGTAGGGGCTTGAGACTTGTGCTGGCGTTGTGCAGCTGGGAGGGAAGTGGCAGCTATCATAAGCAAAAGACTTGAAGGCAGGTAGAGTAAAAACATGCGCTTGGGAACCAGAGGTTTTCTTGGGAAGGTGTCTTCCTTGGTGGTGTGTCTGCCTTCAGCCAGCTCGGTGGCATGTGTCAAGAATCTCTGAGGTGAATGGACAGACATCTTGATGAAGATGCATGCCACAGCATAGATTACATGTCAGGAAAACGAACATCTTGGCAAGATATACATGGAAATTGAGAGAACAAATTGAGTATTCAAGTAGAAGTGAGTGACATTTATTAGAGTGCTTGACGGTCTTTTTCCTTGGGATCAGAACCCTAGTGCTAGGTGCTGAACAAACACATACAAAGATTTTGGATTAACTGCTCACTGTCCAAGTACAACCTCGGTCCTCATGTGTTTAGAAACAATGTTGTGTGTTCCTACCAAAGCTGACTCTCTGAGGTCTGGAGTGATACGCCTTATTCAACAGATCAAATGTACCGTTTCAGAAAGAAACATAGATTTATAAGCTTTTGAGCTGGGGGGAAGATGCCCACAGGTTGAATGCCAATGGGGGAAATAACGTAAGGGTGAAGAGACCTACAGTAGAAAGGATGCCATGGCAACAAGAAAGCATCGGGGAAAGTAACAATGTTCTCTTATGGAGGGGGAAGAGGAGGAGCATTGCATTCATCTGTACCATGCTGTAGATTTAAATACTACAATATAGGTTGTGGTTTTTTTCAGAATACACTAACTTCTCTTTGCAGTAGGTGCCGTAAATTTAATTCCCAGGTAAGGGTCCTATCACCAGAACTCATCAGAAAAATGCACAATGCAGTTGAGGATTGGGTTTTTTTGTAGGGCTTGTTGAGTTTCTGTTGTTCTAAACAAAGTGGTTCTTGTGGCTTACAGCAGAGGTGAATTCTTACTCCAGGCAGAACCCTGAATGAAATTCAGGTTGCAAGTATTTGGCCAGAATTGAACGTCTGTATTAATCTTTGATTAATCTTTACATTTCCAGAATCTTTCTGAATGGATGAGCAACTTCTTCCTGTTATCTTCTCTAAAGCAGTACTGAAGTGGTGTATTTATGCTAGTGGATTTGCATTACACTTAAACTACTAAATTCCATAAATTGCAGGATAGATGGGAATGGTAGATTCTGAATGTTTTTTTGTTTGTTTATTTGTTTTTTTTAATTTGTGTTAGTTTTTTTATAAAACATTGTTTTTTGTGAATGGGTAGCTATTAGTGTGTATTTTCTTCATTTATACGCTTCTCTTTTTTTATGAGAGCATAGGATTTCTGAAATCACATTTCACTAAGAATAATTCACTTGGGATCATTTTCCAAAGCAATGCCAGAACATACTAATCCTTAAGGCGTTTCCCACCGCCACCTTTCTTTTCCTTTCCCCTTGCCCCCAAACAATCCCTGGAAAAAAGTGCAAGATTTAAATCCTTTTAGTTTTAGCATTATGGCCTCCCCCAAGCCTTGCCTCCCTGATGGTGTTTTTCTTGTAGTAACTTCTATTTGTCTGCCACAGTTTACTTTTTAAAGGTTGTCACTGGTCTGAGGAGGACTTTTGGGGGTCAGTGCTGAAGTAGGAGGCTGGCACAAGTGACGCTGAGCACATGTATTTTTTTGCTCATGGTTCTTCCTTAATCTTGTTTTAATACCATTGTTCTGGGGTCTCAGATGATTTCTGTGCCTTTTTAATTAAGAAACGCTAGTTTTGGTTAGTGTTGTTAATCATCTGGAAACTGGCCAGGATGTGTAGACTTGCTTTCTTTCGCTCCTTAAGCAGGCTAGCCTAACAGCCTTTTGTAATGTGCCTTAGGGGAGAGGCCACTACTGTGTACCGACAGTTTTGGGTAGGTGAAAGATGATGTGGGTAATCCTTCAGCACCTCCTTGAAAACTTAGAACATCACTTCTTTAGAGCAATCTCTGGGGTTTAACCTATGTGACAAACTTACTTCTTTAAAATTGAGATTTACTCAAAAGAAAATGCAGAGTAACCTGGGGGGKGTGTGTGTGGTTTTTTTGCATAAAGGGTCTCATCTGAATGTCTTGCAAAGCCATTTAGGTATGTGTTCTTGTGCAAGAAAAGGAAAAGTCTGCATTTTGAAGAACTAATTTCCTCCCTATCAAGGCTTGCTTTAGATTTTCTGTCAAATACAGAAGTTTTAAATTAGTAATTGCACATTGTGGTTAGTAGTGAGAATAGCGATGTTATTTTTCTGCATCCTTCTTATCAGGTACTGTCTACCAATATCTGAATTTTCCAACCTTCCTTTTCTTCACGATTGTAGAAATTGCTGATCCTGATGTTTCACACTTGTTCAATGAAAAAGTAACAAGTAATAATCCTAAAAGTTGACTTTTGTTTTATTTCTTTAATTGTTAATTCCTGAAGAATAATTTGTAGTCTTACTTCTTCACCAAAGCAGGTTTTTTTATTTCATTTAGCTTGTTTTGATAGTAGTCCCTGAGTGATAGAGTTGTTTTATTGGCAGAAGCTGAGGAAGGGAAGGATATTTGAGATAGAAAAGGTTTGCAAGAGCTAACATTGGCTAGATTACACATGTGGCTGCCTCTAAACAATCTCTGACTTTTTAAAGCTGTTATCTTTGTTTATAATGTACTGAGCCCGGTTACATTTTGAGTAGAGCGGTTACATATTGAGGGACTAAAGTACGGCTATTGCTTTAGAAATGAAGCCTTTTCTGCTGTTTTCCTCTCTCCATCATCTGCTTGTGTTACTCTGGTAACGGAAAGCTGAGTGGAAACCCCTGCTTAAATTGGTGAAAGTTTTGCCATTCAAAACAACAGATCACATTTTTGTGATCATGTTAAATTTCTGCCCATAAAGAGGAATGTCTGGCTTCCTTCTACCAAGATCTTGAGTGTCATTTGTACTTACGGCCTCTGAATTATGTGAGTTTTTCAACCCATTTCAACCAGGGGCTGCACAGTATAGTGTTCTGGTTTAGTAAGAAAGGAGCTAAATGGCTATTCTGCTGTACAGTTTGTGATTACAGCAACTTTTTTTCTTTATTGTTCAAAGATAATAGTTTTTTCTTATTGCTTTCGAGCTGAATTTTCCCACAGGATATTTACAGTAGCTCAGAAACAAAATGACAAGTGAGAAATGTATGAACACATGAAATAGAACTTTTCTCTTTTATTTTGCTGTGGCATCAATGAAATTACCGCTGTGAACCAGGTCATTCATTCTGTCCTGGACAGTGAAAATCAGATGGGCTGAGTACAAAAGATTGGCAGGGAGAAATCAGCTACCTTATGGCAGAGCTGAGCTATAGTTACATGTGTATGTGGTTGGGGAACAGTATATGTACACTAGTTGTCACCCAGTGAGTGAAGAGCTGGATTTCAGAGTGACTTGTCGTGGAGCAGATTAGGGGGCCTTGAACAAAACTTAGCTTGCCCTCTGAGTTCCACATTTGTGAATTTAAGAAATCAGCTGTCATTTTCTCTTTCTCGCTTATTGTGGCAAAAGCATCTTTGCCAAGAGGCTGGCCAGCCTGCTGAGGAGCCTGTTAAACTAGGAGTGACACAGGAGAGAGATTACAGCCCAGAGTTAAGTGAGAAAATAGTGGGGCAAGGGCAGAAAGCAAAAGTGCAGGGTGGGGGCAACAAGGCAGAGCTTGGGCGTGTTAAACCAGGACAAAAGGACACCCACCTCCAGGGTGTGTGCACGTCCGCACACAGCCTGGGAGTTGAGCAGGAGGGACGAGAGCTCAGCATGTGGTCACAGAGCTGCAGCATCACTGGCATACCTGTGACGTGGTGGGACAGCTCATGTGGCTGGAGTGCTGCAATGGATGGAGATGAGCCCTTCAGGAGAGACAGGCAGGGAAGGAGAGGAAGGGGGCTGCACTCCATGTGAAGGAGCAGCTCAGATGTGTGGGGCTCAGATCTGGATAAAAGCTTGTGGGTCAGTGTCAGAGGAGAGGTCACTGAGTGTGACACTGTGGTGGGATGTGTTACAGACCACTGACCAGGGTAAGGTAGTTAGATGGAGCTTTCTCTGAAAAACCTGAAGAAGTCTCTGTGTCACAGACCCCCATCCTCATTGGGAACTTTAATGTGTCAGACACCAGCCATTCAGGAGATTGCTGGAGGGTGTCAAGGATAACTTCTTGTTATTGAATGGTCCTCCAGTCCTCGTGCAGCACACCGTGCAGACCCTGTCTGTAGAAAGGCTGGCCCATTTTGCTCATTCAAGCTATTACAGGATTTTCTTCTAAGGAAACAACTCTATTCGTCTTTTCTGCTGGCAAGCAGAAACAATGTTCTCATGAGAACTTCTTGCTGCACTTTTAGATGAAGGCAAGGCGGTGCAGGTGGTGTAATTGCCGGCGATGAGTGGGAGCTGCCCGCAGGCTCCTCTCTTAAAATTAGTTGGCTGAATTTGTCCTGCGGCCAAAGAATTTGTGCAGCACAACACAGCCTGAAGGCCAAGTCATATGTGCAGTGCAGCACAGCATGGGCCAGGATGTGCTCAGGTTAACTGGTATGTGGATCACTGACTCCTTGATGTGCAATGGTCTCTCTGTCAGGATCACTACAGATAGAGAAGGTGAAACAGTGACAGCAGACGCAGATAAGACAGGTCCTCACCACCTTATTTGTTGTAACCAGCAAGGTCTGCCAGGCTGCTGCGCTTAGTGATGGGGCTCAAGGAGGAGATGAGCTACCAGCTGGGGATGATGGTTGAGTCAGGGATCACTCAAGAGCACTTGACTCACACATGTCCCTGGGATCTGTCAGGCTGCACCCCAAGGTGCTGAGGGAGGTGGCTGATGTCCTCGTGCAGCTGCTTTCCATCAGCTCTCAAAGGTCATGGAGATCAGGGAGGTCCCCAACAACTGGAGAAAGGCAAATGTCACACCTGCCTTCAAAAAAGGTCAAAAGCCACCCTGAGGAACTGCAGGCCGGCTGGCCTCCCATCAGTCCCAGGTAAAATCAAGGAGCGAGACCTCCTGGAGCACAGCAGGGAGAAGACAGTGATGGGGAGCTGTCGGCAAGGACAAGGCCTGACCCACCTGACTGCCTTCTGTGACAAAATCATGGGGACGAGAGGAGAGCAGCAGATGCCATCTACCTCCGCTCTAGCCAGGCTTTCGGCACTGTCTCCCCCAATATTCTTGTACCTGGGCTGTGATATTACGGTCTGGGAGGGAGAACACATTGGCGGGTGAGGACCTGGTTGGGTGGTGGGCTCACAGGGTGGTGGTTATGGGTTGGATGCTGCCTGGAGGCCGGTATCAAGCGGAGTCCCGCAGGGTCTGTGCGGGGCCTGTCCTGTTCAGCATCTCCACCAGCGACCTGGAGAAGGGGATGGAGGGCATGTGCAGCCCTGGGGAGGGGGCAGCTCTGGGGCATGGCCCTGGGTGCTGGTGGGCAGAGAGCTGAGCCAGGGCCACCCAGGCAGCAATGAGCACCAGCGGTGCCTGTGGTGGTGTGAGCAGGACGTGGCCCAAGAGCCAGGGAAGGGCAGGGATTGTCCCCTCTGCTTGGTGCTTGTCAGACCCTGTCTGGATACCGCCTCCAGTTTGGGTCCCCAACACAGGAACAACTCTGACAAACTGGTGGGAGGTGAGGGGAGGCCACCGAGACGGTGGGGCTGGAGTCCTTGCCCTGTGAGGAGAGGCTGTAGGACCAGGGCTGGTTCAGCTGGGAGGAGCGATGGCTTTGGGGGCACCCAATGGCATCCCCAGCACCAACGGGAGGGGATGGAGGAGATGCAGCCGGGCTCTTCACAGTTGTGTGTGGTGGGAGGGCGAGAGGCAGCAGCACAGCTGAAACACGGGAGGTGGAGGCTGGAGATAAGAAGAAGCCTTTTCCCCAGGAGGACAGCCCAGCAGTCGAGCCAGGGCCCGGGGACGGTGTGCCATCTCCATCCTTGGGGGTTTCATGCCCCGACTTCGTGAAGACCTGAGCAGCCTGGTCTGACACCCTGGCTAAGCCTGCTCTGTGCAGGGGCTGGGACTGGAGTCCTCTCCAGGTCCCTGCCAGCCTGAGTTACCCTGGGATTGTGTAAATCAACATTAAAAAGTCCTTTGAGAATTAATTTACAACTAGCACATCTAGTACCAACAGTGGTTGTCAGAAGTGAAAACACACTTCTTAAGAAAAACAAAAATAGTAGTTCTAGCCCAGGGCAGGGACTGGTAAAATAATCTGGTAATACTGTGAAATGGAAAGTAACACTTTGCCTGGCCGTTCTCCCTCCTCCACTGGTGGGATGGTACACCTCTCTCTCCCGCAGCCCCCCAGCCCAGCCCTGGCTCCTCGCTGCCTCCTCCAGCTAGAGGATTTAGCTAGCAGGAGCTAGCTAAAAGCAGGTGTCCGTTGTTTTTGAATGTAATACTTTTCTGACGGTTTTGTTGTCCAGAAGGTGTAGCAATAAAAGATCCAATAAAAATGGAAACCAAAAATCTCTGTCAGCAGTGTGACTGGGAGGTGAGGCGAGGGCTTGGGCGGATGAAGCCTACGAGAGTTGCTTGCGCAGGTTGCAGGTTGGACATTGTGCTGCTGTAGGACTCACATCATGAAATGAGTTGTAATGAATTTTACTTCTGATCTGGTTTTGCCATCCTTGAAGAAAATATTTGTTTAGATCATGAATTTTTTCAAGTTCTTGGTAGCTGAAGAGAGCATATCTAATTCTCTGCACAAATACTTTGTCATGTATGACAAATTGGACATTTTGTCTAGCTTTTATTTTAGGTAACTGCTCTTTTTTCTTCATTTTGGCATCTATAAAATGGGTTTTTAAAATATTATGTAGTATATAGTGGAGTGTTGGGTTTTTTTAGTTTGTTTCTGTGTGCTGTAGATGAACAACACTTTTTCTGACTGCTTATTTGGATGGATTAATAACAAAGCCAAAAACGATGGCTATTTATACTTCAGATTAAACACAGTTTCCTGCACCTCAGCGTGAGGTTGCTTTGTTAAGAATCTCTCCTGAATGCGTTGCCTAGTGTCTCCCTGTGGTGGGCTTCCAGTGAGGAAACCTGTCAAGAAACTTCTTACAGTAGACCAGTCCTATGTACTTGTCTGGACAGCTGATCTTGAGTTTGTTCTTTTACCGRTGGGGAAAAAAAAATATATATATTCTGTGCATTACTTCTTTGGTGCATGTGTGGACTAGTCTGTTAAGTAGTGCAACAGCTGGATTTTTAAAGATTAATAACTCATTATGATTTTAGGAGTCATGTTTTTATCAGAGCTGTCCCAAGGAAAATGTTTTCACTTGCCTGTTACCATTCTTGTGAAGGAGTTCTCTGTTGTCTGGACTAAGTTCTGTCTGATACTGGAAAATCATCCATAATCCTCTGTTATTAGTATGAAGTGACTTTGATAAATTTTGGCTGAAGGGAAAGTTTCAGATTTCGAATTTAAATAATTCTGGAAGATGCTTGTATTAGGCAACCCTCAGAAGTCCCTTCCATGCTAAATTATTCTATGACTGTAGCTTTTGAGAGTAGTACCCTGTATCTGGTGGAGCAGTGTGTGGCATAACTGACTGCAGTCATATGTGATGCAAGTGACTGCAGAGCTAGGATGTGATTTTTAGCACAGAAGATGAAGAAAACAGGAAAAAAAAACCCCAAACCCAAATGAAGAGGGGGTAAAACGATAGAACAATAGTTCCATTTCCACAATTGTCATTGGTTTGTCTCCCCTGAAAATGCATCAGGGGTTATTATATTGAAGACATTGTGTCTAAGAAAATACCAAGGACTGAAGTTACCTTGCTGTTTTTCTTTCTATCTTGTGGGGATAATAATTATTAATTATTAATGTACAGTCTTTTCTGTATCTGAAATCAAACTACAGGTATTTCAAAAGGAGGTGGAAGTTTAATAATTAGAATGGTAGTGTCAAACTCCATGGGCAGAATTTAAAAACTATTAATACTTGGGGATTTCTGACTGTGTCTATTTACTTCTTTGGGGCCTGGTAATTTTTAAGTGGTGGCTGGCCTTCCTTTTTAATAAAAGATTGATTTCAAACTGAATATCGAGAATCAACAGACATCTTTTAAAATCTTGAGCACTTCTAATTGTATGCTGTGGATGAACTAATAGTCTGTGAGTTGGTGATGTAGAGGTACTGTTGTCCCTGACCACCCTGCAAAAAGCTGAAATAAGCCCCTGAAGGCTTGCTTTCCTATAGGACCTTTTATCTATTATCTATTCTGTACACTTGCTCAGGTCTTGCCTGAAAATACTGGATTTCATTAAAAAGAGAAAAAAAAATTACAAACAATAATTTAGGAGTAAGGAATAAAGGGAACCACGAGGTGTGGGGAGATGAGAAATCCCTAGACCTGTGACTAGGAGCATGAAAACTTGTGTCTAGATCAGGAGACACTTTTACCTTCCACAGTCTCTTTTGCAAGTGAGATCTCTGTGGTCTTTTGATTTGTGTGGTGTATTTTTTTTACTATTTTTTTTTTCACCATAGGAAGCAACTACTGTGAGGCATGCATGTAGGCTTTTGGAATTCACCTGAAGATTATGGTATATTCTTTATTCATCACAACATAATACAGACAAGTACTTCTCAAAGTATCCGAGATGTTAATATCAGTTAGGAAAGCAGGAGCACGTTTTTAGACACAACTTGCACTTTTTAGTCTAACACTGGCTGGAAAGTGATAAAAGTATTCTATTATAACCTATTTGCTGTGTTTGTAGCTGAAAGCAACTCTTTAGAGACAAATATTTAATACTTCCGCTGAAGCAGCACTTCAACAATCCTGTCACATTTCAAAAGGAAAATGTAAAAAAAAAAAAAAAAGTCTTATTCTTTTCCAGTATGAGTAGGTTTTTTTCTGTTCTTCTTATGTTCTTTATGCTTTTGGATAACGTATTTGCTTTAATGACATAATGGAAGTGTTGTGTAAAGAATAGACCAAGTAGGCGATCTCCTGTTGCAACTTTTTGAAGTTTGCCATGAATTGCAGAGAAACTGTCTTGTTATAAACCCCTGTGAATCACAGTGACTGCAGAGGTGCAAGGAGAAAAAAATAAAATATCATGTCTAAATAAACAAGCAAATGAAAACTTTCTGCTACTTATTGCTAGACTTTAAGTGCTTGCTCTCTGGAAATAAAGTGTAATGAGAAAAAGTATCTGATGGTAATGTGCTAATTTATTATAGCTATTTATTCTGTCTTTATTTCTCATTATTTCCCCTGAATGGTAATAACATGATATTTACTGTGACTATTTTTTCAGCGGTTTATTCATATATTTAATTATCTTTTTACGAACACACATCAGATAGTTTTTCTTTTTAGTGGCTGGGCTGAGCTGGTTTATAGATCAGCTCAGTAAAAATTTCGATCTTACGAAGACAGATGAAGCTTCATTGATTCCAGAGTATTTATGCTTAATCTTGTTATACATTTAAGACCAAGAATAAATGAATGGAGAAATAAGTATATATATATTTATATGTGTATATGTATTTCTCAACTTACTGGAAAATGATTTCCAAATCTAAAACCAAGAAAGGCAGAGGAAGTTCCTGGGAGCAGAAGCTTATGTTTGGCTTTACAAATGGTACCCTATTTCAAGTTGGTCATGACATTAATGTTGAAATATTGTTCTATCCATAGAAGGAGCATTAGCAGTGTTAACTAAGAGTTGAATCGCACAAGCTCCTTCTTTGTAGGTATCATCATCTGCATGTTTTAAAAAATGAAAGACCCAGTTTGCACTGACTGACAGGTCTTATGTTTCCATGTACATGCTCTGAAAATTTTAGCTATGGAACAATAAAGTCTGTGAACTTCATGCTCTTTTGGGGGTTTTGCTTTCAAAGCTATAAAAACTAAAGGCTAAATCTGGACCTTCTTCATGAGCAAGCAGAGGTCACTGTAATAATTCTGTGGACCTAATAGCCTAGTATTTCCATTCTCTGACTCCAAGCACAGACCCCCATTAGTATTCCTTGCTCCTCCAGAACATGCCCTTATGCTGACCTACAAGATATTCTGGCACAGGGCTCTCACATTCATGTTGAGCTGTTATTCTTTTGAGTGAATAAGATCATTTGGGAAGGTGAAGATGGGTCCTTGTACCCACCCTGATGCCTTCTTCACTGGACTTGTTGGTGTCCTGAAGATACTAATGGGATCTAATGAAGATGCTAATGCTCTCTATTTTAAGAGTAGACCTAAGGAGAATCTAGCCTGGAATGCTGAAATTACTTTCTTGTTGGAAAAGCT
This sequence comes from Phoebastria nigripes, assembly GCA_035582835.1. Lineage (NCBI taxonomy): Eukaryota > Metazoa > Chordata > Aves > Procellariiformes > Diomedeidae > Phoebastria > Phoebastria nigripes. The sequence goes on along the minus strand of JAYKAV010000900.1, from coordinate 814,083 downwards.
GAAAGAGGCTATAATATGTTTCACTATTTGCTCTCATTTTTCTTTTCATTTTGAAGACAGTTATTATGGAGAACCCAAATGTGCAGTAACTTTACTTCTTCAGTTTTCTCTGGTTCTCCAACATAAGCCAACAGTTGTTGTTAAAGGATTCCCAGGCACCAGAAATTCTTCACAGTCAGATGTGCTTTAAGGAATTGCATTAGTGGTCCCTCAAGAGAAGGGGATACAAAAAGAGGGAATGAAACAGAAAAGGAAATGTGGCCACTGCGTGTGACTGGATGACTTAGAATCTCCAAAGGGGCTGGTGGGAAGCTTTGGGTCTCAAAAAGTTGTCATAGGAAATGAGTAAGGCTCTAGTAATATCAGAAGTTGTGAATGAAGCTTGGGGACAAGTGGAAAGCTACTGAGGCAACAAGGCAGGCAGGAAAGATTTTAATGAGCTTATCAGTGAAGGTAGATGCAGTGAGGTCCACCTCACAGAGGTGAGCATAGTTGTTCTCTCATTCAATTATCAAAATTGTGACAGGGCTGGATTTGATTCAATATAACTGTTCTGGAGATGATGACCGTTTGATTTTACATGTACATTTTGGTTTAAAGAAAATATTTCCCTAATGTTTAGGTATTAGAGTTATTTTAAAAGCTCATATTAAAAGATAGCTGTCAATCATTTATATTGACAATGGAAGAACACAGACATTGTGTTGTATGAAAAAAAAATTTCATCAGAATTCAAGCTTTCAGCCTATGTGGACCAGGACTACAAAGGCTCCAATTCATTCCTGACACAATGTATTTGAAGTTGGTGGAATGTGCCCTGATGCTGAGCGTATAAAACTTTTAAATATAAGAATGTAGAAGTCTAGGGATACTAGAAAGCTTTTAAAAGGTCACAGTCTTAAAATTAATTCATATAAGCCATTAAGAAAGCAAGCCCCTTAGTTATGATTGTTCTCTGTCAGTAGATTTGACAACCTTGCTAAAACTCCCTGATGGTTATTTCTCTGAGGTACTGAGAGGACTTCAGAGATGTCGTATTTCACACTATTGCATCAATAGAGTTATGATGCAAGTAGAGCAGTAATGATTTGTCCCTGTGTCAGTGCTGGAGTGTGACTGTATAGATGCCAGATCACGTTCCAAGTAGGGTGGCACTACTCAGACTGCAGAATGAGTTGGTGAAAATCTAAGCTGAGTAATTAAGAAAATGCAGAATACAATAGGTGGATTGCAGTGCACAACATCCTTAAGTGATGGCGCAGTAGAAAGCAGCGGTTTCATTAACTGAGACACAGTGCTGTTGATCACATGATTTTTCTGCAGTAGTTAACAGAGGGTACAACTAGCAAAATACTGAAATTACTCACAGAAGGATATTATTCAAAACCTAATCAATGAATATCCTTCTGTTAGTATTAATAGATTCTCAAATAAGGGATGAATTTTGAATCAGTAAAGAAACACACTCATGATTTTGGTTTATCAAGTGTTTCTATTGTTATCAACAAGATGCTTCTAGGCTACAGAGATGCTGTTTTGGATTTTGTTTCAGTACAGACACAAGTTCGTCACTGCAGACCAAATAAACAATGGCTCTGAGATATAAACTAAGTGTAAGTCGTTACTTGCGTCTCTGTAATCTACCAACTGCTGCCTTGCAATTTGGTTGTGGTACCTCAATGGGAAAGCCGTGGCAAAGTGGCAACTGTATGAAAATGTCCGTTAAAGCAGACGTTTGCCTTAGCTATTTCTTCTGTTTTTTAAAAGGGGGAGAGGGTAACAACCAACATCCTCACTGGTGGATACTGTTGGAGGGGTTTCTCATTTGAAGAGAAACTTAGAACCCTTTAAAGATCCCTATGTGCTGTGACTTAATTTGGCTTAAGAAAAAATGCGGTTCATCCAGCTTCTGTAGATTGCTGTTCGCACTCACAAAATATCCTCATGCTTCTCTTTGCCCATCATAAGCACCTCTTTGTCCCACTTTTCCTGTTTTGTCAGCTGTGGGACTGTCTGAACCTTCCCCAGTCCAGCATCCCTTTTTAGGAGTTAATTGTATCTAAAGATGTCAGGTTTTTTTTGCAAATTAGTGGTTTATCTGTGTGTGCCTTCCCTGGACTGTCCTCTTTGCGTGTGTTAACTGTTCTATTCTTTCCCTCAAACAGAGGCTTTCTGCAACACTGAGACTACCATCTCTGTGCATATTTATTTCTTCCCACTCCAATTTTTATATATATATACATGTGTGTATATATATATGTAAAGTCTTTTTGAAAGTTGAGTCATAAGGATGTGGTTATATTGCGCTATTTTTGGAAAATGAGCAGAAGCACTATTATAGTGAAAAGCGTTGATGGGCTCATCCCACTTTTTCATTGGCTTTTAGATCTATAGACAAGTACAGGATGCTTGAAGCAATGATTCTGCACCACAGTTGATTCCATATCTCCTACCCACTATTTTTCTTTTGGTTCCCACAGCCTTTCCTCCTTTGTTTCATCTTCTTAGAAACAGCAGTGTAGTTAATATTATGATGCCCAGACTGTTACCTGGCTCTTTCTGAGTCAGGCGAGTTGGAGCGTGGGCTGGAGCTTAGAGTTGTCTCAGACCCAGTGTGCTAGAATTGAAGGAGCTAGTGAGAGTATCTGGCACTCCTCTAGATAGTCTGCGGTCTTGTGACATAAACCAAACCATTTAATGTTGAAACTAGAGGCAAGGCTTAACAAAGGTGCATGTCCAAATATGTGTGGCTTTTTCTTTTTTTTTTTTTTTTTAAACTTCTGGCAAATGTTAAAAGAATGTCATGGCAAATTTGTATAAGGACATTTCCTAGACCATTTCCAGCTGCTCCCTTGGCATTATAACAGGATAGTGAAGTGATTCTGATACCTGCACAGAGACTGAGATAGTCTCTGATAGAATTAGTCGCTTAGCTCATTTTATTTAATGTCCTGATTTTGAGGGTAATCTTTAGTCTCATGCTGAAAATATCAGGTGTATTCCATTTACATAGAGGTTAAAATATTTTTAATTTCCTGGAGGCAGTGACTCTAAAAAAAATGAAATAATGCAGTCTTGTAAGAGTGTTTTTCTTCACTTAATAATATGGCACTAGAAAGCTATAGCTAATTGTGCCTCCTGTGCTAATGACCTTGCTGAGTATGATGTTGTAATCATAGGTGGCTAGAGAGATCATAGTTTATTGCTAGCGGCTGGGGTGTGTGTTCCACTACCAGCTGCATATCTCATTGCAGAATGTGTTCTAATGAAAGGAACACTTCAAGTCCTTCAAGAACCTTCAAGAACCTTCAAGTCCCGGCTTCTGGGCCAGGCCCAGAGAGTTGTGGTGAATGGAGCGAAGTCCACTTGGCGGCCGGTCACGAGCGGTGTCCCCCAGGGCTCAGTTTTGGGGCCGGTCTTGTTCAATATCTTTATTAACGATCTGGACGAGGGGATTGAGTGCTCCCTCAGTAAGTTTGCAGATGACACCAAGCTGGCCGGCAGTGTCGATCTGCTCGAGGGTAGGAAGGCTCTGCAGAGGGACCTGGACAGGCTGGATTGATGGGCTGAGGCCAACTGCATGAGGTTCAACAAGGCCAAGTGCCGGGTCCTGCACTTTGGCCACAACAACCCCATGCAACGCTACAGGCTGGGGGAAGAGTGGCTGGAAAGCTGCCTGTCGGAAAAGGACCTGGGGGTGCTGGTTGACAGCCGGCTGAATATGAGCCGGCAGTGTGCCCAGGTGGCCAAGAAGGCCAAYGGCATCCTGGCCTGTATCAGAAATAGTGTGGCCAGCAGGAGTAGGGAAGTGATTGTGCCCCTGTACCCGGCGCTGGTGAGGCCGCATCTGGAATACTGTGTTCAGTTTTGGGCCCCTCACTACAAGAAGGACATTGAGGTGCTGGAGCATGTCCAGAGGAGGGCAACGAAGCTGGTGAAGGGTCTGGAGAGCAAGTCTTACGAGGAGCGGCTGAGGGAACTGGGACTGTTTAGTCTGGAGAAGAGGAGGCTCGGGGAGACCTTATTGCCCTCTACAACTACCTGAAAGGAGGTTGCAGTGAGGTGGGTGTTGGTCTCTTCTGCCAAGCAACTAGCGATAGGACGAGAGGAAATGGCCTCAAGTTGCGCCAGGGGAGGTTTAGATTGGACATTAGGAAAAATTTCTTTACTGAAAGAGTGGTTAAACATTGGAACAGGCTGCCCAGGGAAGTGGTTGAGTCACCATCCCTGGAAGTATTTAAAAGACGTGTAGATGAGGCACTTAGGGACATGGTTTAGTGGGCATGGGGGTGTTGGTTTGATGGTTGGACTTGATGATCTTAGAGGTCTTTTCCAACCTTAATGATTCTATGATTCTATGATAAGTCAAATTAAGAAAGTTGAGGATATTTCACTGTTTCAGTAATCTGACTAGATGAGATGCCTATACCTTTATAATCAGGTCTAGTACACTGGGAATTGGGTCTCAAATTCATTGTGTGAAAATCTGTAAGTGTTTTCTTAATTCAATTTATTAATGTCAGAACTTCAGCTGCTGTAATTGCCAGGCCTCTGGATCTTAACTAGAAATCACTGTTTTGCTGTCAGATAGGGAAGGAGGTGATAAGTCTCAAATTTTATAAGGAAAAACAGCAGTTAAAATGTTGATTCTGCTGGAATCAACTGTTGTACTGCTAGTGTGATAGATGTGTATATATGCACACAACACTCTGAACGTTGGTGTTAAGGGCCGGTAATAGATACACATCTGATTCAGTGCATAATGAAGCAGATATGGAAAGTATAGCTAACATATCTGAGCATTGTAAGTAAGTCCTCCACTTGCCTCCACCTGCCCTTGTTCAATGGGCTTTGTTGATTTTTCTGGTATTTTCTAGAAATCCCACAGCTATAGTTCCAAATGTACTGTTGAGCGTTCAGAAATCCAGGTATATCTGGTGTACATGTGCAGATGAGAAATCTAGCACGTGCACAGTAGATCTGATATGTCTAGAAAACAAGAGTTTGCAAAGCTGCCACGTCTGGCATCTGATGCACTTGGAATGCTCCAGGCTTGCCCACATGTGGTACATGGCACATCAACTGTTTTCTTCTTGAAAAACTCACAGTCCAGGACAGGACTTTGTAGCCAAATTAATGAATTCATTAATGAATTAATCCACTTAGAGGATTCCCAGATTTCTAGATAGAAGAGTTTGTCCTAAACACAGTGCCCCATATTACTGTGGTTTTAAAGCAGACTCTTCTCTTGAGGTGGGGCATTGGCAAAGCCTTACTGCTTTAAGAAATGGAATATGATCTTTATAGATTTTCCAGAGTTACTTGTCAGTATGGATGGAATTTTTTTCAAAAGGAAACTTTAGAGATAAAAGAACAAGACTTCATTTTGAGATGAGCTTGTTGTGTATAAATACAACTCTTTTTTTCGTTTTATTTAGGTAACTGTATAAGACCTCTGCATTTGATAAAATATGAGTATTGCACAGTTGAAGAAAATGCTTCTATGACTTTCTCATACATGCAAGTGATGAAGTAATAAGTTTTCACAGGTGCAGTATGGGACCTAGTGAATTTCTAAGCATATTCGGAACAAGATAGTAGTATATTTATGTGGAATTCAAAGCAAAATGGAAGAAAAATCTAAAATTTGTTGAAAAACTTAAATTGTGTTTGCTGCTTGACTTTTTCACCTCTGATGGATAGAATTGCTTTTCACATGTAAATAAAATCTGTGCAGTTATTAGCATACTTTTAGACACTGATATTGTCCATCTTCTTACATAGAGAGAACCAAGTCCATACACTTCCCAGGATATTGGAGAAATATTCAAAATATCTGAAATACAGATAAATGGCAATGTCACAAAGGTATGTGTTTGAAACAGTTTTAAGACTATATGCTAAGTAACCTGGCATAGCAGCGATTTGCAAATAATTAAGAAATATATGGAGGTGAAATTGTGTCCTGGTAGTAAGAAATTCTTTCATCACACGAAGTCTTTCAAAATTGAACATCTTCTTTGTTTATATCAGAGGTATGCCACTAAGAAACCTCTCTTATGACTGATTATATTTAAGGATCAACAGTGCTGAAGTCTGGAAAGATACAGTTCTCACTGAAGAACGAACCTTTTGTTCTTTCCCAAACTGAATTTTAAGCAGTGACTTGGTATATTATGAAATACGCCCTGTTGTTTACTCTAAAACTCCTGGAGGGCTGATGGTGATATGGAAGAAATAGGACATTTTAAAAGTCTCTTCCAAAAAAAAGAGGTTTTTTGAGGCCCTGTTGCAATAATGTAGGCAACCTGAGCCTGTTCTTTTGATTTCTTAAGACTTGCTCTGAGAGATAAGGGTTATAGTCATAATTTCAGGTAGCTTAAAGATCAAGACAAGCGGCATTCACTATTTTCAAAGTGCTTTTAGAAATGTTTTTGTGCAGATGACCATTCACTTTTTCTTTGTCTGCTTCGGCATGGTACCAGGAATGTGAGAGATCAGAAATTCTGGCCTAATCATTTGCCTTGTTTCAGTGCAAGAGAGGTCAGAAATGAATTACTAATTTGTTACCTCCACAGAGGTAAGATGAAATTGGGAAAGGGAATAATTATTGGAATATATTTTAAAACATAAAAATCCAAAGAGGATTTTTGCGGAGTTTTTAAACAGTCAGTACATTTGAAGTGTATAGATGTTACAGAAGTATATAGGACTTAATTAAAAAGAAGTGCTTAAATAAAAAGTCACTCTTGGTATATACTGTTGTTAGTATTTCATTTGTAGCCTTAGAAATATTTATTACAGAATTCTCCATCGAATTTGGAACCTGTCAGCAAATGCCAACAACAGAGGGAAAAGAAATCCAATAAACCTGTTCTCAACACAGTTAGGTCTGCCCTTTAAAAAAAAAGTACTATAGCTTTTGGGAGAGAAAAGAAACATAAAAAATTAATCTTTTTGAAGGGCATGTCTCATCACCAATCTTTTTTCTCTGAACAAAGAGGACTGAAATTTTTGTTTAACATAGCCATCCACTTGCCAGACCTATTGTGGTATGTGTCTGGAGAACTTTAGCAATAAAATATTAAAAGCTTTTATTACTATTGTAGAGAAACACACAGTTTAGACTTGTATAAATGTGTACAGGCTACAGTCTACCTATTGCAGCAAGTGGACTTAGAGATGAAAATTTTATAATAAAAAAAGAACTCAATGCATTATATCAAATATTTAGACTCTTCAATTCTGAATCAGAGTTCTTTATGTTAGAATGAATCTTATTTGAGTGTGTGCAGTGCAAAAGTGTATATCTGATGACTTTTGTGTGTCACGTAGAAATTTCCATTCAAATGTAATTCCATTTGACAATATCACATGAGAACTGATTAAGAAGCATAGACATACAACGTTAGATTACAGCCTGTAGTAATAAATCATTTTGTTTCAGCCTTGTTGGAGAACACCTCCTGCCTTGCAAATAAGTCTTGAACAGAATCCTCAGAAAGAGGGCAGAAGCTGAAGATGGTCTGGCTAAGCTGCATGGGGGAACAAGTATTAGTCTTCTGAGTTTCAAGGGACCCTACGTGCAGAATATGATTTCAAAGCCTTTTGCCTATCATTTCTTCTGAATGGTTTGCTCTTAAGAGTATTCTACAGGTGCTGGAGTTCTGCAGAGCTTCATTATGTTTTCTGCTAAGCTGGAGGGTGTTTTCTCAGATGGTAGTGATTGATTTCACGAAGTTCTGTGTGTGGCCACTGCAACTCCTGATTTAACCTGAATAGCATGGGCTATTGTGTGTGTGCTGTCATCTCCTCAAAGTCTTCCTGCCATGACACTTGAAGAATTCTGGTTCCTCTTTAGTTGCATTCTCAGTGTGATACTACAAGTAAATTGGGTTGCTTTTTCTCAACCAGGATGGTATATGGAAGTGAGGCATAAGACTGGTATGTTGGTGACCAGGCAATTAGTAATAGGACCTAAACACTCAGAAGACAGAAATCCAAAAATTACTTGCCATTTCTGGATTTGGCTATACTTTATGTTCTAATATGGTTATACTATGTGAGTCTACAGTCTACATTGTACAAAACTTGCCTTTGTCATATATACTAATCCTGGCATCCTGTTAGGCATGTGTATCCTTCAATGCCTGGAGCTGTTCTAGATATCCCAAGAGAACAAGGGCTGGTGCACAGGAGTGTGAGAGAAATGCAGTCTAGGCTTCTCACTTAGTCTTGGATGCATCCAGTAACAATCTAGAGGTGACTTAGAAAATTTCTTATCATTTCCCAGTTCACATATAACTGTGCAATCAAGCTTTCGCAAATTTGTAGCTGTTTGTCATTTTAACAGCTACCCTGTGATTCAGCCTAGGCTCAAGAACTCACTTGCACAAGCGTGTTTTGGCCTGTTTGGAAGCTTAATTTAAGTGAATGACTGTTATGATTAGAGATGTCCTTTAGAGGCTTACTAGAGGAGATCAGCTGCTGAGAGCTTGTTTAATGTGGACAAAACCTCAACTAATTCCAGTGTTGACTTGTATGAAACAAAAATTGTAGTTTTATGTAAGTGTTAATAGAAATGTTGCTGACTTGATTTCAGGTCCTGTGAGAACAAAAATTTTAAGCAATATGGGTTTTTTTCCTGTTTTTTTAACATTTGAGACTAACATCGCCTCTTTCCTTGTCAAAACTTAAGTTCTGCAGTTCAAATATGAAATCAAAGGGGACTGGCTTTCATTTTGAAGGCTGTTTATGCCCATATGCTTGTTGGCCCAGTGGTCTGCCCTGAAACCAACAGGGGACCAGCATTCATTGAAAGCATGGAAGGTGTCTTCTTCATTGCTCTATCTACTTCCCCATTATTTTAAGTACTACATTATGACCCTTCCTTAAGTGTATTGATAATCACTTTAAAAGCAGCTGGGTATTTTGCATGAAGTGGTTAGCAATTATTATCCTCAGTTCTAGTCTAAATTTATTCACGGCCTTGTTGACCTATTTGTTCTTGTTTTGATGTCAACCCTTAGATGAGATAAGGTTTATCCTGTTGGTGTTATTAGTAAGTGACAGCTAGAAGTTAATCTAGCTCTCGACTTCAAACATCTTTCTCCCTCAACAGCCCATCTCTGTGCTTACTCAAAGAAACAGATCTTTTTTGCCTTTTTTTTTTTTTAAAAAAAAAAGGTTAAAGACTACAGGTTACTGCTACAGAATTCCAAAATTACTTTCTCTCCTGGAAGTATATTTCCTGATACATCCTAGGACTTGGTGGCATATAGTCTTATCGTCTAATCCCCCTTGTCACTTAACAACTGTTGAGTGTATGATCTTGCCTTTTGTACTATGAAATGATCTTTCTTCTGTTGGCTGACATGGATAAGTCATTCAGGTATTTCTATGTGTGACTGGTGCTTTCCAAAATTCTGCATTGACAAATGTGACTGCTGTTACTAGAACAGTTTTTTTACATTAAGGCAACTAATGAAGCTGTGGAATAAGACTGGCCTCCAGAATAATGAAGCTGTGGAATAAGACTGGCCTCCAGAATGATACATGAGGAAATCTGCTGGTAACCTCCCTCTTGTCTGATGCATTTTTATTCCTAACTACCCTTTCATGTGGTTGTTTTGACTTTCTTTAACAATTTCATTCTCCTGTAGCTTATCTAATCTCTTGCTATGTGGCAGTGTATCAAATGTTTTATTACAGTCAGAAGATAAAATTTACTACACTTCCCCTTTGTTCAGAAATCTGGCTCTTTTTATCTAAGGAGGCTGTTTGGTCCATCCAACATGCTTTGTTTTTGCCAAATTTTGTCAAATTTTTACTCCTAAACATAATGGAAACAACTAGCTGTTTTTTCTGTGCAACTGTATGAAAAAAGCAGGTGTTCTTTTTTTCTTGTTTTTGGGGAGGAGGGTTTGGGAGGCTCAGGAAATCAAATGTGTGGACTAATACATTAACAGCTAACAGCACTACTGATGGAGTTTAGTCCTGCACTTAAGTGGATGAGAAGTATAACTTTATTAAAGAAAAGAACTGGGGAGACCAAAACAAGAATGAGGTATGGCATTTATGTTCTCCAAGCAGCCTTTTGATTGCCATTTGCATTAAAGTGTCTACAGACTCCCACATACGTGTATCTTTTCTCTTAAGTCTTCTGCTTCCACTGAAACAAGTTATAATTAAAAAATAGTCTTGAAACCTGACATGTATTTGGCTTGATTAAACACTGACATTACATAAAATGCCAGACTTTTTGTAAAGGCAGACACTGTCATTTGTGATGCAAGTTTGACAACTTAGTTGAATCTTCATATTGAAGCAAGGGCGGTAAGTACTGAATACATTTGACAAATAAATTCTGCTAGCAGAGGACGGCTCCCATGCTGTCTTCTGGGGAGATCTTGCTTTCCGTTCTCCTTCCTGTGTATGTGAGGGCTCCTGGAAAGATACCAGTGTCATTCTGGTCAGGGAGACAGAGAAAGAAGTTTGTAATGGGGGCAGACAAAAGAGCCCAAATTGGAAGAGCTGAACCTTCCGTGTGGCAAAGGAAGTCTATGTGCACAAGGTAAACAGAGGAGTCTTGCAAGAGGATTATGACAATACATTAATAACATCAAATGTAAGTATGTGGCCAAGGCCTTGATATGTTGATCTGGAACAACATGGATCCACCTTGAAATGAACTGTGTGATGTGATTTAGATGCTGCAGAGGACACTGTGTGATAATTTTGACGGACCACTGCATATCCGTAAAGCCATTTCCACAGACCAGTCGCTCATACCTGACAGTAATTTTTTTTTAAAGTTTTAGTGCTAACCAGGAACCGTAGACTTGCCAGAGGTGTGTCATTTGTTTTTTGCTCTGTGTGCTGATAAGAAGCTTGGGCACATCAGAATTTTGTAGCCAGATGCAATCTGTTTTAGCCATAGTGCCTCTTCCTTACTGAAGAGTGATAACCGTTTGAAGGTATCTTATATTTTATTTTTATGCAATGTTTCAAAGTCTCCATAAAAAGGCAAGGAACATCCATGACAAATATAAAAATCAATTCATTTTTTTGTACTCCATATATACATGGCAAACAGTATAATTTGCAGGTTTTGCCCTCATTAAAACTACCTTGTATTGCCAGAGGGGAGAAAGCAAAGAAACCACTTCATTGCTGTTGACTGGGCAGGACATTGCACATATCCGTGCGGCTCTTGCGGCTGGTGGTAGGACCTTCCATTTCAGGAGGTTGCCTAGCTGAGAGCTTGCTGAAGTTAAACCAAACTTTTTTCCAGGTTCTACTCCCTAAGTGGAATATAATCTAGATCTTTGCTTCCTCATGGTCACCTCAGCCATACTGATAATGATCACAGATACAAACTACAGTTTGTAAAATTGCATTATTTTCCCTGTTTCTTGCAAATCTTTGCCCTTATGCTACTCACTGTCATAAATTTCCTCACTAGGGCTCAACTTCTCTTTTCTAACCAACAGTACAGTAATAATTTTGACCACTGTGGAGAAACACTTCTACAAAAATTCTACATGATTTTTAAACTAAGCGGGCTTTAACAGAAAAGCTGACTGTTGTCAGAGGTTATTCTCTCTGGGTGTCTTTTTCACTGCATTGTTATCACTGTATCATTTGTGGAAGATTGGTGAGCAGAATTCTCTCAGAAAAATATCCAATCAAAACTATTTATCTTACAACCTTTCTCCCTCTTACGTCTTTTCCTTAACCTAGCACTTTGCTCCTGTGAAGGGCATTTCATACTTTTAATGAAACGGTAAATAGAATTGAACTGATTTAATGGATGGAATGGGTAAAGGGCTGAAACAGTATGAATTAGTGCATGAAAGTGTAATCTAATCAAGCTGAGAAAAGTCTAAGATTCTTGTTTCAAAAGCTTCTATATGTACTAAAGGCCTACTTACTGTACAGGAGCTTTTAAAAATTTATGTTACTATTTTAATTGTGATGCATATGCATTGTGTTTTGTTATACACATCAAGCTACTGTATAATTTGGAGTAAAGATTTCAAAGGTTAGGGCACTCCTAATGTTTCCTAAGCTTCCTCTCTGTATCCTCTTACAGTCATAAAAAATAGTTAATAAAAAATTGCTATATAATTAAGTATTGTTGTATACTTAGCTTTAATATTTGTGCTGGAAAGTAAATATGTTGCACAGTGTTTTGTGCAAGAGCGTTTGGAAGCAGTGTTGCTAAACTGCTTATAAACATTAATACCGTAGCACTGTTCTCCAGAGCAGAAGGTCCCTGCTGAGGGCTAATCGCAAGGAAAAAGCTCATCAGTGCATTATGTGGTTTAGTTTAACCATCTGTATTACCTTGGCATTACAAATAATATTCATCTGACTTTACAGCCAATTTCAGAAAGCTCAGCTGCCAAGATGCAAAGTTTAAAGTAATCACATAGTAGGAAGACAAAATGTTCCTCTAGATAAGGAATGAAGAGCAAAGACTGGGAAGACCTTCTTTCAATCCTGTCACTAAATGAAGCTGATGTTCCAACACTGAGAAATATCAAAGGCAATTCAAGTATTGTTTTTTACAAATGATCCAGTTACTCCTACTACACAATCCTTTGAAAATAACCTCTGAAAACTAGTTGCACATGTGTATTTACAGAAAGAAAAAAAAAACAAACCAAAACAATGAAAAAAACATAATTCAATGTTAAAGCCATAGTATAGAAAGAAGTATAGACTAGGTCACCTTGCGGGGGCAGTTTCTCCAAGCAGCGAAGTGCTGTCGTTATAACAATGTTGTGGTAATGTTGCAGCTATTTTGAAGAATATGGGGGAGGAGGTGGGGTTTTGTGGTGTTTTCTTGTCTCACCCCTAATTATTAAATACCAACTTTTGCTTTCTGGAGTATGAATGTATGCATTATCTATGTAACAGAGTGGGCAAAAATTCAGATTTAAGATGCTGGCACCCTTCCAGGAAAAGATGAGAATCCTGACATGGAACAGATGCCTTGATTAATTTTTTTCCTACAAAACTGTAGACTTCATTGTTTGATGTCGTTTTTAAACCTTCTACAGTTTGACAATAGTGCTGATTTGGCATACATCTTACAGGTCTGTGGGTTTGTTTTTTTTCCAGGGCTTAATCTTTATATCTATAAAGGGATATCAATAATGCACACACATATCCACTCATTCCGAAAAAAATATTTTAACAATATATTTGTAGTTTGCATATATGATATGGATTACTTAACTGTATCAAAACCAAGGGGAAGAGGCTTAGTTATTCGCATTTTCTGCATTGTGCATTCTTCCTTATGATTTCCTCAGCTGGAATTGGATCTGCCGGAGTCTTTGCGACCATTAGACCTCCACTCAGCACATGGCAAGAGGGAAGTGACGGCATGATTTTCAGCACTATAGCTCACAATCACAGATGTGTTTAGACAGTCCTGTCTGTCATTTGTGCTGTATGTGAACAGATTGGGCCACTGAAAAAGTTTCTGCACTTCATTCTGCAAGCTGGCACTCCAGAAACCAAACCCCTCTTCATAAATTGACGTGCTGTTTCCCCCGTGAACAACTTGTGGGAGGGTTACTCTGAGCTGTGCCGCAGCGACGTGTGCTTGAGCATGGGCTTCCTCTGCTGACAGCTCAGGGATCTCTGAAGGTATTAAGGGAGATAACAGGACCCTTTGTGCATTTTTTATGAACTCGTTCTCCTTACAGCATAATGAGATTCTGTTCCTAGTCTTTTCTGCTGTGTCATGTCTTAAACCACAGGACTTGCAATAAGGGCAGGGAAGACAGGCGTTGTTTTAGGCTAACACAACTAGACTAGAGCTGTTTTCTTGTCCCAGAAAGATGATATCTGTTCAATGACTGTTTTTTATAGCTTCTACATAATGGGAATTGGATTTTGAAAGCATTCCCTAGACTTGGTATGAGAAATTGTGCCATTTTAAAGAGAGAGTTTTTGATCTTGTGGGGTCTAGATAAACTCCTTGAATAAATCGGGCTGTTGTTGAGGCCCCAGTCAACTTTACTGTGACCTAATCTTTCACAATACTGAACTTCTCCTTCTAATGTGCTCCATAATTAAGAGTTTGCAAAAGGACCCTCAAAAGATTTATCTGGAAACACTTTATCAATTTATACCAGGTTAGCCTTATTTACAATGTATGTGGGTGTAAAATGGAGGAATCTCTTTCTACCCTTCTATAAAGTATAAAATTGGAGCTGATAGGAAACAATGGCTGGGTAGCATCTTGCGCTTATTGTAGCTCTTGAATTTTAGTATTCTTACTGAATACTATGGGGCCAGCTTGCTCTCATAAGAAGTCAACATTTCCCTGGGTCAAAGTTTCATCTTGTTCTAGAAGTTTTTGATCAAATACAGCCCCTGACTTAGTTTGTGGGAGTTGATTCAGTGAAATGGCTAAGGAAAAAATTTTGGTTCCTTTTCATCAATAAGTAACGATGAAATGGCAGCAAAGTCATTGTGAGAGATCCCACAGCCACAGTGGTGTTGAGCCTGGCAGGCAGCTCTGGAGATTGCTCAGTCCAACCCTTAGCTCAGAGCAGGTTCAGCTGCAGCAGGTTGCTTAGAACCATGTCCATTTGATTTTGAATATCTCCAAGGATGGACACACCACAGTACTTCTCTGGGCAAGTTGTGCCAGTGCATAACCACCATCATGACTGAAAAGATTTTTCCTTCTGTTTAAGTGGTGTTTCCTGTATTTCAGTGTGTGCCCATTGCCTTTTGTCCTCTCACTGGGAACCACTGAGAAGAACCTCACTCCATATTCTTTTCTCTCCCCATCAGGTATTTATATACATGGATAAGATCCCCCTGAGCTTTCTCTCCTCCAGTCCCAGCCCTCTCAGCCTCTCCTCATATGACACATGCTCCAAGCCCTTCACCATCTTCATGGCCCTTTGCCAGACTCTCTCCAGTGGCTCCATGTCTCTTTTGTAGTGGTGGGCCCAGAATTGGACACAGCACTCCAGATGTGGCCTCGCCAGTGCTGAGTACAGGCAAAGGATCACCCCCCTCCACTTGCTGGCAGTGGTCTTCCTAACGCGCTCAGGATGCCCTTGATCTTTGCTGCAACAGCATGTTGCTGGCTCTTGCTCAGCTTTGTTGTCCACCAGGACCCCCAGAGCCTTTTCTGACAAGACACACTCCAGTTGGTGAGACCCCAGCCTGAGCTGGAGCCTGGAGTTATTCCTCCCCAGGGACAGGACTTGGCATTTCTCTTTGTTGAACTAAATGACGTACCTGTCAGCCCATTTCTCCAGCCTGTTAAGGTCCCTCTGAATGGCAGCGCACCCATTTGGTCTGTCAGCCACACCTCCCATGTTTGTATCATCTGCAAATCTAACGACAAATAGGTCCATGCAGAAAAACCTAATTGTCTTGCTGGAAATTACTGTGTGAAGAAGATTTTATTTCCTTTCTCAAAATGCTTTAAAACCTTTCTATTTATGACGTTGCTAGTCTGATTCTGTGAATTGATTTTGTCAATATCTTCAGCTCTGGCTGTTGGATGCTATTGCATTCCATGCTGAGAAGGACAAATCCTCCTTCCATTGTCATCTCGGAAGTCTTTGAATATATAATTGAAATGGTCAATTAACGTCTGAAATTGTTAATGGTATTCGGAGGATCCAGGAGACTGATCATCTGATCAGATGTCCCTGATATCAGATCTGCCTGGTAACTGAGCTCTCAGAGCCTATAGGTTATAGGCTAGGAAGGAGGTCTGATCTCTGTGGTCAGTAGCATGCCAGTGCGTTGCCTTCTTTCTAGGATTTGATTGCTTGTTAAACTATATGACGCTGTATGAAATAGCTAGGCTTTTTTTTTTTTTTTTTAATTGAAACAGGTCTTCATTCATAATTATATGGAATGAAAACATTTGATATGAATGTGATTTGGATACTTTTTTTTTTTTTTTTTAGGTAAACAGTGGAACAACCCTTAATCATCTGCAAGATGCACGATAAAATGAAAAAAAAAAAAGGGAGGGAACATTTGCTTGTGGTATATCTTTAAATGTAATCAAATATGTAGTTTTGGACAAAGGATATTCAGGGGTTTTTATTGCTCATGCAAGAGAAAACAAGGAAAACATATCTTGCAGTAATTTACACTAGAAAAGTATGTTGGAATTCAGTTTGAGAGGTTTTTAATAAAATGTTTCTTAGTGGCCTTTATTTCTGTTTCTTCTTAGAAGGCAAAGTCTGCATCTCTTCATTTCAAATAAGCAATTCTAAACCAATTCAACTAACTTGCAGTGAAATGCTCATTGCAAATGCTCGGGATGTGCTTCAGAGAAGGCTTTAGGTTACATCCTTCCTTTCTTTTCAAGATGAGAGCTATTGCATTATGAGTTTTCATTCTTTGAAAATCAAAGTGAGATTCTGATACTTGGTGATTCTAATTCCTGGTGAGGAAGAGAAAATAGTTTACTGAGTTGAATAGCATTAATTTACACAAGTGTATGTGAAATTAGTCTAAGCAATTTTTAAGTAAATCCTGCTATTTAAATTACCTTTTTGTCGTGTTGATCTTTGGTTGCAGGATTCTTTCAAAGCTAAATGAAAATGCCTGAAAACCTCTGGCTATTTTTATAATCAGTGTTTGCCTGCCTGCACTGCATGGCATTTTGGTTACAGACACATTGCAAATTCAGTATAAAATGAAGTAGCATTTTATGTATAACCAGTACTGCAGAACTGATGTTAGCTTTCCAACAAAGCAGGCCAGTCTGGTCTCCGGCCGTCACTGTGTGCTGCAGGCAGTCTGCGGTGAAGGATGTTACTGAAGTTCCACTTCCAATCCAGCTGAAGGCCAGTGTAAGTCTACAACTGGATAACAGCACCCACCTCCACCCCGACCCCCAAGGGAGCACTGCGACCTCCACCCCCTCCCTGTGTTCAATCAGGGACTTCTAATGGCCGCAGTGAGAGGGGTATACTGATGCCTAATGAAGAAAGAAAAAAATGGCTAAAAAATCAGTTTGAAATGTAGAAAACTAGAGAGAAAAGAGTATGTGTCATGTTAATATATGTACACCAGAGAGGAATGAAAAAATAAACAAAATGTCTTAATGAACCAAACAAAATGTACTAAACTGCAAGTATTTCTTGAAACTTTCTGTGTATCAGCAGGTATTGGCAACTTGTGACTTCAAATATTTAGCCCCATATCTAGGACATATTTAAGTACTGTTGTTTGACTTTGTTGACAGCTCTTCTATATGCAGGGTAAAAATGGCAAAAACTTCCAGCTGTGAGTATTGGAATAAAGGAAGGAGAAATAAAGCAGCGCAAGCAGGGTGAAGGTTAGATACTGTAATAGGCAGGGGCTTGTAGCCCAGCTGTATCCCTGTGCTATAAGGCAGAGAGGAGGAATTGGGAAGAATAAAGTTGTGGCTGTATGGAGTTGCAGGTAACAACTAGTGAGTGAAGGAAAGTTTCTCAGATTTGAAAATTACAGTTGCAGAATTTTTTTTTTCCTGGCGATATACAGATGTAGTTATTGTTGCAAAGATTTTTTTAGTGGGAAGATCTGAGGTATGCACAGACTCTGTGGTCATGTATGATCCTGACTTGAGATAAGTTAGAATTGCAAATGTGATTCCAAAATAATTATTGTAGTGCTCTTTCTATCTCGCAAAAGGGTCAAGATATTTGTATTATAATCCCCCAAAGGAACATTGTTGTCATGAAGTTAGTCATGAAATTACATCTCTGGCTTTAGAAGCAGTACTCAGAATTACAAGCAATTCACTGGCATCTGGGGGGAAAAAAGAATAACTTTCAAATGTGTTGCTGTTTTATTTTATTTAAAAATAAATATTTTAATGCAAATATTTTTCTACAGTTGTATTATGATGTTTAAGATAGTTTTTTTATACTCTGTAAACCAGATACACTTACCTTTAGGAGATAACTGTTTTATTCTGCTTTTATAAAGACATTATTGCAAGACAAAATTACAGTGTCAATGATGGTGTTATACATTTTAATGAAATAAGCCTAATGCTGCAGAACATGTAAATCATTATAAAGTGGATGCAAATTGGGAGAACCATTTGCAGCCTACCAAATTTTCTCTCAAAATTAAGCAAATGGGTCAGTGAAGACGATGGACATGTTTTGTGTGCATTAATGAAGTGGAGAAAGTAAAAAGTGGCAAATGTGTTCTTCTGTAATATAATAAAGGTGGCTGGTGCCATCTTCTGGAGGTGGCAGCGATGATTCAGAGCACCGAGGATTCTTGACTGAAAAACGTGGGGTTTTTAAATGCAGTTCAGGACTTTTCAAACAAATAAACAAACAAAAAATGTATTAGCTACAAAGCATGGAGGGAAGACATTGTGCAGCTTAGTAGCACTTGCTCTATCTGGGACATTTAGGGTGCTTTGCCAGTGCTGGTTTTCAATTTTTGGCAGCCCTGACTCAAGATAGCTAGAAGCGTTAATCTCTCTTTCACAGAAGATGATCTTGTGTAAGGTACCTAACATTTTACACTAAATGCCTGGGGTTCTTAATTTTTTCTTTGGGCTATATCAGTGCTGTGGTGCCAGAGCAGAGGTCTAGGCTGGTTTTCCCAGGAGCAGCCTAGCCGTATAGCTGTTGGTGTGTAGAAGTGGGTGCGTGGAACGCTGTGTGGGACCAGAATCCCGTCTGCTTTGTGAGATCACCAGCAGGTGTGGTCGTTCCTGGCAAGTTCTGTTTTCGCTGCCATTGGACAGTTGTGCATTTGCTCAAGTGTATCTTTGCTCGTTTGTTCAAGAGAAAAGATGCCACATTTTCCTTTAAAAAAAATGTGTCCTGATCCATGTTTAAATGCTGGAATTTATTCCTCTTTCTTCCATTCCCTCATTTCTTTGACAGCTGAGAGGGAGCTTGTCTTCAGAGTACAGTTGTGAACCTTTTGTACAGGGTCATGTAACTTCTGTAATTCAGGCCTGCTACTTGCATAAAAGGGCTTAGAAAACAAAACAAAACTAACACCACAAAACAAAACTAACACCACAAAACAACACCAAAGGAAGACTGTAGAGGTTGTGGCTCTGAGTCTTGGGTATTCTACAATCAAAAAACTAGTAATTTTCTAGTCTTATTTCAGGCTTCAGGCTTAATTAAGCCTCATTTTTTAAAGTTACCACTTTCTTGGAATTTAATGATTCTATCTTCACTTCTCACAGCGGTTTTGAGACAGACCTTAGGGTCTTGATGGGGAAGCTACTGTGCTTGGCTTTTAAAGGAGGTACAGAGCGACTGGGGACAACGCAACTGCAGAACATGGTAACTGGCAGAAAATGTTACCATGCACAGAAATACACTCAATACTGAAGTAAAATAATAGATGGATGCATTTTTTTTTTCTAGAGAGCATAGCTTCCTAAATGCTTGTGTGGGTTTGTTTTGGGTTTTTTCTATTTCAAATTAATATGTAGCAGAGAAAATCAATTGTCTGCTTGCTTCCCTTCAGTGTTGCTGTGATAGGATACTGCTGTGCTATGTTGGTTACTAGAAAGCTACTTAAGTACGGGCCAGAGTATCTTAATGCATGTTGCAGCAGGGATCCCACAATTACTCTTTTATTTTTGTAATACACTAGTATCCGACTGGTAAAGTGAAGATAGTTGTTGCTAATCGCCTTTCTAAGCACAGTAGCATACCTTTTTTCCTCCTAGAATACTGTGTGGGTACCCTGTCCTTAATCTGGCCTTCTCAGCATATGTTGATGGTTGCATAGAGCAGTATAGCTCAAAGCCCCCATGTTCATTGTTAATAAAAGCATAAAATTCCCAGTAACACAGCTCAACTATGCATAGCTTGGTGACACTGTATCTCCTGTAGTGTAGGCTGATTCGGCTGTAAGGTGCCAAATGAAAGTTAAATGCACCTAATACTATTTAATTTAAAACCGGGTTCTTATTTATTTGTCACTTTCTCAAAAAGTAATTTTTTCTTCAGGTGTCACTGTTATTCTTGAAAGATTGTATTATGCAATGATGTAGAAATTAAGTAAGGCATTGGGTAAAAACACTTCCAGTTTAAATACATTGGGGGAAAAATTGGTCTTCTAATTCGAAGCATGGAGAAGTAGAAAATAAAACTTACTACTGGTATGTTGAATACAGAGAAGAAAAGTTCAGATGTCAGCTATGGTTGAGCAAAATTCAGTGAAACTAGTAATTAAAAAATCCCCAACCAACCCTCAGTTATAGTTTAATATTCTCAAGAGAACACCAGGATGGTTGAAGTCACTTTTAAAATATAAATTCTTTCACTTTGCAGAAGAAACGTATCATTAGCGCAGAAAAATGACTCAGTCTTGTAAAGTGCTGAGTACCTCCTGATGTTTGCTTACCATCAGCTTCAGGAAGAGATGATGTTGTGTATATGTATACATATTTACATATATATCATTTTTGCAGTGCGAAGCCCATATGGAAAGCCTTTTATAAGTGGCATTAAACACACACAGGCTGAGGAGTGTAGAAGGAATACTCTCCTGAGAAGTGCTGAGCATGTTCAACCTCCAGTGGGTAGATTTTGTAAAACTGGATTGTCCTTTAATGTTTAATGCTACAGGTGAATATTGAGATGGTTGAAAACAGCATATCCTTTTGGAAATTTGAAGGGGAGGTGAAAAGACAGTTTCTTTCCTTTGTTTTTTGAGGGAGGGATGGGACCCCAAAGTGCTCATTGACTGTATTGTCAATGTGTGCTCAGATAGTGATGACTGTAAATTAATTTGTGTGAGATTGTGGTATAATCAGAAATATAATCATATATTATTAAATTACTATAGTTTAATTGAAAGCTACTGAAAGCTCAACAGTGTGTGGGGAAAATATGAAAAATTACTTTGCTTAATGATTGCTTTGCCAGCTGCTACAAATGCTCTGTATGCAGGGTACTTTTATGTCAGATGACAAGTCAAGTTGCTTCATTGTCTGTTGATAGGTATATATGCATGGAGGAGTGTCTCCTCTGTGCAGCCACACCAGGAAATTGTTCTAATTGCTCTCTGAAAATTTTCCATTAAAAGACATCATTAATTGTATAGTCAGAATATACTGAAGTATTTTTCTGGTAATTAATGCTTGTGTAATACAGTGCAATTATATAAAAATATACATACACACAATATATATTTATTAAAAGCACACACTTTCCAGCATATTTAAATTGCTTAAGCTAGTTTTTTTCTTTTTATTTGCCTCTTCAGAGAAAAATGTCACATTCTTCTGAAAATATATATTGTTTAATTATAAATGTAGTAATTACAGTGTTTACTTCTCAGCAGCATTTGGTGTTTTATTTAAGAATACTTGTAACTGGGAAATTGTTCCTACTGCTCATCAGTGAAAACTGTTCATTCTATTTATTTGCCCCAGTGCAGTCTACTTAGGTTAAAATAACAGGTTAATTCTTTATTGTGGCAATTTGTCAGTCTGGGGAGGCTGCATCCATGATGCTATCAGTTTGTTTCTCAGGTCTGTAACATGAGAAGTTTATCTTAATTGCACATGCTAATCCCAGTCTTTTCCTCAGAAATATTGCCAAAATTTTTGCCTATTATTTGTTGCTTTCAGCAGTTCATCTTCTGTCTTTCATTATCCTCCCACCTTCTGACTTGCTCAGATTGCACATCATTCCTGTTTTTCTATTCAAGTGTAGTTTAAATGCTTAAATAGTTTTGTTTGGCAATATTTGTCACTACTCCTTTTTAATTAAATGAAGCACCTTCAATGTCGTGCACAAATTTTTCTAACTTACTATCTCACCTGCTTACTTTTTATCATGCTTGCTCAGGCCTCTTTACATCATTAATGAGGATTTGACAAGCTGTTTCCGTTTCCCCCACAAATGTTTCCCTGCCTCTGTCTATGAGCACAACATGTTAAACATTCCTCCTAAGTAAGTTTAGCAGGATAGTCTTCAAGCTTTCAGACTTAACTGTTGTCTTTTCTCCATCTGGATCTTTATAAATACATAGGCAGATCAATGCCTACTTTTATTTATTTAATTAATGTGGCTCTTTTATTCTACCATTTCTCGGATTTTTCTCTAGGCATATGTTCTGTGGGGAAGGACAAATTAGCCCTCTAGTATTTGTACAATATTTGGTATTCTGGGGTTTTAAAGATAAATATGTGCTTGGCAGTGCCCACACATAAGAGAGAAATCTGGCGCCACGCACCTACAGTTTAATTAAATCCATTTTGTATTTTGTACTGAAGTATGCAGGGACATGAAGCACATGAAAATGGAAGTAATACAGTCAGGATATAATACTGACAATCACTAAGTTAGCAGTGCTGCCCTCAAACAAGTGTTGCAACATACATGTAGTGTGTTTAAAATCATACTTTTACAGACCAAGACAGTTTCGTGTCATACAATTCTGGTTGAAAATCTTGAGTACATCCATTAAAACCACAAGAGTAATCCATGGAGTTGTTACAGCTGTCTAACAGAGATCACTGTTGAATCAAAAAAGCTGAAATGGATTAATTTTGATTTTAGCTTTCCTGATTTCACTTTCAAATTGTTGTATTTTGGGCATGTAGGAGTAGATGTTTTAATATGAATGCTATATGTAGACTACTTTATCGATTTCTAGATTAGTTCCTACTTTGGGGAAGGTATTTAGGTCTGAGAAAAATAGACAATACTGAGAATGGGGCTTTTTAATTAATTTCCAGCATCATTGGAATACTAAAAGAAGTTAAGAACTCCCTTGTAGGAGAGGAAATCTCCGCTCTGTCAGAGGCTGCCGCTCATGTTCTTGCATCAAAGCAGCACGCTGGGATATGGTCGACAGGATTCAAGACCAAGAGACAATGCAGATGCTGTCTTCGGCTGGCCTAGGTTCATGAAGTATGTTGTCAACTCCTGCAGAAGATGGGCCAAGCTCAGAAAAGTTAAGATCAAGTGGACTTTATGTACAGACAAGGAAATTCAGTATTTCAAAGACCACACTCTGGAGTGTTTAAAAATTAATAACTTCTCAAAGATTACACAATATCATTTCAAATTTCAAATTTATCTTTTTCTTTTGATGTCCTTTGCTTTTTAGCAGGAGCAGTGTATCTGAAGTCGATAATAAATCTTCATTCTTGTGGGATATGTAATTTCAATTGGAAATATTGACACAGCAAATATTCACAACTTGAAAACAGTGGGAGCAAAAATATCTATTAAATATCTTGAAAGTCGACAGTAATTTTCATTCCTATTTAACACAACTTGCCACATCTCAATGAAAGTAGCAGAAAGAGAACTTCCTATTGCGCTTTTATTAGCTTTTAGTCATTTATGCTTCAATAGTCCCCTGTAAGCATAATAATAATTAGAAAAAAGAAACAAAAACTCAATAGAACAAATGTGAGAGAAAAAAGCTGATGCACAGGAAAAAAAAAAGAGAATTTTAATACAGACATCTGTGCATGTCTAAGTGATTAAGCCAGTGAAAGGAAAGCACCTATTTTCAGTGATGTTTTTGCAAAAATAACACGTAGTTGAGAATGGGCCATCTAATTACTAGAACGGGACTGAATACTGTTCAGTAGTTCAGGTAAAAACAAGTAGCTTCTTCCAATAGGGGAAAAATAACAGCTTTTGGTTTTGGTCTTTTACCTCTAAAATRTGAACGATAAGTTGCAATCAAGAAACATGTTGAGTTTTTGTACTGCTTATCAACACCTCTGTTAAAATCGGTGGTGACTTTAATAAATACATTCAGGTGATGTGCATATTATTAGATTAAAAGAGTGTTCAGTAAGTCATGAGCTTTTTGAAAGCTAATGTGAAAGCTAATTGCAAGATGAAGATCAGAGTGAAAGATCATTTCTATGAACTTTCTTGTCCTGTCTAGCGCAGGAAATATGCTAGGAAGTGCTCCCTTAGTCATTGATGGGTATTTAACCTACTGTTTAAATGTCACTGCTTGGCTGATATTCTTGTTGCTTCCCCTCCTTAAAGGCAGGAGCAGTGTCTGTTCTTAGCTCTTTAGGAGCCATTGTTAGGATTAATTGGTGAGTCATGTAACATTCTGCTGAAGAAATAAGAGAGACTTAACTCTTCTGCCACTTCCCTCCCCTGTTAATGCAGACTTTAGCTAAATTTTGTGAATCTCCAAGAGGCCTCTGTTACCATGAAGAAGCACCTTTCCTGTTCTCACCCATCTAGCACACCTCTGGTGCAGCAGAGGGGAACCTTCACTGAACAACCACTTATGCAGGAGGTCAGTCAAGATGACTGTGAGAGTCCACGCTGGTTTACCAATGTATGAATATCATCCCAAAGTTATTGGAAGGTTTAACCTTTCATATATGTTTAAGAACTTTTTGTCCTCTGGCTGAAGTGTTATGAAGGTGTAGTGGATTGCAGCAGCATATTCAAAGTCCTGATTAATTAAGACTGTTTAAAAGGAAAAATTGTGAATGTTGGCTAAATGCATGTTACACAACTGTCCTACAGATTCTGTGTCTTTTGCATATCCAAGTTTTTAATCAATCTCTGTGTAATATCTCAGTTTTGTTATTTGTTTACTTCTCAGGTGATACCATAATTTTAACTGCAATTACAAGCATCTACTTAGAATCTACTATCTCTACTTCTAAAAAATTACTTGTGTTCCTGCCATTTCTTTGCTATGTTTCTGGTATGTCCAGTCTTAGTTACATAAAAATTTCTATAACTTTTTAAAAATTGAAGATAGTTATCCTTTTGATCACTATTACTTCTCAAATACATTGCTTTTGATGAACCAGTGCATTTGATTTAGTGAATTCTTAAAATAGCCTTGCATCACAGGCAGAAAGGATCAAAAATGAGGAATTATGTAAACAAAGGACATGTCTAGGCTGCAGATTAGACTAGCATGCTCTTAATTACCTTTATTACAAACTGTTGTGAAGGCCTTCCGAAACAAAACACTGACCTATGTAGACTGAGATAACCTATGTGGTTGATCTGGTTTTTTCCTCTCCTATAAGACAGATGCTTGCAGGACAGTAGGAGTTTTTGGAGACAGTGCTCTTCTCAGCAGTGACTTTCCAGTATCTGAAACTTGCTGGATGTTCACTGCTTCAGATATGTGTAACACGGATGGTCTGTCATTCCTTGCTTAATCTGAGCCAGACAGCTGTGGAGCTTCCTGACTCCTTCAGACTTCTGTGTACTTCCTCCTGTAGTCTGTCATCGGTCTCCAGCTTTGCTTGGCGGTGGTGAACAGCTAAAGTTTATCTCTTTTTGTGCAGAATTTGTCAAAAGTAGGTGGCACTACTGTTAAGAAATAAAGCAACTGTGCTGAAGTTGGACTTCTTGAGGGAAGAGATTTCATGTGCTAATCTAAACTTTGAAGCTGAAAGAATAAAAATTTAATTTTGTTACTACCAGCAATAAAAGCTGGATGAACTGTTTTGGTCAAGGGGAGAAGGGCAAAGGGAGCTCTATCAATGAAGCTGGATTTTGAAGTCATAGGAATTTAATTCCCTTCTCCCTTTCTTCCTCTAGTTTCTTTGGTTAATAAAAATAACTATTTGAAGACTTCTGACCATGACAGTCTTGGGTACAAGTAGAGCCTAAGCACTGAGAACTAGTATGTATATTCTTCCTCCTTCCCATATAATGGTTTTTTATGTAACAAAAGATAAGTGAAATGGGCTATACTTAGCATCTTGGGAACGTCTTTGGCTTTTTCTGATGTTTTCTATACTCACTTACTCATAGTTATCGAATACTTATTCCTGATATATAGCTGATCACAAGCTTTTTTCTTCCCCAGAAAAATAATCAGTTAGCAGATGTCTTCCTTATTTGTGTATCTCCATTTTATTTGTTTTTGCATGAACAAACAAATGCACAATTACACACACATCTAAAAGATATATTGTAAAAACAAAATCTCATAATATTTGTTTTCTTTTGTGAGTTCATATCTTTGCTATAATAAGAAACACTTTGATGGGTCAGAGCAGCAGTCCCTCTGCCTCAGTAGTCTCTCTCTGTCAGTGGCAGTAGAAAAGGCTGGTCAGAGAGAAACCACGAGCATAGCGGTACTCTCCAGCGCCATCAACTGCATCTTTTGCATCCACAGCTGTCACGATTTTGTAAGCCCTGGGTGTGCTCTCAGCTTTCTGCTTTCTAAACAGAGCAGTCCTACCCTCTTTAATCTCTCCTAGTAGGGCAGCTATTCTGTCCCCTTGGTCAGTACCTCTTTTCTGGACCTTTTCTGACTCTGCTATCACTCTTCTTGAGATTCAAAGACTGGAATTGCATGCAGTGCTCAAGATATGAGCAAACTATGTTTTTTTATAGTGACAAAACAATGTTTTATTTTTGTTCTGGTCAGCTGCTCTGACCAGCTGAAGGTCACATTTATATGTCTATTGCTGAAAGTCATTAACAATATTTTTACTAAGAACCACTATCAAAGGTTTGTTCCACCTCCACCTGAGACTAGGTGATAAATAATCCTTCTTTTTGTGGGACCTGCGCTTCTATATTTTTTTTAAAAAGCCCCTGAAAGAAGAATGAAGTTATTAGCTCAATGAGGGATGTGTATCTCCATGGAAAAAAGCCATTCTATTTCATCAGGCCCCATATTGCCCAGAAGAAATGAAAATGAAAACTAGAAAATGACCTGCTATTTCAGCTGTCTCAGTGAGAGTGTATCTCAGCTAGCAGAGCAATTCATGTGCTTGCTCAGGAGAGTGGGGGAAATCTCTAACTTTATTGAGCCCTGTCATTCAGTCCCTGCAATATCTGTACTTTAAAATCTGTGTTTTACAAAAAAAAAAGCAAAATGCTCTTTGCTTGGTTTCTGAATGTCTTCCTTTGTTTCTTTATCAGTATGATGAAGCTCCGGAAGGTGAGAGCTGATCTTAGGGTACTGAGCCCACAACTGAATACAGTTGTATACTAAAAGCTATTGTATACAGCATACTAAAATGTGATTTAAAAGGACTTAGAAGTATCTTTGCTTTTTCTACATTTAAAATAGAATTGATGGAAGTACTTTTTTAGTGAAGAAAGATATGAACTTGCATTTCTATAGTCTGATTTCTGGAAATATTCTCATAATACAATATATGTTATTATGGAATTATATTAGGTTTATGTGAAATGCACTCTGCATTTCAGTAACCTTTCAACTTCAAAATCATAGTTCTTTTCTAATGTTTAATAGTGTTCTACACAGCCGGGTTTTTTCCCCCGAAAGATTTCTCAAATGAAATATGACACCAGTCATTGATTCTGTGATCTTTCTGTGAGTCAAGCATGAGGCATTTTTTGAACAGGTAAATACTGTTTTTAAATACTAAGCCTAAAATAATTCATATCTGTGAAAAATCTCTTGAGTTGTCTACTCATATTTTATGCTGTGCAGAACATGCTGGGGCCTTATCACAGTAAGAGGGGATAGTGATTGAATTTTAGAGAAAAAAAGCATATTAAAAAGGAAAATGAGCAAAAATAGTCAATTTAGGATACAAATTAAGACAGCAAATCTGTTGGTGATGGATTGTCAACAAAGAGTGGCAGTATTTCCCTACATTTTGCATCCTGAAAATACTCTTCTAGTGTATAGGGTTTTTTCTGCTTAAGAATTTTGATGAAAACAAGAGCTCAGAAGGAATGTTGGTAATGTTTTAATTGCTGTATTATTTTTCTTATCAGAGATTTAAAAAAAAGCTCCAAACTTAGCTTTTTCTGGGAGATGTGTTATGTCATCACTTGCACGCTCTCCTTATAACAAGGAGTTGGGCTTTATTCTAAAGCATGCAACTTACTTGAAAGAACTGTTTAACACCTATAAGCATATATAAATTTGATTGAGACTAATAGACCTGTGAGGTGGCGCGTGCTTAGTGATGCTAAAAGCAAGTTTTTGTAATGAAGTAGTCATTGTTTGAGACTTTTAGTGACTGAGTATCGAATTGCCTGTCGGTTTTCTCAGTGCAGCTGATAGAGTGGGAAGGGTGATGCAGGATGTGCTGCCCTGGGACTTCATGTCCATTTCTTGGCATGTGTTGTAAAGAACCAGCATGAACAGGAAATGATCGTGGCAAGCCAGGGGAATTAAAGGCCTGTGCAGGAAAAGGGGGAAGTGTGGCTTCCCAAAGAAAACATAAAACGGCAGAAAACAAGCATGAAAGTGGTGGTCATAGTTACAGCAGTGGTGCCTTCTGATTGTCACTCAGTTCTTCTGAAAGGTGCCGTGGCCTGACACTGCCTGCAGCTAGCACTGCTTGGCAAGAAGCACCCCTGTCTCTTCCAAGACCATCTGTATTGGTCTTAGGAATGCCTCTTAAGGTTTTAAGCAAGTGTTGGCTGTTTCATTGCAGCTCTCATGCTTACATACCTGTCCCATCTTTTGTCATGGGTGTGGTGTAAGGAATTAAAAGCATGGTGTTTAATTCTTCCTCAGTAATTTTGTGGATTTCTGCATAGGAGAAACTTGACTATGTAAGTCCCCAGGCAACCCGATCTAGCCTTAAAGCTAGCCTTGCTTTGAGCAGGAGGTTGGACCGGGTGGCCAGTGTCTTCAAACCTAAATGAAACACGGGTTATATCATTCCATAAGCTGTATAACTAAGTAATTTGAAGAAGGTCAGGCTGTCTAAAATTGTGTCCTGTGTACAGGAAAAAAGCAAGAGCTTGGATCTTAACAGCACTTTAGAATTTGTGTCTGAATTCACCAGAAGAAAAAAGTGAAATCCAGTCATCTAATATAAAGTTGCAAAGGAATTTTGTAAAAGCCCACAGCTGGAGAAGCTCTTATGCAAAACAAGCTGGCAAGTGTGTGTGTCTGCGTGTGTGTATGTGTGTGTGTGTGTGTGTGCGCGCGTGTTCGGTTTCTAGCTCTAGAGCTACTTTCAGTATGCTCTTGTATTATATGTATATAAGACAAGAGTGAATTACTGATACTGTATCATGCTAGTTTTGCTTATATTGTCTTATGGCTTGCCCAGAGAGAGGAAACTCCTGCTGTTAATATTTGCCTGTGTTACAGTGACTTGGAGCTGTCATCGTTTATGTAAGTACGCATCAATACTTTGACAGCTCTCTTTAATAGAATTTGGCTTATAAGAACATCATTCGTTTGTACTAAATAAGAGCTAGACTATTAACTCTTTGTAAATTTATGATTAAGTGCTTGATCAGTATTAAATGTTAAACATTAAGAGATTTATTTTGTCTATCATATTCTCTTAATGATTTCAACTATGGTCTATTCATCTAAATATCAATGTGCTACCTAGAGGCTGACTGTTCTGGAAGTTTGTCTAGTCAAATAGACGGATAGATACAATCTAATATCATCTGAAGAATCGAATTTGGATGTTTTTGGACTCTAAATACACTTGCCATCAACTTATTCTATTAGCAGCAATTGCTGCAGCTAAATTTTCACATCATCTTTCTGGGATAAAATAGGATTTCTTCCCTCTGGGTACAGTTGACTATTTGTTCAATACATGCCTTGCTTGCTTATCTTAGTATCCTGGAGATATAGGATAGTCACGTAGTAACTATTTCTATCAGTTCTATTTCTAGATTTTGCTTTTTTTTTGTGTCGTGGTTTAACCCCAGCCAGCAACTAAGCACCACACAGCTGCTCGCTCACTCCCCCCACGGTGGGATGGGGGAGAGAATCGGAAGGGTGAAAGTGAGAAAACTC
>JAYKAV010000900.1:339538-784075 GCA_035582835.1 Phoebastria nigripes | reverse complement strand
AGCTGTCCTGGCTATGCTCCCTCCCAGCTTCTTGTGCACCTGGCAGAGCATGGGAAGCTGAAAAGTCCTTGACTAGTAGACTACTTAGCAACAAGTAAAAACATCAGTGTGTTATCAACATTATTCTCATACTAAATCCAAAACATAGCACTATACCAACTACTAGGAAAAAAATTAAGTCTATCCCAGCTGAAACCAGGACATTTTGAGATGAAGTTTATCTGTAGGTAGGTATGTCTTCAACTTAAGGTGGAGTGGGAAAGAGAGTGGCTGAAGCTCAGGGAATACGTCTACAGGAAAAGACATGTTTGAGGGCTTGTCTATGCTGCAGACTTCACTCAAGTAAGAAGACCGATGGACCTCCTTGACTTGACAGTAATACTTGATGGATAAATATTTCTTTTTTTTTTGATATCACAAAAACTATTTGCATGTTTGCAAGAAATTACCACAACCAATTTCTTTATCCTGTCTTTCAAGATGCTTCTTGTGCTCTACAGTGGAGGAAAGAGATGATATATGGGTGGAAGGGTTGGACATATTAGGAGGAAGGGAAAGGGATACAGGGGTGCCCTGTGTGAACCTTTGAAATATCCACATTCTTTCATCCTAGAACAAGACAAGGGGATATGGAACTAATCCCAGATTCTCGCAGAATTTTGGGGAGAGGCTTTGTGTGTGGGATTTAGAGCAATTTACCTTCTGTTCCATATCAAAAAGCACCTTGTTCTTCTCAGGTCTCATTTTCATGTTGTTGTCTTTTTCTTTACATTCCTGTCTTGTACCTCGTTCTGACCTTCTTCCCACCCACTCCTATGCGCAATCAACCACTCTTGGAATCAGGAGCTTTCAGAGTAATTAACACTTAAAGCCCTGCCCCTTACTACTACCTACTCTCCTTGTCCAGCTTTATGGTGTCTCTGTCCTGCTCATTCTGCCAGTCTTTCAGGCTTGTCAGCTGTCAGGTAGGCGTACAAGAAGCTCACCAGATGCACTTGCTTGTGGCTCACCCACAGGTCTGTTGCCCTATCCAGTTTTAATGAGTGTCCTGGTTTCGGCTGGGATAGAGTTAATTTTCTTCCTAATGCTGTGTTTTGGATTTAGTATGAGAAGAATGTTGATAACACACTGATGGTTTTAGCTGTTGCTAAGTAGTCTACTAGTCAAGGACTTTTCAGCTTCCCATGCTCTGCCAGGTGCACAAGAAGCTGGGAGGGAGCATAGCCAGGACAGCTAGCCCAACTGGCCAATGGGGTATTCCATACCATATGATGTCATATGCTCAATATATGAATAGGAGGCGTGGTCCAGGAAGTAGCGATCGCTGCTTGGGTATTGCTCAGCAGGTGGTGAGCAGTTGCATTGTGCATCACTCATTTTGTGTATTTCATCATCATTATTATTATTATTATTATTATCATCATCATCATCATTATTTCCTCTTCCTTTTCTGTTTTATTAAACTGTCTCTATCTCAATCCACAAATTTTACTTTTTTTTTTTCCCGATTCTCTCCCCCATCCCACTCAGGAGAGGCGGTGAGTGAGTGAGCGGCTGTGTGGTGTTTGGCTGCCTGCTGGGTTAAACCACAACAGTCCTTTTTGGTGGCCAACGTGGGACACGAAGGGTTGAGATAACGACACATCTGACCTGAGTGGGTTAAAACAAATTTGTTATAAGCATTCATTATATCAGTTTAGTAGTCACTGGTCACAATATTGGTTTATTTGCTCTCAGAGTTGTTGGATCTGTTTTTGGAGTTGAGTTATGTAACACCTTACTGGCTGTATATACTGCTTATCGGTGTTTATGTGCTGTTTATCACCTCTGGGAGATGGATTAAGGTTATCGCTTTGCTATACTGTGTAACACTGGCTTATGTATGAAAAAATTATTGGTCATGAGCTTGTACTCAGCATTGTCGTCATCACTGTGCTTTGGGAGCTATCTCTCAGAAACTATTAATAACTACATTTTTTACCTCTTCTCCTCGGAGAGCCAGCTTACGGGGGAGACACCTTCCTTCACCTTCCCCTTCTCCTCCAGGCTGATTACAATAGCTCCTGAGGATTTTGAATACCCTTGGGATGTTCAAACCAGCGTGTTCCTATTGCTATGTCTCCTGAATGCATTTCGGGCCTTGTTTAAGGTTAAACAACTATTTAAGAATACCACCCAGAGATCTGCCCCAAGGCTGGATAGTTATGAGTGGCAGGGTGCGTGGGACAGTATGGGCAAGTACCTAGGACAGTGGGCACCTCCAGTGTTTTGGAACTTCACCCCTGAACAAGTGCAGAATCCTGAAAAACTAGTAAAATATTTGGAAAAAGTATGCTGTCACCCTGGCAATTCCAGAGAGACACAGATCACTGCAATGTGCTGGGGCCTGGCCCATGCCTGCCAAGCCCTGTTCTCACTATTCAGAACCCTCAAGGGGAAGAGAAGGTCTCCGGATCTGACAACAAAATGACAGGCACTGCGGCTACTCCAACCCCCACGACGGGCACTGTGGCTGAATCAGAGGACCAACCCATGCTGGTATCAGTCACCCCTATACATAAGAAGAAATCTTGGAAGCGAAAGTCAGCTCGTTTAGAAAGGGATGACAGAAAAGCAAGGCCATCACGAGGAGGGGAGGAGGAAGAGGAAGAACTTGTAAACAAGACGGAAACCACCCAATCCCTATCCCTGAGTGAGCTGCAAGATATGCAAAAAGATTTCAGCCGTTGTCCAGGCGAGCACATTGTCACCTGGCTGCTCCGATGCTGGGATAACGGGGCCAGTGGCCTGGAATTAGAGGGTAGGGAAGCCAAGCAGCTTGGATCCCTTTCTAGGGAAGGGGGCATTGGCAAAGCGATTGGGCAAGGGGCACAAGTCCTCAGCCTCTGGAGGTGACTCCTGTCAGGTGTGAAGGAAAGATCCATCTTCAAGGAAGATGTTATATGTCACCCAGGCAAGTGGACCACCATGGAGAGAGGTATCCAGTACCTGAGGGAATTAGGCATGCTGGAGGTGGTTTATAGTGACCTGGATGACAAGCAAGTATCCAAAGATCCAGATGAAGTCCAGTGCACGCGACCTATGTGGCGGAAGTTGGTACAGACTGCACCAGCATCATATACCAACTGAATGGCAATACTGTCCTGGAAAGAGGAAGAAGCACCAATGGTGGATGACGCAGTTGGCAAGCTCCGGGAATACAAAGTAA
The DNA here is from genome assembly GCA_035582835.1 of Phoebastria nigripes. Classification (NCBI taxonomy): domain Eukaryota; kingdom Metazoa; phylum Chordata; class Aves; order Procellariiformes; family Diomedeidae; genus Phoebastria; species Phoebastria nigripes. The sequence continues at coordinate 780,867 of JAYKAV010000900.1, read as the reverse complement.
GTATCTCTTCCTCCCTTGACTTTGCTGTGCAGAAACTGTCTTGGGAGTTCCAGCAACTCAAAGAGGATAGGTCCTACTCTCCGCCTGTATGGACCAGTATCTCAGCTATTAGGAGTCAGCGTTCTTCTGCTCAAGAGAGAGGATATAGAAGGTACACACCACGGGGCACCCTGTGGTTTTACCTGCGTGACCACAGAGAGGACATGAGGAAGTGGRATGGRAAACCTACCTGGACCCTAGAGGCACGGGTATGTGAGTTGCAAGGGAAAACAATCACACAAGGGGGTTCTTCCAGGAAAACTGCTGCTCCAGTTTCCAGTGAGCAGTTTCCCAGACAGTGCAGAAGCGCTGATTCCACTTCTGATCTTAATAAAGGGACTTCTGATTCATACTTAGAAGAAGTGGGTAGCGAATACGATGACCAGGATTAGAGGGGCCCTGCCTCCRRCCAGGTGGAGGAAAGGGACAACCAGGTTTACTGGACTGTGTGGATTCGGTGGCCTGGCACATCAGACCCACAGGAGTATAAGGCTCTCGTGGACACCGGTGCACAGTGTACCCTGATGCCATCAAGCTATGAAGGGGCAGAACCCATTTATATTTCTGGAGTGACAGGGGGGTCCCAAGAGCTGACTATACTGGAGGCCAAAGTGAGCCTAACCGGGAAGGAGTGGCAAAAGCACCCTATTGTGACTGGCCCAGAGGCTCTGTGCATCCTTGGCATAGACTACCTCAGGAGAGGGTATTTCAAGGACCCAAAAGGGTACCGGTGGGCTTTTGGTGTAGCTGCCTTGGAGACAGAGGAAATTAAACAGCTGTCYACCTTGCCCGGTCTCTCCAAGGACCCTTCTGTTCTGGTGCTGCTGAGGGTCAAGGAACCACAGGTGCCAGTCGCTACCACAACGGTGCATCAGTGGCAATATCGCACGAACCGAGACTCCCTGATTCCCATCCATAAGCTGATTTGTTGACTGGAGAGCCAGGGAGTGATCAGCAAGACTCACTCACCCTTTAGCAGTCCCATATGGCCAGTGCGAAAGTCTAATGGAGAGTGGAGACTAACRGTAGATTATTGTGGCCTGAACGAAGACACACCGTTGTTGAGTGCTGCTGTGCTGGACATGCTAGAACTTCAGTATGAACTGGAGTCAAAGGCAGCCAAGTGGTATGCCACCATTGATATCGCTAATGCGTTTTTCTCAATCCCTTTGGCGGCAGAGTGCAGGCCACAGTTTGCTTTTACTTGGAGGGGCATCCAGTACACCTGGAATCGACTGCCCCAGGGGTGGAAACACAGCCCCACCGTTTGCCACGGACTGATCCGCACCACACTGGAACAGGGTGAGGCTCCAGAACACCTGCAATACATTGATGACATCATTGTATGCGGGAGCACAGCAGAAGACGTTTTCGAGAAAGGGAAGAAAATAGTCCAAATCCTTCTGAAGGCCGGTTTTGCCATAAAACAAAGTAAGGTCAAGGCACCTGCACAAGAGATCCAGTTTTTAGGAATAAAACGGCAAGATGGGTGTCATCACATCGCAATGGATGTGATCAACAAAATAACAGCCATGTCCCCACCAACTAGCAAAAAGGAAACACAAGCCTTCTTAGGCGTGAGTTTTTGGAGAATACATATTCCAAATTACAGATAGTAAGCCCTCTCTATCAAGTGACCTGGAAGAATGACTTCAAATGGGGCCCTGAGCACCAAGAAGCCTTTGAACAGATTAAACAGGAGATAGTTCATGCAGTAGCCCTTGGGCCAGTCCGGGCAGGACAAGATGTAAAGAATGTGCTCTACACTGCAGCAGGGGAGAATGGCCCTACCTGGAGCCTCTGGCAGAGAGCACCAGGGGAGACTCGAGGTCAACCCTTAGGGTTTTGGAGTTGGGGATACAGAGGATCTGAGGCCCGCTATACTCCCACTGAGAATGAGATATTGGCAGCATCTGAAGGGGTTCAAGCTGCTTCGGAAGTGGTTGATACTGAAGTGCAGCTCCTCCTGGCACCCCGACTGCTGGGGCTGGGTTGGATGTTCAAAGAGAGGGTCCCCTCTACACATCATGCAACCGATGCTACGTGGAGTAAGTGGGTCACGCTGATCACACAACGAGCCYGAATAGGAAACCCCAGTCGCCCAGGAATCTTGGAAGTGATCACGAACTGGCCAGAAGGCAAAGATTTCGGAATGTCCCCAGAGGAGGAGGTGACGCGTGCTGAAGAGGCCCCACTGTATAATAAACTACCAGAAAATGAGAAGCAGTATGCCCTGTTCACTGATGGGTCCTGTCGTCTTGTGGGAAGGCATCGGAGGTGGAAGGCTGCTGTATGGAGTCCTATATGACAAGTCGCAGAAACTGCCGAAGGAGAACGTGAATTGAGCCAGTTTGCAGAGACGAAAGCCATCCAGCTGGCCTTGGATATTGCCGAATGAGAAAAATGGCCAGTACTTTATCTCTATACTGACTCAKGGATGGTGGCAAATGSCCTGTGGGGGTGGTTGCAGCAATGGAAGCAGAACAGCTGGCAGTGCAGAGGTAAACCTATCTGGGCTGCTGCATTGTGGCAAGATATTGCTGCCCGGGTAGAGAACCTGGTTGTAAAAGTGCGTCACTTCCTTGGGGCTTACGTTCCCAAGAGTCGGGCCACTGAAGAACATCAAAACAACCAGCAGGTGGACCAGGCTGCTAAGATAGAAGTGGCTCAGGTGGATCTGGACTGGCAACATAAGGGTGAATTATTTATAGCTCGGTGGGCCCGTGACACCTCAGGCCATCAAGGAAGAGATGCAACATATAGATGGGCTCGTGATTGAGGGGTGGACTTGACCATGGACGCTATTGCACAGGTTATCCATCAATGTGAAACATACGCTGCAATCAAGCAAGCCAAGCGAGTAAAGCCTCTCTGGTATGGAGGACAATGGTTGAAATATAAATATGGGGAGGCCTGGCAGATTGATTATATCACACTCCCACAAACCCACCAAGGCAAGCACTATGTGCTCACCATGGTGGAAGCAACCACCGGATGGCTGGAARCATATCCYGTRCCCCATGCCDCTGCCCGGAACACTATCCTGGGCCTTGAAAAGCAAGTGCTATGGCGACATGGCACCCCAGAAAGAATTGAGTCAGACAATGGGACTCACTTCTGACACAACCTCATAGACACCTGGGCCAAAGAGCATGGCATTGAGTGGGTATATCACATCCCCTATCATGCACCAGCCTCCAGGAAAATAGAATGATACAATGGACTGCTAAAGACTACGCTGAGAGCAATGGGTGGTGGGACAATCAAGCACTGGGATACACATTTAGCAAAAGCCACCTGGCTAGTCAATACCAGGGGATCTTTCAATCGAGCTGGCCCTGCCCAATCAAGACCTTTACGTACTGCAGATGGGCATAAAGTCCCTGTAGTGCCTGTAAAAAATATGGTGGGGAAGAGTCTGGGTTACTCCTGCCTTGAGCAAGGGAAAACCCATTTGTGGGATTGCTTTTGCTCAAGGACCTGGGTGCACTTGGTGGGTAATGCGAAAGGATGGGGATGTCTGATGTGTACCTCAAGGGGATTTGATTTCGGGTGAAAATAGCCAATGAACTGAATTGTATGATGTTAATTGCTATATAATATTGTATATCATCACTTCTATTGGTTGCTATATGTCATATCAACAGTATTGCAGTAAGAATCACCCAGATTAATGAAGAATGAACTTTGATGAAACCGAGCAAAGTGCAATGATGATAGAACCGGACAAGCGCAGTGATAATGGAACCAGAACTGGCTCCAGGATGCAACAATCCAACACCACACACCATCTCTCCTGCCCTGAAAAACTGTTATGACAGATGGAGCCCAAAGTCATGGACTAAATGAACTCAATGGACATTTTAGAGGGATGGCCCATAGACTAAGGGAATGATATCTGTGTGTACATATATCAAAAGACAAGAAAAGTGGTGGTGATTAATTGGAACGTATTGGAAAATGTGAGACCTAGGCATGACATAGGTGGTATAGAATAAGGGGTGGATACTGTCCTGGTTTTGGCTGGGATAGAGTTAATTTTCTTCCTAGTGCTGTGTTTTGGATTTAGTATGAAAAGAATGTTGGTAACACACTGATGTTTTTAGTTGTTGCTAAGTAGTCTACTAGTCAAGGACTTTTCAGCTTCTCATGCTCTGCCAGGTGCACAAGAAGCTGGGAGGGAGCATAGCCAGGACAGCTAGCCCAACTGGCCAATGGGGTATTCCATACCATATGATGTCATATGCTCAATATATGAATAGGAGGCGTGGTCCAGGAAGTAGCGATCGCTGCTTGGGTATCGCTCAGCAGGTGGTGAGCAGTTGCATTGTGCATCACTCATTTTGTGTATTCTATCATTATTATTATTATTATTATTATCATTATTACTATTATTACTATCATCATAATCATCATCATCATCATCATCATCATCATCATCATTATTTTCCTTTCCTTTTCTATTTTATTAAACTGTCTCTATCTCAATCCACGAATTTTACTTTTTTTTCCCCTCCATTCTCTCCCCCATCCCACTCAGGGGGGTGGTGAGCGAGCGAGCGGCTGCATGGTGTTTGGCTGCCTGCTGGGTTAAACCACAACAATGAGCATGATTAAATACTCACCTTTTGTTTCTCTGCCTCCTCCTGCTATAAGTCAAAGGCTCCTAATACCATTGCTCTCTCTTGATTATGCTGGTTTATACTTTATCCTGGGCCTTTGACTGACATTTGTACCCACCCACTTCCCTACTGTTGTCTGAGAAGCAACCTCCACAAGTGTCTAAGTGCAAACATTTAGCCATCTTGCTTTTTCTTTCCTTGTGCTATTTTTCCTCCTCTTCCCTCCCTCCTTCTTAGACAGCTAGGGATGTGTCTCAACATGTAGTGGATATACTTAACATTCTGTTTAGATATGCTTGTTATTCCCTTTAAACACATCTAAACAGAATAATAGAAAGCATAGGTCTGATTCATCAGTTCCACAGTCCATCTATGCAGATAAATAATCGAGTTCCCACAATGTTTCAAAAAAAATCTTCCATAGATAGCTACTGAAATATCTTGGGATGTTGGAAATTCTGTATCAGTTGACGCTGTTTTGAAAACAAGTGAGTGCATTTGAAATGTGGAATGTATATGCATATATGTCACCCCCTAGCATTTGAATATATTGTCCCTCTATCTTCTACTCCTTTTTCTCCACTGAATTAGAAAACATAATTTTAAAAATGTTTTTATGAAATCTGTTAAAATTTCAAGGCAAAGTGCTAGCACACCAATTTCATATGAACTGCCTGGAAGATGAAGGCCTACACCTGGAAGAATTTTCTGACTCCTACTGGAGTTCCTTGAAGTCCTGCTGTAGTTCAGTGTAGACAGTGATGTCTGTGGGAGAAAGACAAACCAAGTTAACATGCTTTATTATAGCAGAAGAATTGTTTGTCTGCAAAAGAGGCAATGAGGTCTTATGAAGGATGAGACCTATCAGTTGACAGTAAAATCTTATTGTATTGGCTTATTCTAGGGCAGTCTGGCAGATTCATCTTTAAAAGAGTAACTTCACAATAAGGTGTTGTCTTATTAGCTAAGATTTTGGGTAACATGCTGATAACTAGGCAAAAAGTTTCTTTCGTGCAGTGAAAGAAATATTCGTCTGTGCTGAAAGTAAAATGTGTCTGGGGTACTGAATTTATTAGGGTTTGTTTTTTTTTTTTTGGTCTTTTTTTGTTGTGTCGTGTAATGATTACTTTGAAGTCCAAAATGTTTTGTTTTCTGAATGAAAGCTGTTTCTATAGCAGCTGGTAGTGATACTGTAAATGTTTCATGCTAGATTTTCTGATGTAGATTCAGACACATATGCATAAATCCTCCTCCCCCTCCCCAGCAAATGATACCCTCATCAGAAATTTTCTATTTAGGTATGTGAGCCTACCCTGAATTATTTTATTCTGGGGGACATCCCTGTAGATTGCAAATCAGGAAAATAAAGATCTGTAAGAGTATAAATCCTTTTAAATATAGCACAAAAAAAAAAAAAAAGACAACATTCTATCATTCTATTTATGTGGAGATATCTTTTGTTTTCTTTTTTTATTTTGATCAGAATTTTATGTAAATCGGGACATGCTTTGAATGGATGAATTTTGAGATGATCTTTTAATTATTGATGTATATATTTCTCTGTGTTACTGGCTGACAGTAGACACAGTATATTAAGATTTGTAGCTGAATTTCTGTCATATCATTAACATCATGTCTGGCATTTCCTGTCCCCCCTCCCCCCCCCCCCCCCCCCCGCCCCGCCACTCCACGGTAAGTTCAGTTCAAATTAAATTTATCATTCATAATCTTAAAATTATAGAAACACTTAATTCTGACAGCCTCTGAACATTTTTTTTGTTTTCATATGGCTTTTAAAAAAATATCACATAACCCCCCAAATGAAGGAAAATTTTTCATTTTGGGTTAAATAAAGGATTTCTACTAAATGGAAAGCACAGTGTTTGTACTTCCCCACTCAACTCTCAGGCAATTTAGGGGTCAATGACAGCCCTGTTAAATTTGTTAGCTTCACCATGTTTTGTCTCATACTTTGTCCTAAGCAGTCACAAATGTAATCTATAATCTATCCATACTTACATGACTATATTCACTTCCTGCTGAATTCACTTCCTTCTTTTCATTTTTTAAAAGAAATTATGTAGTCCCATGATGTGCAAGTTAAGGCCGAGGAAAATGTAGAATTTGTCTTCATTTTAAGTCAATAACAGATAACAGAATTAATACCTGTGGGAAGTAAGTTGAGGAAGAGATACATGCTCACCTAAGCAGTGTTTGGAATTCTTTCTCCAGAATCTTGTGTTTTGAGTTGCAGGGTTAATTAGAACTGTATGAAAAGCATGTAGTGGAACATCCTGAAATCAATTAGTATTTCAGTAATGGCTTATGAAGCAGGAAATTTTAAAAATGGATGCTTTCTGATACCTGCTGCAGCGTGCAGAATACTGAAGACTAATAACTCAAAAGTGGGCTGAAGAGCTGTGAAAATTAATGTGCCCACACAGTATATGCCCATAGCATAGAGGTATGCCTTTAGGATATTCACTGCTGTGATGATAAGCATTCTGAAACACACAAAACCCCAGTATTTCAGTTGTTTTTAAAAAAATGCAAAAGACCTAATTAACTGTCTGAATTAAAATCAGTATGCTGTATTTACAGTGAATTCATATTGTTCACAACCTGTGGCAGCTGAGGGGATGATGTCTAGCTATGAAGAATAAATCAAGGAGCCTGAGAACTATTTCAATAAAATGAGTTTTTAACTTCATGGGAAGCATACCAGATTGTATTTTGCTAGCCTAGAACCGCTGAGGTCTCTAAGTTTATTTAAAAAGTGAATTTCTTGTAAAGTCTCATATAGCTGCATAACATTCAAACAAAACACTTCCTGATGGTAGTTAATACTGAATTACAGAACATAAACAATCATGGAGGAACATGAACTCCAGGGTGATCATTTGCTATAATTGGAGTCTCCAGTCTCTGTAAATAAACAAATTGATCTTTCTTGAGAAACCTCATTTCTTTATCATCCGTGTAAATTTTATATGCAAATATCCACAAGCTAAAAGCAGCTGGAAAATTACCTTTTTAATCTCATACATAAATGCTTAGTGTTGTACTACAGATGGTGCGTTTGTTGTCTGGTAAACAAATGCCAGTATGATTAGGGTCTTACAAACTTTAGAAAACTTTTATTTTGTGGTCAATATGCTGGTAATGCTGTTAATATTCTTTTTAGCTGCATTGAAAGTTAGGTCTGGTGTAGATCCCACTATACTGCTATATTCTGCAAGATTGATAGAGTGAGGTAAGTGCCCCTTGGCCATGGTGCCATGACACACTGCATGCTCCGTCTTACAGCTGGAAAGAAGGGGACCCTTACTGCACTTGATACAATGCTTAGGGCTGGGAATAGATTAGGGTTTGAGAAATTAAATTATCAAGATCCAATGTATTGTTGGACTCTCGCTCACAGACTGGAAGGGGGACTGATGTCCTTTCAACTGTAACTGGTGGGCCAGTCCCAAAGTGTGAATAGTGTGGATGGGTAGGTTCCAAAGCTTAAAATAAATATTTACAGGTTTTCCCTGTATATGTATTTCATAGTACAGTTTTTCTGTCCTACCTAGAGTAATAGTCCACATACTTTTCTTTCAAACTTCTGGTTTTGATTTTTCCTTACACTTCAGCAAAGAGATGATATGATGATCAGATTGAAGTGCTCAAGTCAGACAAAAGGGCAACAATATAAATACTAATTCTATGCATCAAGAAGAATGAAAGTAAAGTTTTGAATGATATGTTTCAAATGGATTTTTCCACAACATAGAAAATTTTGAACGTGGGAGTCCATTAATTTGTTAGAAGTTCTTATTTAATGTAATATTTATTCAGATACCAAACTTTTACTGTATTTTGAGTTGGCTTCAAATCTTTTCTTCCTTAGTGTTTCCTCTCATGGTTGTTTTGGGGAATTCAGTATTTTCAAAGGAGGAAGAGACTGATTTTCTAAGTATTTTATGATTTTAAAATCTCCCTTGACTCCAAATTGCATAATTCATATCATTCCAAAGAAAGTGAAATCCCTGCTYTAAAGGAGTATAACCCAAAATGTAAATTTCTCGTATTTGAGTAATTCTGTGATACAAATTTGAAACTAATGATTACATTGTGAAAAGTGCAAATGTATGCGTCTCTTTGGTAAATTGCTATAAAATTTTAATTTTGAGAATTTGAATTTCTACTAATATAACTAATATAACTTCATTACATTCATTGCCATGGTTGTGGATTGACATCCTTATAAAGTACTGAATAATTAGGCTTTGAATCACAAATGGCCAGTACTAGAGAGAGTACTTTTTACAGAAATGTTTTTTAGCAGTTTTAGCTGAAAACTTTCAGCAGTAGCTCCTGTAGATGCAATATTTTCCCTACAAAGCATCTTTTAGATAGAAGATTTCCCCTCTTAATCTTTCTGGTAATGTATTCCTTAGTTAATCTCTTGTAGAATGCTTTGACAATGTACATATATTCCATGGATATCTGCCCTTAAGGATGTAGACTCTTACAGTCTGTAAATAAACGACACATGGGCATGGGTGAAAAAACAAACAACCCTCCTACCCCCAAAACAACCTTTCTTGATAGGCAGATTATCCATTCATAGGCTGACTCAATTTATTTTCCTGTGTAATATGTACTATTAAAGACATGGGTTTATTACATAATCCACGTTCTAAAGGAAATTCAAATTACGGAGATCATTTTGCACTGAAAGTGCAATTTTCTAGTCTTCTAATTGTCGTTTAGTTAGAAGATTAGTGCGTGTAAATATGACTCAGCTATTTGGGATTGTGTTTTACTGATTTCTAGTACGGCTTCATGTTTAATCAAACTTCATGGATGAACTTCTGACACACAGACAAGATGTATATACACGCACCCTTAATTGTTGACAGTGGAAACATCAGCATGTATTTGGCCTGACCTCTCTGCTGGCTTTAGTTGATCATAATATTACTATGTTAGCATCCTGAGAGTTTATATTGAAGTTAAATACCAAGGATTTAAATAGTAGAAAATGTCTCACTATGTGAAGGTGCACCAGGGTGTGCTGGAGCCAAATGCCGTCATCCTGTGGATAAAAATAGTTGGGTTAAAGATGCTGGCCTTTCCTGAGTCTTCACATTATCACCACTACAAGCTGTCATCTAAAGCAATTGTATTTCTAAACTATACTGTCCCATCCCCACAACAATTTTAATAAGAAATAGTCAAAAAAGAGATTGTGCTAATTCTTCTCCTATGCTTACTCAGACCAGAGGTTACTGTTTACATATGTTTTCTATCATGGACCTAGGCTGACTTTAACTAAATTATACATGAAATTATACATATATTGTCTAATGTATCTCAGGAAAACATGAAACACTTTCATGCCCTGGTGCCTTACACAGAGCCGGTTTGTGTTTACACACAGAGGAACCAGAACTGTCTTTCCGCAGAACATATTTTTGAGCTCCCTGATTCTCTGTCTTTTCCCACTTTAAACTAGTCAGGTATAAGAGGAAAGGCAGCATTTGACTGGCCCTTTTCCCTTGGAAGGAAATACAGGGTGAAGGTACTAGGCTGTTATATTTCTCTGGAAACTTGGAAAAAACTGACACTTGGTAGAAGTACCGAGGGAAGGATGGAAAATCTCATTTTGGACAGGTTCTCTCTGTCCACCTGATGTCTCACATAGTGACAGGGAGAGGTCATTCTCATAAATTGCATGGGTGATTATTGCTTTCATTAGGTATTGTAGCAAATTCTTGTTGCAAAAGTTGTTGGAGAGCTCAGAGGTTAACCATTGCAAACTGTCAGGAAAATATAACTAACTTTTCCTTTTCAAAAAGAGGTACAACTTTCTTAACTCCAGCAATTTGTATACAGTCTTTTGTAAATCTTGATATATGAAAATTATTTACGCTTTGGGAATGTTTTTCTTTTGGCTGATTAATGGTGCAAATCATAAGTACTTCAACTGCTTGATGAGCATGTTAAATAATACAGCAACCCTGTTAAGTCCTATCCATTCCTTATGCTGCTGCAGAGCATTACATCGTCTGTTTCAGGATCTAGTAACGTCCATATACACCTGTTCTTGGCATGCTTGTGGACACTGTTCTTGCTTTTACCATTGCAGTGACTGTATTGTATCTCCTTCCCACACTTTGTTTAAATGTGTAATCCTTCAAGATTATGATGTAATGAGCACATATATGCCCTTTTCTTGAAATCTTGAAAAAGATTTTTATTTGGTCTTTTTTCATGCTGAGCATCTCAGAGATTCATTTTAATGCAACCCTCTCTTTGTTTAGACTTCTTTTTTTAACTTTAATTTCTGTTTTACCTATGCCATGCCATCTTACTGTAAAATGCAACTGTAAATTTATATATTTATTTATACATTTCCAACTCGGGATACAATCTTAAGGGCCTTTCCTGCAGGTGGAGAATTTTAATATAAATTAATTTATTCGTCTGAGCTGAACCATCATGCAGGGTGCAGTTAGGCATCCTGGCCCTCTGGCTCAACATCCTGTTAGATTTCTCAAAGTCTCTTTGTGCTAATATTTTGCTTTCTTGAATAAGTCCTGTTGTCTTTACATGTTGTGTACCGCTTTAAAATGAAAAGTTAGTCAACATAATTTTTTCTGGTGCTGTAATTCAGTTTATAAGTGAAAAAAACTTAAAATTTCAAGATGTTTGCAATAAAACCCTTTTAAAAATCTTTGTAGTCAACTTACCTATCTCTAGTATATTTTTCTTCAAGTAGTAGACACTTAAATGATTGGATGCTAATAATGTGGTAGGAATGATGTATACACTCAGAGTTAGCCTGATCTTTTTATGTGTATAAATCTTTTATGATTAAGTTGCCATTTCTCTTGATAAACTAATGTCATCTTAGAGGAAAAAATGTGTTATAAATTTAAATGGATAAGCTATATGGACTGAAAATTGGAAGAAAAACATATCTTTGGCTTTGAGCTGAAATACACCCACCTAGAAAATACAGACTCGAATTAATATTTTTCACTTTTATATTAAGAAGTCATTGAGTGAGGGACTACAATTCAGGTATAGGCATTTCCCTGTGAGCCACAACACCTGTGTTGACATTGACACTCACCTACTTTGCAGTGTACAACAGCTTCAGTGGGGTTTTCACAGTGCCCCACTCCAGAGGTTTCTAGGCAGAAAACTTCTTCTGCTTCTGACATAGGTTCAGGTCTCATTGATTTTCCTGTCCCCTTGTGCCATTACGTAGCAATACAATTTCAGCTCCACTGGGATGAGCACTTCTCTCCACTGTGGTTTAAAGCACAGCAGGTCATGGCCAGCTCCAGGCTGGTATTGAGGGTAGGTTCGTTTGTATGCCACTTTATGACCACGACAAATGCCCTTCAAAATCAGTTTTGCCTACGGTGTTTCTTTCTGATGCTAACACATTGAGTAGGTTTGTATGTGCACTTAGGCCCCCAGCAGGATTTTAACTGCTCCCTGGTGTGTTGTAACTGAGGGAGCTGGATTCGTAGGGCACATGGCTGTTAAATTTCATGGTGAGTTGAAATCTTGTCTCTTTTTTGGGTAGCTCATCCCTGCTGAGTCAATCAGAACTAGCCACACAATGCTTCCCCTGCTGCCAGTTGCACAGAGTGCGCAATAATCTGCGAAATAGCTATGTTGTGTTAAAGTTAGTAATTTAAGACCAAAAATGCATCCAGCTGATGTAGATCTGCTCCCCCTTTGTCCTACGTCATAAACATTTGAGAGTCCACATACATATCAGAATGGAATTGAGAGATTTAAATCATTTCTGTTTAGAATTGCTCAGCATCTTTGAGAACTTAAACAGATTTCCAAAGCAGAAAAGGGAATTTAGATGGGCTGTGATATAAATTTTGGTTTTGGAAGGTAAAATGTACTTGTTTCCTAAATAGATTTACTAAGGAAATGTGTTGTTTTTCAGTAAGTTTTACTCTTATCAGGAACAAAAGAAAAGACTCATCTTATCTTGTACTTCTAGCCTAAGGGAGGATATTATTTAGCTGATACGCTACGATTACTTTTTATGCATTTGATACTTCTGATGTTCTGTAAGTAGTTTCTCCTAGGACATAGGCTCATCCATATCTATGCCTCAGTCAATAATTGCTGCTGATGCTCTGGGAAAATCCAGCTATGATTTTAAGGAGTGTAATGGACTTTCCCCTTGTCTCTTTTCAGCTAACAAATTGAAAACTTTTAGCTGAAGCCATAATTGCATGGTTTTGGTTCTTGAAATGTCAGTTTAAGTTCCACATTAATGACAACTAGGTATTATTTCCTGAAGAGGGATTAGGGAAAGCAAGTTGTATAAAGGCAGGAGAGACACTGAATGAGCAGAAAAGCATCTTGTTTCAAAGAGCTCACTCAACCTCCTGGGTGGGATTTGCTGGTTTAAGTATCATCCATGAAGTCTGAAGCTAGTGGAGCTGAGGAGTTACAGGTATATTAAAACTGCATGAGTACTAAATGAAGAGAAAATCCAAACATTTTTATCAATATGTAATAGAATTAAACATCTTGAAGTGTATGCTGCAGCATTATTTTTCTCCAATTATATGTTACAGAGTCTGTAGAAACACTTCATGACAAATGAAAAAAAGTGGGTTTTGAGCTGATTTCTGTCTAGTATTGAATAGCTGAAGGAAACAAAACATGGAGGTAGTTTGTAAAATCAGAAGAATTTTATTTCCTTAAGGTAGATTTTTGTGAATATGAGGTAGATTCTTGTGAATATATTACTATAGCAAGAGTTATTACCCTGCATGTAGGGATGGGATAGATACACCAGTTAAGTTTTCATTTGAGATCACCAAAGCTGGACCATTAAACCTTTGTCTCGAGATAAACAACCAAGCCCAATTTCAGGCAGAGAATTCGTTAGCTTCATATGGACTAATACTTAACAGGGAGGAAAGGGATATCTAGAAACAAACACAAAAAACCTTACAGTATTTCTAGTCATAAAAAGTCATGCTTTATTTATGAATGAACCCAAGATTATCTTTGTGAGCTTACAGACAGCCTAACAGAATAGCTCTGAGAGAAGTAACCTCATTCGTTTTGCTCTTGAAACATAGATATCATTACAGCTAGAGAGAATCTTTTAGCAAACAAATTAAACTTGTTAAATATTAAAACCAAGGAAGTCTTTGAGTGATTATTATATAGTCACCATGGAGGCAGATATGATTTTTCACCTCTACATGGAAGAACTGGAAGATTTAAGCATTTATTGGACAAAATAGTCAAGTACATGCAAACATATTATGGAAGAGGTACCAGAACCCTTGCTGCCCAGATCAGAGGTTTAGAGAACTGTCTTCAGATAAAGTCATTCTTTGTATATAAGCAAAAGTAAGAGCCTGTGGATCAAAACAACTTAGCTGTTCATATTCCTAGAATTTATCTCTCTTATCATTCTTCTCCTTTTCTTTTTTTTTTTCTTGTGATGAATTCTGCAGTGCTGACAGTGTAATCCACTTCAAAGATTTTTGCAGATTTAGATATATTTAGGTAATCATTTAGCAAATTAGTTGGTTTAAGCTAATAAATTTGAACTAACCACAATATGACAGCTTTTACAATATGGCTGCATTTAATGGAGTTTAATTATAATTGCATCTTGAGAGCTATAGCTGCTGTATTTCATATATTAATAGGAATGATGAGGAACTAATTAACAGAAGTACACGCACAAGTGGAAAGTTATATATAAACAGAAGAGCCTTTCTGAGGTGTCACAGCTTCTCTTCCAAGAATAGCATTCCACAAACATTTTGAATGATGAACACAATTTTCAGCAATCTTATCTGGATAATAAATATTTTAATTTTTTTTATTCTCTGAGGGACATAGTTTGGGAACATGMTGCTAAACTTTTTGAGAGGAGGAATTTCTCCTTACATATTACATAGGACTGTCTGGATTGAGGTAGAATGAAGAGAGATAAAACAAGAAATAGTAATTTTACCAAACAATAATGTAATTTTTATTATTTGACGGGAAAATAGAGATGTTACTGTAATATTTACCTCAAGAGCTAAATTTTTCAGTTGCCTAACATCATGCCTTACAAATAAGTAAGTTGAAGATGCTGCTTTACTATGTTTTTGTCTTGATGACATGCTAGGCTCTGGTGTGACTCCCAGCTATTCACATTAACCCAAGACATTTACAGAGCCACATGCACCATCTAGTCCACTCGGCGAAGCATCTGTCACTCCCTGAGCTGCAATGTAAACTAGAAAGTAGGATTTCTTACATTTCAGTATCAGGGAATGCGCAATCACTGTCTATAGCAACCAGCAGGCGCAGCAGTCTAAATGTGCCTAATAGCGCTCTCAAGTGTTTTCCTCTGAGACCTGTGCACATATATACCATACTATTTTCATCCCCTGCTGTTACTTCAGACTTGCAAATGATGTGAATTAGTATTCCTGTGACCCCAATGGTGTTTTCATCATAATTTTTGCTTTCTGGTTTTGAAACAATGTAGTAGTGGGCTGGTGTTAAGACTGTCTGTCATAGTTACAGCCATATATGAACACAAAAGAGTCTAAATGAAATGAACAATTTCCACTGTTAATACCTTAAATAAATTGAAACTGTGCAAAGTTGAGTCTAAATATGTGCAGAGAAATTGTGGGATTGAGTTGCCAGGATGAATTTGCATGGAGAAGATAAAGGATTGACGTAAGTGATCAGCTTGGAGTCTACTGGTTGTTAAATATGATGGCATTTCCTGCCACTAATGTCAGAAGAACACCCCATTTTAGCATGGGCTTCACCGTGATGGGTTTGAGTTCAGAACCCTGGATATCTGCAGTAATGTGGTTCTTTCTACCCTAAGCCACCACAGTCAAACTCAGAGCAAGAGTACGGGGACTGATGGCTCTTACGTAGGAGAGAAACCAGCTTCAGTAAATGGGTGCAGTTCTTGGAAGAACAACTGACACTTTTCAAACCCAAGTAATGGACTCATATCTTACACTGGAAATATTAAGTTGATGTCTTGATTAGGAAGAATAATTGAACTGGTTCAAAGCCTGTAATAATAGTTCTGTCTTCAACTGATAAGTTAATTAATATGATTCTTATTTTGTCTACACTCTACTTTTTCCTTCCATACTAGATTATTGTAAAAGCAGCAGATAAATAAAAGTGGGAAGATGTAAACCCTCAGCTTAGAATATCTGGATAAGCTGGCATTTTTAAACTGAATTTTATCTCAAAAAAGAAGTATGTGTTGCAAATTACATCCAAAATACATGTTATCACAAATGACATTTACTGACATCTTACAGCTTTATTTAGGTGTTGTGCAACTAATGTAAAAACTGACTTCTGACAGATGCTGATTTGCCTTAAATCCCGATAGGCTGTATAACCCCTTAGTAACTGCACTTGTAGGAAACAGCAAAAGAACATCTCACCTGCACTGAAACTAGCTTAATTTCTGGAATGGCTTGTTATCATCTGCCCATCTTGAAGGCTAAGAACAGTTGCTTAGCACAGTGGTCCATGAAGGTTTCTGAAATAAAATGCAAAATCTTTTCCATTTCATATTCAGGCATAAGGAGCCTGGGCATGTAATTTAGGGCCCAAAAGTTGATGGGATGTGAGTATCCTTCATTGTGTCCCAACAGGTCTCTGGTACTCAGGCTTCTGGCTCTGCTGCTTTTTACAGGCAGATGTAATGAAAAAGTGGGACAAGTCAGCACTGTACTCTCATACCTATGTGGGTCACACAGGTACTTAGGTGGCTTAGCGAGTGGCGAATGCACAATGACTTACACATTATTCTGCCTGTTGGTATTGGGGGTGTTGACCATTTCTCTTGTTGCCTGGATTTGGAAATTTGGTAACCCATGTCACTCAAATTTCTACATCTTCAGATATTAAAGCAGAACCAGTCCAAAATCTGTTGTTTATGGGCCGCATCTGCAGATATGCTTTAGGCATGCATGCTTTGGCAAAATGAAATTCATAATGCTGTAGCTGTACTGATTTTGTCATAAATGATAATGTTAGTTGTCTGGGAAAGTCTCGGAGTGAAGTAGTACCATTTTCTATGGGATTGTGTCCTCTAAGTGTGAAAAATGGTGATGATGTATATTACAATCTAGTGAGGGAGAAAGCATACTATCTAATGTATGGACTCCTTAGCCAGCTGCCTGAAGGTACATGGATGCATTTTTCTTTGACAATTTTGTGTTTATTACTTGTATAAGTAATTGGAGTCATTATGACTGAAAGACAGCATTTATTTCCCTACCTTTTTTCAGTTTATTTCTTCATGCATTTCAGAGAACAGCACAGTATAACAGCAGACACACTTCTTAATTTCATTTCTACTTGTCCAAGAGCATCTACTCTAAAAAGGAGAAGTAAAGTCAGGACACTGCAGGCACTGATGTGTACTGCAAGGAAGAAAAGGGGGGAAAGCATGCAGTTGCTTTATGGTGCATGCCTCCCCTAAAACTCTAGTAACTGTAGTCAGGGATAACCAAAGCATTATGAATGTGTCCAACCTTAGCCTTACCCTGTATTGCTTATCCGCAAGCAATTCTATTGGAAGTACACTCTAAGATAGCAGTTTTCAAAGTCACTTATTTAAAATGACCAAAGTCTGGGGGTTTTGGTACATTAGAGCAGATAAGCAGTACAACATGATTGACTTTAAGTTTTGGCTGAGTGGCTTGGTCAGTGTTTACAGCACAGACAAAGTAAGACTTGGAATTTAATCATGGATTTCAGTGCAAAGAATTCATTTTCACCCATTCCTTGAAGAGTCATTGTAATGGAAATTAGGAAAAACTCTTTCCCGAGGATATCTCAAGATAAACAGAAACAGTTGGCTGGACTTCAAAACCCAAGGAATCAATTATCTCACCACAATGTGAAACCCTGTTGCCCCTTCCTGCTTAATCTCAGTGGATTTTTTAAATTGAAACTTTGCTATATTGTTTTTGGCCCTTTTTGTGCCTCACTTGTCACTTGTTAGTTCCATTTGCAGAGCACAGCAATAACATTAGTGTCAATGAACTCTGTTCCTTTCGTTGCTGAAGTAAATTAGTTTGCAGTCAAAGCTAGAGCATGAATGACACCTAACCTCAGTTAAAGCCTTAGCTGAAATAAAGAGGAATTTTACTTAAATCTTTAGATTAGAGCATATATGTAGTGCAAAACCTATTTAATCTCCAGCCATCAAATGAGAGGTTTTGTTTTTAATGACATGACAGATTATTAATCTGCTGTGAGATTTGTACTATGATGAGTAAGAGATGCTTATTGGCTAGGAGCTTGTTGCTCATTAGTAAATATTTTCATTATCAATTGAATTTAAATGATATGTTATTACAGTTCTGTTTTTATTTCCTTGAATATTGTGTGCAGGCACTTGCTGTGCATCTATTTCCTTTCTGATGAAAACATAATTAGGTGTTATGCAGCAAATATTTATAGTATAAGAAAAGCATGACAAATGACTAAGTAGTTAGTATTCCAGCATTTTGAATTATGTGTTCCCAGGCAACAATGGCAGAAGACATCTTAAAGACATCTTATTAAAATTTCAGGTGAAACCTAGGCAATGGTCTGAACACTTGCAATATCAGGAGAGAAATAGCATGTGGTGCTTGACCTTAATCAAGCTCTTCATGTTTATTTGTATTTTGAGTGTGGAAATGCAGCATGCTTTTCTCAACAGAATATATGTTTCCAGGTATTAGACATCTATCAACAAATGTCACTTCACTGTAACAGGTGTTTCTACTTAACTAGAACAACTTTTTATTAGGGTAGGGATAGAAGAGTTTTCAGTTTTCTCTATTACAGATCTAAAGGTAATAGTGTTTTCTAGAAGGATGGTAGAATATTGCATAATCAATGACATCTAGCTGCTTTTTTCCCCTAAGTGTGGAGTTAAAGAGTTGCTGATTTGCATAAGCACTGTGCGGTAATTAGAATCATAGAATTATGGAATGATTTGGGTTGGAAGGGACCTTAAAGATCATCTAGTCCAGCCTCCCTACCATGGGCAGGGATACCTTTCACTAGGTCAGGTTGCTCAAAGCCCCGACCAACCTGACCTTGAATGTTTCCAGGGATGGGGCATCCACGATTTCTCTGGGCAACCTGTTCCAGTGTCTCACCACCCTTATCATAAAAAAAGTCTTCCCTATGTCCAATCTAAATCTACCCTTCTTCAGTTTAAAGCCATTGCCCCTTGTCCTGTCACTACAGGCCTTGGTAAATGTCTTTCTCTGTCTTTCTTTTAAGCCCCCTTTATATACCAAAAGGCTACAGTAAGGTCTCCCCAGAGCTTTCTCTTCTCCAGGCTGAACAACCTGAACTCTCTCAGCCTTTCTTCATGGGAGAGGTGTTCTAGCCCTCTGATCATTTTCGTGGCCCTCCTCTGGATCTGCTTTAATAGGTTCGTGTCTTTCTTGTACTAGGGACCCCAGAGCTGGATGCAGTACTGCAGGTGGGTGTCTCATGACAGTGGGGTGGGAAGAATCACTTCCCTCAACCTGCTGGTCATGCTTTTTATTGTGCAGCCCAGGATATGACTGGCTTGTTATGCACTAAATTTTATCTTACATTGCTCTCTGGACATGACCATTTGGAGATGCTGTAATTAAACAAAAGGGTTAAGATTGGAAAGACTGCCCCTGTTATGAAGGCTTTTGGGTTGGTTTTGGGTTGTGCAATCTTAAATAAAGATAATCATGAACAGAATTTGATTCCTTTTACTTTTTCTCTAATTAGTGAAAATCTTTGATGTTATATTTGTACAGTTTAACACTAAATATTATGCTAGTAACAGTAAGTAATTATTAGTGATGGACAAATGAAGAGCATAGATAAGTACTGGTCATTTCTTAGCAAGCTAACACTCCGAATTATCCACTAGTGCTCTAGAGTAATTCCCTTGAATTAACTAGTCAGACATTAGCATTAAGTGGTGATCCCACTTAATTTAAGAAATATTCCTCTAATTATTATTAGAACAAAACTTTCAAATCCAAAAGAAATAATCCACTTTCTTCTGCACACTATTGCCTGCTAGAGGTACATGAGCTCACTTTATTATCTGGTTCTCAAAATAAAATCAGACTATATTATAGTAAAATTAAGTTCATTGGTAATATGCTATTGTTTCCAGCCAGTACAAACCTGGATTTAACTGAAGAAAATACAAAAATGTTTCCCAGAGGCTTTTAAAATTTTGTGTTGTTTTTCTGTGTATTGCATAACTTTAGTATTGCACATAATTGTATGTTGCTTCTTCAGTAATGATGACAAAAATGTACAGGGCCTGTTTGTCTGTTTGGGTTTTTTTAAATTTAATTGTTTATTTTATTTGTTATCTTTGCATATACTGACAGATCTAAAAATCGCTAGTGAAATAATTTGTTTTGGAACTGGAAAACTTTTTGGTCATACTTAGTGATGTCACAAACCCGAAGCTACAGGATCCAGGATGAAATAGACGATGCTTTTCTCCTTCCTCAATGCTGTGTCACAAAGTAGCACCATTAAATGTGACAAGTCCTGTTCAAAGCCCAGGGTAGGAAACGGGATATTTTAAAGTGGTCAGGGAGAATATTCTGAGCATCTAGTCTGTTCATTTTGGTTTTGTTTTTAATGCTTTTCTGAAGTAAAATGATAGACAGAGTTTTATGCTAAGGCACTGAAAATCCCTCAACATCTGAAATAAGAAGCTATGTCACAGACTGACATGATTTGAAGTTGCCATGCTTAAGACCGATGTGAAATACAGTTTTTCACTGTTTTTGTCTAGTTCAGTTCTTAAAAACTCAGCTGAAAACATTAAGATAGTAGAAAATAACTGCATTTTTCTTCATCACAAGAACAGCTCTAACTTCTGATTCCCTCCCAGAATTAGTTGGGAAACCTGCCCAACTGCTGAGTGAATTAAGGGAAGGAAAAGGCAGTTTTCAGAGTCAGATTTTGGTTTTAGTTGTGTTTGGTTGGTTTTTTGTTGTTTTTTGGAGGTTGGTTTGGTTTTTTAAAATGAAGATTTTATCACATATTTCCTCTACTGATACAGAATCCCTTTATTCAGCTTATGTTTTAATTTTGATTCTCTGATGGTAACAGGTAAATAAGACTTCTATCTGTTGTCCTCAAAAAATATCTTTTTTTCCCTTGAGAAAGTCCTCCTGAACTTTTACAAATGGCACTTGAAAAAGACGTTTGCTTTCTCCAAAAAGAAATTGACAGCAACAACAACAAAAAATCAGAGTAACAACAAGGTATTTTATGTGTATAGTGATTTCATACATCTAACAAGTAAGTTGAATGTCCTGTTTGGCATAAATATTCCGTATATGGGGACTATAGAGCTATTTGTAACTTAATGATGTTCTAAACAGCTCCTCCAATGCTTAATGCTTCACTGTTTAGACAGGAGGGTGGCTGTGGTAGCTGCTGAGAATCTAACTGGTGATGCTTCTGTTTCATATATTTTGGAACCACAAAATAATTTAGTTTGAGAATGATATGGTCCAAACTCCCATTCAAATTAGGCCAACTTTGAAAGTTGAATTGAATTACTCATGGCCATGGAGTTTATGCTCAGCAACTTCATTTTCAAGCAAAATATTAATATACTCACGTTAAAGGAATTTTAAAATGCTGGTATTAGAGGAACCTGAGATACTGCATAGCATTGTGTGAGAATAATAGTGCGAACACAAATAAATATTTCGTCTTAATGTGGTCTTGTATTAAGACTTGGATGATTGGATTTCACAAGGATTACTGATATGGATGCTAAATGAGGGAAAGAGGCTGTATACGCTGTGAAAGTTGCTGCTTATGTGCAGTTCCTTTTCAAAGTTCTGTAACTTTCACTGTTTCAATTTTATGGCCAGAAGAAAAAAACTGCAATAATATGTTTTGTGATTACGATCTATCAGATTTTTATTTTATGACAGACCAGTTGTATCAGGTGAGATTAGAGACTGATCTAGCCTGAAGAATTTTTGGAGAGAATATAAGGACAAATTAAGCCTTTGAGGACAATTCCTCACTGTGCTCTCTAAACTCCAACTGTTTGCAGCTTAGGAATTTCTTTATACGTACAATAATTTAGGGAATTTGTATGGATTGTTTTTGAATTTTAGTGTTAAATATGAGGTTTCTGTATGCATCTCTGCTAGACTTCAAGTTCCACTTGTATGTGCAATTTGATTGCATTTGTGTTATTCTTGCACTTCATAATGGCAATAAAATCCCTCAATTTTTAATGGAGTTTTTTGAAGTAGGTGTTTAAATCTGTATTATCTTCTYTTTTTTTAAAAAAAAAAAAAAGCTCTTTTGAAAGTGGCTATTTACTGCCAGAATTTTTTTTTTTTTTCTTTTTTTGGGGGGAAGAGTCACTTCTAATAAGTTTTGATAGGTATGTGTCCATCATTACTTTGGTGAGATGTTCAAAACCTCTCTTAACAAAAGGGGAAAGGAGTAAATACCAGGAGCTGCTCCATTCATGAGACTGTTTTTACTATCTTAAGCTGCAAGGAATTGGCCTCTGTATGTGAGGCAAGATCTGCCTCTTTGAATGTAGACTGGCTGCCGAGTACCCCAAAATAGTGATAAATTAACCTGAAAGCTATTTGTGTTCTGGGCTCTTGTTTTCACTTTTATGTTTGAAGTGGTGGTGTTCTTGAATAAATTTACATGTTTTATGTGGAACACTCTTGCACCCTAAAGAAATTTAACCCGTAAACCAAGACACTTCAGAGAATTCTGATAACAAATGAGATGTTCAGTGGGCTTCAGAGAGCAACAAGTTTCCAGCAAGCCTGAATATTCAGTATTTTGATGTTCTTATAATGTCTGGAAAGTGCCCACTGAGATGAGCAAAGTTTGAGACGTGATTCTGTCATTTTCATTTGATTGACAGTTGCTCATTTTTTTGGTTATGTTATGCTTTAGCATAACTGGATACTGCACGACATTTTCCTTCTAAATTAGGGAATTAGATATACATTTCCATCGCATGTGCTAGTAAAACGATCCTTGTAGTAATGTTTGGGATGAATACAGGGCAGGGAGGCAGGACAAGCTGCATTTGCTGAAGGCTTCCATGATACTGCTTTCACTGTATCTGCCTTCAGAATGCTTCTTCTTCATGCTTTTCCCGTTCCAGCCATTTCTGTGCCCTCTGTGTTTTAGTAACTGCTTGCTTGGAGTTTCTCTTCTCTGACTCCATACTGAACTCCATTTTCTATTCTGGTACTTAATGGCTATCCCATCTCCATTGGTATGTTCATCACCAAACCTCAAAGTCAGCGCAATTTCTCTGCTTGGGCTGTCAGCCACCTTCAGTCCAGGAGGCCTTGTGCCTTCTCTGAAGTCTCTCCTGGCTTGGTTTCCACAGCTCTGACCCATTCTCGTTCACCTGATGACTCTCAAAACACTTTGTCTATATGACCTTTTTCTCCCCAGGTTACTACCATGGGTCCCCACCTCTGGTGCCTCTCTCAGAAACTGCATTTGAAAACACAGAGTGAGTTCCTTTCCATGCCTGTATTTTAGTAAATCTCTCCCCATAGCTTAAAACTTTGACCACTAGCACAAAGAAACAGAAGTGTTTTCTTAAAAACAGCCGTGTAAATCACCCTATTGCTTTTTCCTTCACTTTACAGTAGGCAAAACTTATTTCTGTGATATTTAGCTGTCCCTTTCTGAACTCTCAAAATTTATTTCATCATTCAACAGATCTTCCTTCCTGTACCTACCATGAAACTCACATCATTTGATCTCTAGAGATAGTTTAGGATTAAGTAATCCCAGCTGCAGTGCAGTTGTGTGCTTGCAGCCCAGAATCATATCCTGGGCTGCATCAAAAGAAGCATGACCAGCAGGTCAAGGGAGGTGATTCTGCCCCTCTACTCTGCTCTTGTGAGACCCCACCCGGAGTACTGTGTTCAGCTCTGGGGCCCCCAACATAAGAAGGACATGGACCTGTTGGAGCAAGTCCAGAGGAGGGCCACGAAGATGATCAGAGGGCTGGAGCACCTCTCCTATGAAGACAAGCTGAGAGAGTTGGGGTTGTTCAGCCTGGAGAAGAGAAGGCTCTGGGGAGACCTTATAGCAGCCTTCCAGCACCTGAAGAGGGCCTACAAGAAAGCTGGAAAGGGACTTTTTACAAGGGCATGTAGTGATAGGACAAGGGGTAATGGGGCTTTAAACTGAAAGAGGGTAGATTTAGATTAAATATAAGGAAGAAATTCTTCACTCTGAGAGTGCTGAGGCACTGGAACAGGTTGCCCAGAGAAGTTGTGGATGCCCCACCCCTGGAAGTGTTCAAGGCCAGGTTGGATGGGGCTTTGAGCAACCTGGTCTAGTGGAAGGTGTCCCTGCCCATGGCAAGGGTGTTGGAACTAGATGATCTTTAAGGTTCCTTCCAACCTAAACCATTCTATGATTCTATGATTCTATGATGATGTGTTTGGTATGCAGTATATTGAATCGAAACACTGGCACTAGCACTATGCAATCTCATTCTTTTTTTCCTTCATATGATGATTTAGACTCTTTCAGTGACATTTCTGGACCCATTTTATTATGTAAATATACCAACTGCTTTTTATTATTAATGTGACAACATGGAAAGCAACAGTTCATAAAGAAAATGTTTGATTTTAAAAAAATGTAAAAATTGGTTTTAAAGGCTGTATAAAACCAGTTGAGGAATCTGTTTCTTCATCTTTGTTATGAAAAAGGGCTACAGAGTTTTGCAGGTTTCTTCTGTGGTTGAATTACTTCCTCCAGAAGTTGTCCATCTAAGAAAAATTGTTATTTCTTTAAAATTCTAAGACATGCAGCACATACTTATTCTAACTCTCTTACCGACAGCTAAGAATTATACTGCAGCCAGAATATTTTAAATTTCCTTTTCTGTTTTAAAACAACAGGATAGCACCTTTCATATAGAACACTGACTTTCTATTGGAGTCATAGCAAGAAACTTGTAGGATTCTGCTTTTACGGCTTGAGTGTTTCCAAGCAGATTTTCAAAGGTGAATGTAGTGCATTTTGTATGCGGTTAATTTGCCTTTATCGTGAATGGAGCTAGAGACATCTAGTGGTTTAAATGAAAAAATACGGGTAATTCTGCAGAGCGGAAACTTGCATTTAGCAGTTATCAAAATAGCACTGCAAATAGCATATGCAAAGTATCATAATATCAAAATTAGCATTGACAAAATAACTAGAATTTTCACTTTTGTTGTGAATGAATGGATTTAGTCCATTCACTTATTTCTTTTCAGAATAACAAAAAGTTGCAGATTTTTTTGACCCACCTTGCAAAATAACTGGAAGTGCAAACCGACATTACCTCAGGTTTCAAGCAGCACACATGTTAATTTCTTCATTTTTATTTCTAGCGATACAATACAAATCACTTCACAGAAGAAAAAAATCAGGTATTAGTAACTTAACAAAATGTGTCAGCTGCACACACATTCATGTTGCAAATCAGTGTAACCTGCTTTTGCCTTAGCAGTGCTCATGTTCATGGTCATCTCATGGCCACTTCAGGGCAGACTGTATGATCAGGGTCCCACGGCACACATCTTCGTTTTCTCCCCATGACTGAGAGAATGTCAGTAAAGACAGGGTTCGTAATCTGTCTGCAAGAATAAAGCCATTTATTTCCTGAAATACTTGGAACTTCTGCTTTATCCAGTAATTACCAGTCATAATGCTACAAGGAAAACCCGTACTCCCAGTCATTTTGCTAAGTGATCAGCTCCTCTTTGGCTTTACCATATATGCCAACTCTTAAGAGTAATAAATAATGTGATTCCTGTAGTATATATAATCTGTAGTATATACAACTGTGGGTCATAAGTACTCAAAAATTATTTCAATGAGTTTGACTAGCCAAAAATGTAGTTTTCTATGCCTTCAAAGTCTTTGTGTATGTAAGATAGTTGCAGACAAAATGCAGGTACTATCTTCATCTGGACAGTGGCTGGACACAAGGCAACAAGCACGAATTGTTTAAGGGGAAATTCTGTGTGGGTATTAGTAAAAGGTCTTTGCCATGAAAACAATTAAACACTGGAATAGGTTGCTGTCATCTCAGACAACTCTCCACATGGCGGGGAGGCAATGAAATCCATCTTTATTTGTAGGGCAGTTCCGACTATTAAAAATGCTCAGATAAGTGCTTCCTTTTTGTGTACATGTTGGCAGTACTGCTTCATTTCTAAAGTATCTTAGCACATAAAGGGCTGCTTTGTGGAATTAATGATAGGTCTTTATCCAAGTTTTGCAAATGAGGAAATTTGAATAACAGCCTTCAGGTGCTGGCTTGTAATTCTGTGATTCTGGTTAACCTTAACTGTCGTCCAGAAATTGTCTCTGTTGTACACCAGTATAAAAAAAATCAAGGAACACTGGACTTCCTATGGACTGCTGAGACAGCTCTCCCTGTTGATGGAGGGAAGGAAAGAGTATTGTTCTTTGTTTTGCTAGAATGAAAATTGGCAGGTTAAATCCTGCTCTGCTCATTGTCCTTCTCCCACTTATTTGGTCCAAGATAATACTACTTGCCCTTTAACTCTTTAGCACTCCGTCATTTTTGGGGAAAAAAAAAAAGAAACACCAAAATTAAGCCTCCCTTTGTGAATTTAGAGATACTATCAGCTCATTTTCTTGTATCTACTACTTGGACACGCTAAACGAAATGTAAGASATACAATTTCTCTTTTGCAATTTGAATGTTCATTATCTCACAACTTTCCACTGTGAGATTTCCTTCCACTAACCGGGAATATTCAAGAGACAAATAGTAATTTTGCTGCTGCTTACATTAATTTCTTAATCATAACCTTAACCAGCTCTGTTCAGCATCAGTCCTTCATTAGCAATCTTACTGTATTGGTGAAGATTCTTGTGACTTCATCACTATCAACAGTGTTATGCCATGTTTTTTAGGAACTGGTGGCTGATAGCTTATGGCTTCCTAGCTGAAAAGCAGGTCTGATATAAAGACTGCTGACAAGATCAGATGCTGAAGCTGGATCTAGTAATACATTTGCTTTTATAACCAGCCAGAGAAGCCACCAAGAATGAAAAATACTGCTTGGTGGCCCTTCTTCAGCAGGCACATTTCTTTATGTGATTTAGTATGACTGTTTCAGTAGATGGGCAGCAATGCATAAAACTTGTTTTTTTTTAAAAAAAAAAAAAAAAAAAAAAAAGAAAAAAAAAGGCATGGCTTTACCTGAAATTTGATGGTGGCTATGACAACACAGTGGTCTGCACATTTTGAATGATGTGTTGCTGTCTGTTGTGTTTTCTGGTGGAACAGTTTAATACTAATCCAGTTCTAAACTGGACATGGGAGCTGCCAGGCACTTATTACCAGTTCTTCTGATGTTCAATTTGATAACCAGAACTTTATCTGTTTTCTTGCACATCTATCATTAGCTGCAGAAATTCTATACAAACTTAGAGGTATTTGTTAGTTTTTAATGATCAGTTTAGCAATGTTGCCTATTTACTGAATTCTCTTATGTATTTTTTTCTTCTCAGTTCCCTGGAAAGCTGCCCTGTGCCTAGAAGAGTGTAATATTTTCTGTCTTGCAACCCTAATGAATAGCTGCTCATAACTAGTGAGAAATCGAAAGTTTTTCTTACCTCTCTCAACCTTCTAGAAGTCTTTGGGTATACATCATTTGGCATGGTGTATCAATATATCAGTTTTTCTGGGCAACCCTTCTCTTCATTGATGAACTGGATGTATTTCTTTCGCTTAGCTTCTCAGTAACCTTCCTTAACTGATGATATAAACCTTTGTAAAGACATTGACCTTACAGATCCTTCTTGTTTCCAGTGTTTTCTGTAAAATACCTTCTTTGTTTCAGCACAACATTTATTCGAATTCCAACTTTTGTTCTTCTAATTTCATTCACCTTTGGGGTTGCTATTTTCTGGAGTTTGAGGACTTTAATTTTTTCCTGATACTTCAAAAATTTCTACTGGGAGGCTACAGATGAAAATCCAGAAAGAAAATCCTGGCCCTAGGGATACTGCTGTAATCCATTTGTTTATTCCTTGTTTTGTTTCTGCTTCTAGCTATTACATTGTGGTTTATCTTTGATAGAATCTATTGTCAGAAAATGTTCTCACATCAATACTACTATACTCCGATCCAACTGCCTCTTCACCATTTCATTAAAATATGATTTTAACAATTGGGTTTAAATTATATTCTTCTATGGTGAGCTATAATAACTGACTAAGATTTAAGTGATTTACAAGGCTTAAAACAAAAAGAAAAAAAATGCTCTGCTCCAAAAGAGTGGGTTTATTTCTTCAATTTTCATGCAGATGGTGCAACAGATGTCTCCTGTCAATAACTTCTAAACTTGTAATTCTGCTTTGAAGTTTTCTACATATGTAGATAAATATGCAAACAGCTTCGTAATTTTTTGGCACAACTTGTATTAGGGAAAGACACTGATCTATACAGGAAAGGTGAAAGCTGCTTTATGTTTATAAATTATTTTTGCTGCTACTTTACATCTCACTGACTAATCTAGCAGAAATAGAGTCAGCTTGCCTGAAACATCACTGGAAGGTTGAATGCCATGGCAAAATATTCCAGGAACATTTTAAAACCAGTCTGTCAAAGCTTTCTTCAGAGATTGAAAAAACAGTCTGTTTTCCATTCACTGAACAGGTTCCCCATGATGTGATTTTTGCCATCTGATGTGGTGAAACAGCTCAGTCTGGAGCTCCGAATTCCAAATACATTTCAATTTGTTCATTTTCATAAATGACTAGTTCTGGTAAATATAGTTCAATTTTGCACATCCTGTAGGTTGGATAAAACTTATTTAGTAAATCAGGATGGTTCCCTGTAGGCGTTACGGTACCTGTGTTGGCAGGTGGGACTTCCCACGTGTGTCCTTTGTGCTGGAGGAGGCGGGCACCCATCAGCAGCCCAGTAGAGATCCATCTGCTGTCTGTACCCTAGCCCTGTCAGCCCTGTGTGACCCTGCAACCAGGGGGATAGCATACCCCCGAAACATATACACAAATACTTTCACTTTAAAAATACTTTATTTAGTTAAAATCACAATTGTTCAGCTTTTCTCTAGGCCTAGATTGTCAAAAAATGGTTGTGCATGAGCTTGCCTAAACACAGGTGGTGCCACTGCACCTGAAGATTAGTTACACATTTAAAGCTAAGTGTCTGCATTTGTAAATTTTTGTAAGTTCAGAACTAACCCTTTTTTGCTAACCTATTTTCTTTTTTGGTATTTCATTAGTGATTTTTATAGCAAGAATGTGACTCCTGCCTCCAGAATTTACTCTCTACGTGTAGAACAAACTCAACAAGTAAGTGTAGGGAAAAAAGTCTACAGGTCAGTACAGAAGGCTTCACAATCCTGTGAGAGCATCACTGGGTAGGGTACAAGGGTGCTCCTTTGGCGCTATAAGAGAAAGCATTGATGGAAATCACGGCAGGCAATAGTATAAAGGACACAGTAGTGAAGGAATAGGTGATGAATGACTATGAAACTGGAGACAAGTATTTAGCAAATGGGAGCAAAGAGAGTAGTCGTAAGGTCAAAGCTGTATGCTCCGAAAAAAAAAGAATACCTGAACAACATTTCAAACATAAACAAGCCAACAAGCCAGTCACTAACTATCTTTCTTCTTTTGCTGAAGCTTTGGTAAATTGTCTGATGTTACTTGTAAGCTGTTCTTAAACCAGAAGGGTAAGACACATGGAAATTTTCATTACTAACCGGTCACTTCTTACTTGATAATAAACTAGAGCTGTGCAGAGGACAGCGATTTTATTTGATGAAATTTTGCCATTTGTCTTCAAGTAAGAAACTCCAAAGTATGAAATGCTCACTGAAGAATTTTTCACTTTCTTCTTAGACGACATTTGTAGAATTCGTTTCAATCATTGTCATTAAGTGTAGGTAAAGAAAGAATATTTTCCAAAAAAGAGATGAAAATCTTTTCCTGATTTTTCCTCTTCTTTTTTCTTCTTCTTTTTTTAATTTTATTTTAAATTTTCTATGCTTTCTCCAGCATAATGCTTTGGAAATGTTGCAGGTGTTATATAAAGGATGTCAGCTTCGAAAATTAAGTCATCCCATTTTAAAAAAATACAATTCTTTGTAACGCTACAATAAATACAAGCTTTAGAAATGGATATATGTTTCAGAAGTTGGCACAAGTTTGAATATGAAGCTGTATGCATCTATGACTAGAATGACTAGGAAGAGCATTGGTCTAATGGTATTAGGCATTTAAATGTTGCATGCAACCATTCATGCACCTAGCTTGCTTTTAAAACTGGTGAACTAATTTGCTTTTCTCTTTGTCAGATGATATTTGAAAAGTTATGCAGACAAATGCTTTGATGTTATGCTAAAGATTAAAATATGAAAAAGATCAATTACAATTTAAGCATCTAAACTTGTCAGAAAAGACCTTCTCTTTCCTTTGAATTTACTCTTACAAAGAGAGAATACTGCCCTGCATTGTCATAAAATTATGTGCTGAAAGAAGATATTTCTTCACATTTTTCCATGAAAAATTATTGAAGTAAATTGGGAAGATGCAGAATTTTCTATGCTATGTCAGCATTACCTTTTTAGGCCATGGTAATGTGTGTACTCATTGTCTCTACAACTAATCTTTGAAAATTTTTCTTGGAACATTGGTTCTGAAAAAATGTGCATCTGACTATATATGGGTAATAAATACAGACAATTTCATTCTTTATAAAGGTAATAATGCCTACAGCATAATACCTTCTTATTAGCATCATTAGTTAGGAGTATTTTATACTAGAGATGCTACCCAAACACGAAGCTGCTCTATGATATATATATATATATGTAAAAAGTATGAATCCTAGTTGGACTTGGGACACTGCTGCCCAGGCACATAGTTTATTCTTAATATTTCAGAGTACATTTCTGATCTTCACCTTCCTGCCTGGTCACATTCTAAGTGCAGTTATTAGTAAAAAGAGTTTTTCTTGAAGTATACTTTACCATCTGTCAGTAATTGTCTGTTGAATCTTTTGAAAACTGTGTATGCTTGCAAATGATTTTCAAGCCAAAACAACTCACAGTGCATTATTTATTGATGTTCTACCATGCATCTTACTCAGTGTATAGTGTCAGTTCTTTATGTGCAGTAATACTTATTGATTTCAGCAGATTTTTGCCAACTTATCCTACTTTATAAACTGTTCTAGCGTATATGCATAATGAAAAACATTGCCACATTAACTTTTGTATGTGATTTTTTTTGTGAGTTAGCAAAGCATTTTTGTATGCTTCTCCCAGCATGATTCCTCTCTATGTCTGTTTTTTTTTCAAAGAGAACGTTCAGTCAGACATTTTTCATCTTCCAAGAAATCTTTTAAAGTTGGGGTGTCCTTCCTCTTAGATAAGCATAGTTACAAAGAGAAATAAATGACCCTAAAATGGAGAAAGAGCTTTTTTGCATAGTGATATGTAATGCTCAGAAAGTTTTAAACTTAATATCTTCAGAAGACCACAGTTGTACATACTAAATACTGTAATGTCTTTCATCAGTAAATGTCTAGTATGTACACAATTGTACATACTAAATACTGTAATTTCTTTCATCATCCATAAGCAAGATTATATGACCAGAGACACTCTGTCTTTCCTCAGCAGGTGGATTCCCTTAAGTGGATGCAATTGTAGCTGCTCCTGGGGAGCTCCTGTGGCTGATCCTTCCTGGTAGAAACTCAGAGGTGGGGTGATACTCAAGTCAGTAGTCCCAGAAATTAATTTCTAAAGGAATAAGGGACATGACAAAGGGAGATTTAATTTGCAGGTCTCTGACAACCTTGGTAAATCTAGGCCATAAAAAAAAGAAAAATGTTGAAGAGAGACATTTCAGGAAAACATATAAATAAGTAATAGTGAAAGAAGGAAACAAAACCAGGAGCGCTTTCTGAAGGAGGTGTTTGCCATATACTCAACTCTTCACTGCTCCGTTAGTGGGCCCACAATGAATCAAGAAATTGAACTTTTAGTCTCACAATATGCATGAGACCTACCACTGTTCACATTTTTTCTAACAGAGTAGACTTGCAAGCAGTTATGCTCAAAGTTAATAATCAAAGTAATGTGCTAAAATATGTTTGAGAGAGGATGTGTCAGTCAGCAGGAGACCTCCTGTGTTAAGCTGTGGAAATGATACTTTCCCTTGTGGACTCTGCGTACGCAATATGGTAACGACCTCGGGGTACAGCTCCTAGGAAGGCTCCTCCAGACATTAGATTTTTCTCCCCCCAAATAGCTGAAAATATTTCTGCATTTTAAGAGCAAACTTTTAATTTAGCATACTGTTGCAGTATTTCTGACATATTACAACAGCCTCGTTACCTGCCCATGCAAAACCTGCAGTGCAAGAAATTGCAGTATTGTGTCCTTATCAAACATGATGGCAGATAAACTTTTTCTGGAACTTCTTCATGTACCATCATGCCACCCATGTCCATGTTGTTTATTTTAAGTTTTAGGGAAGAGAGTGATATCCAGGAGTAATCAGAATTGTTTTTTCTGTAGTTTGCTGCTGGTCTGAGGGACCATGCACAAATGCTTAGGAACTGCTTGTGCTGACATGCGATATATTTTAATAGTAAGTTGCAATTTTTCTTCTTCTTCAGAACATATTTAAAGTAGATCATATTTATATTGTTTTTGAATGGATGGTTAACACTAACTTTTATGAAGCAGATATACTTTTTAAAAATCAGTACTATGCCTAGTTTAATGGCATGCAAGCTGGGTTTGTTTTTTTTTTTCATTTTTTTCATGTGTATTGTATAAAGAAGAGAAATGTTCAGAAATTTTCTGACCCAAGTTCTGTCAAAAGCTGCTGATTTCTTGAGTGAAATGTTTTTGGATACATTAATTTTGATATGCTGCTATTGAAACATAATCTGTTTTCTAGCAGCCACTTTTCAGCATGTGTGTCTGGTTGACTCAGGGACAGAAGTATTTGAGCAACACTCTTGACATAGTCACACGTCATTGAATGTTCTGGAGTTGGTGGCTCCATCATTTTCATTTTCTTGACCTGTGACCTGTCCCAGCTGCAGAATCAAACCCTAAAGTCCTCAAAGCTCCCGGAGAGCTGCAAAATCTTGAGGAGAATTGTTTCTCAGACACTTAGTCTTTAGGCTAAGAGATACCTTCCCGGTGTGTTTGCAGTGATGGCTTTGAGGATACTTTGATGAAGCAGTTGAAATGTTTCATGACGCTTGAAGCAGCAGGCAGGGAAACTTGCTGTTCTCCTGCTGGCCTCTCCCACTACTTTCTCCCCTCCTTATGCATTCTGGAAATTCCCCCCACCCACTACGGTGCTGTGAGTAAGGATACAAAAGAAAACTTCTGACAGTGAAGTGTTCAGCCCATTCTAAAACATTTTCAGAGCTGTGGCTAAGAAAGAGAAGCTAAAACCTCCCTCAGTCCTACACTGAACATGCTGGTTCCCAGTTCTCATCCTTCTTTCAGTGACTATTTAACACTGATCTCACCTGTTTTTTTCTGCATCATTCCCACTGGTTATGTGTCAGTATACTCGTCACAGTTACTGTATATTAATAATATGTAAAATTCCACATAAGGCCCAAATCAACGAGTGCGTTCAGGAAGGACTTGTTGAGAAAGTAGTTTATACGGATATGCTGCTTAAAGCAAAGAGAAGGAGCCTTTCCCACACGAGGGTCAATAGAGGAATGGACGGGAAGGTTCTCTTTCCAAGAGAGGCTTTGGGTACTTGTCGTTGAGGTTTTAGAGACATTCAGCAGGCAATGCAGTGGGAACCATCCCAAATGTGCCCATATGTAGATGAGTCAACCATTCTACCATGTCAGTTGAGGAGGATATCAAGTCCCCATCAAAGAAGTAAGCAGCATGACATTACTATTTCTGTTTTTTAATCCACATGTATCTGTAGGCCTATCTTCATTTTAGATACAGTCATTTTTATTATTTTCTCCAGCAGAAATAGGTTTAAAATTGAGATTTGTGCCCATACAGAAAACCGATCTGATGTAAGAGTGATAGATTTTCCCTGGGCACCTCTGTTAGCAGAAAATGTTAAATGAAAAATTAAAAGGTTTCACATTTTGTTTTTATTTCCTATTACACTGAAATCAGGCTGTAAAGAAGGTGCAAGGAAGACTGACTTGAAATAAAACAAAGCACTGAAATGGTTTTTTTGTGTGTCTGAGTGGAATAAATAGTCAGAATAAATATAGGTAAAATTAAAAGCTGCTTTTGTTCACAAATATTAGTAGATACATGCATCTAAAGAAGAAGTTGTAACAAGTTGTTTCAACAAACAAGCAAAATCTAATGTTTCATACCTATATATTTTAGTTGCACTGAATTATGCAAAGCAAACTGAAATTCATTTTAAGTGCATATGTAATTACTTACAATGTGAGACTAACATTAAGTGGCAGAGTATTGGACAATTCAGGTATCAGAACATTTAAAAGCTACAATGTGAATTGAGTATTGTAGAGAATATATTTAGCTTTGCAGTAAAGATGCAACCTAAACTTTTGACAGCAGAACACAACAGTAATACAGCTGGCCAAAAACTTCAAAGAATAATGTTAAAAATGAAAAACATGTTGGAGTATATATTATACAATACTGTATCACCAGTACTTAAAGTGGATTTTTTTTTTTTAAGTGCAGTACTTGAGATACTC
Source organism: Phoebastria nigripes (assembly GCA_035582835.1). Lineage (NCBI taxonomy): Eukaryota > Metazoa > Chordata > Aves > Procellariiformes > Diomedeidae > Phoebastria > Phoebastria nigripes. Next base: position 746,370 of record JAYKAV010000900.1, on the reverse strand, counting down.
TGATTTTTAAAATATCATTTTAATTAATTTAATTTTAATTTTAAAAAATTAATTAATTTTCCTGTCAGAGAATTAATAATCTTTGGTTTTGTAAAAGAGCAAGATAATTTATCTTTTTGCACTCCACATAATCTCACTGAAATAATGAACAGAAAGTATTTTATTTATTGCACTGAACAGAAAGTATTTTGTTTATTGCACTGTACAGAGCAATTTATAGTAGTTGAATATAGTATAGTCAAGCACACAGAATATGTAGGCTTAATGCAGGGTAACAATCATAAAAAAAAAGATCATATGCTTCTACCAAGAATGCCAGTATCTTTCCGCCTACCTACCTACTTTGCTAAACCTTAGCAGGAGGTAGTCACAGATCATAACAGCAGCAACTGTTTTCATCCGTTTAAAATGACAGTAATAGTTGAGACACAAACACCCAGGGGAAGTATATTTTACGGCTAGGAAGGCTAGCTACAGAGAATAATCTTTATTTCTGGCCAGCGCTACTTATTTTATTTTATCACTGAAGAGAAGATCTTCATGCCAAGAGAAGGAGAAATTGAAAATACACTTCTGCCTAGTGCTGAAATTGAGTTGCACAACAACAACCTTATTATTACACAACAACCACATTATAATGAAGTTTTAAGATCCCAAAGCCATTATTTTAAATTTTCTTTTTTTATTTCTATAAGCACTTACTGTAAGAGAAATATGAACAGAGAGGCACAGAGACTTTATTGATAATCATCCAACAAATATATGTGATTGTAGGGTAGGATCATAGGATACTTAGATTGACAGTGACTTCAGGAGGTCCTCTAGTCCAACCACTTGCTCAAACCATGAGGCAAACCTATCTTAAGGTGTAGTCCAGTATGAGAATAAGCTAAGGCTTGAAAATGTTTCTTTCTCTCCTCCTTTTCTGGAAGAAGAAGAAAACTCTTTCATTAGGTTTAGAAAATGTTTCAGAAGCATAATTAGCACTTAGCTTTTAATAGTTATTTTGAATGATATTAATAATTCTTACCTGTGAATAGCAAGAAATATAATCAGTGCTTAAGAATGAAGTGTATGTTACTGAATCAAAGTATCAAAGATCTCATTTGTTTCCTATTACAGTTTTAATTGTTGAGCATACTCTGAAACGATGGTATTCCTCTGCTCAAGATTAAAAAAAGGCATTGGTGAATCAGTCTTCTCATACAGTGCTTGCATTGTTTTCCCTGTCTCTTATTAATCTTTTTATGTTACTCAAGAAATATATTACTGAATACAGAATAAGCACTTGGTAGAAATTAAAAGAAGGAAAAGTTCTTAACTGCTTCTTTACAGATTTCTTTCTTTATAGCCAGAGGAACTTTTTGAAGAATTTCCCAGGAGTGGAAATACAAGGAGCAACAATACTTTTTCCTGAAGGGAAAAAAGTATGTCCATGTTACTAAGTGACTCTTTCCCTTTTGCAGTCTGCATCATTTGTTGTTTTTAGTACTACCCATCCAAACAGTAATAATTGAATCACAAAACCATATGCTGTTAAAAATGAAGAATTTTATTTCTTAGAAGTACATAAATTAATTCCATTCTGTATTAAATTCAGTAACTATATTTGTAGGGATATTTCTGCATGTCTAAGAACCATACAAATTTTTGAAAATGAACCCTTCTGCCTTAAACATTGATCTTTTTTGTCCCTGGATTATTCCCACTATTTTGATAACTTTCAACAACATTTTTTCCTCCTTTCACCAACTTCTTACTACCTTCCACAAAGATTCTTTCATTTGTGCAATGTCCCCTGTTAGATCTTGAGACTCTGCTGATAAGTAAGCAGCTAAGTTGTTGTGAAAGACATACGGTAAAACTGAGCAAGCAACAAAGATTTGATGCCTGAGTATACTGAATGGGCTTTTGGGGAAATGGAAATTAGGGAGGGATTGTGTGGGTTGTTTGTTTGTTTGTTTTCCACAAGACCCTTATTGTAGTTGCCTCTCATTCTCCCTTTTTCTCCTGTTCCCCCACCCAATTGAAGCCAAGGGCTGAAAACAGGTCCTTGATGATTCCTCTTTTTATTCTGGCTGGGAAACAGCTTGTATGCCACTAAGCAAAGTGCGTCACTTGTCTGCTTTTCCATTTTTTCTTATCTTTTTCTATCTCATTCAGTATGAATGTAGAGATAATGCATTTCATTTCTGTTGTCCTAAATTTACAGTGAAGTTGAACCATTGCTTAACTTGAAGAATTAGCATCAGAAAATGCACGTAGGTTTCCTGCAAGATTTGGCATATACAAAAATCCCAATCTCTGACTCATATGACTATTCTATAAATAACATTTCTCTGGGTACAATACAACTTTTTGTTGCAACAGCAACTTCTAAGGTGGTGTTTCTAGGTATTAATGTCTTTTATGTGCTTGTGTCATGTATGGCTCTCTATTGCTCTTGGGCTGAGGTTGAAGGATACCTTAGACTGCTTAAGAACTGCTCACTCTTTTTTCATAGTTGGCAGAGGTCATGCTCAAGGAAATAGGTTCATTGAGATGAAAGAACTGATTATAGAAAACTTTTTAATTTTTCTGAATAACTATGACAGAATAGTGCTGAGAGTAGGGAAAATGAAAACACTGAAAAATACCCGAATCACTAATGCAGTCATGATTCACTCAACACAGCATGGTCTTGATTCAGTAACCAGTATTGCATTAAGATGTATGGTTTTAGACTCTGCTTTTTTGTAAGTGCAGCTTTTTGTAAGTGCTAGTTCTATTAACTCGTATTAACTTCTGCAGCAGCTTTTATTTGAATATTTCAGGATACTGACATTAGCAATTGCATTTCCTGTAAAACTAAAACAGTGTGTAAGGATCACTTCAGCAGCAACTAAAACATTACCAGAGAAGTAGTTATTTAGCAACAATGCACAGTAGCTTAGGAAATGTAGAAGAAAATTTGACTAAGGCTATTCAAAATACCAATTCTTCCTTTAAAATTGGAATTCACTGGTCACAGTTGCATGGATTACTGTATTGCATGCAACATAGGCATGGTACTGCATTGCATGGAAATCTATGCCATTTTGTGAAACATCCACTGGTATTTTTGTAGTGAAATTGAACATTCAAATCTTCACTCAATTAGTATCTCTGTTCAAGATCTTATGATCATACGATAAAAATCATGTTTCAGTGGATCCTGAAAAACATATCTATGTTAAATGTGATTTTTCAAAATCCTTTCCTTCCATGTAATGCAAATGCTTTTATTCTGATTCCTAAACATTTGTAACACTGTCTCTTAATACACTGGTGAAATAGTATTAATCTTCACAAAGATTCACAAAGGTATTATTCAGTGCAAATAATTTCTTTCTCATTTTTGGTCCACATATGAAAACTTAAGCATCATTTGACCCTATGTAGTTCTGTTCTTTTAAAAAGTTGAAGTTCTAATTAGAAGATGGATCCCTCAGGCTGCTTTCCTAGGTTACTCACACAAGCAAATTTATTTTTTATGTCTTAAAGGTTTTTTTATTCTGCTGTTACTTTTAGAACAACATTTCAGCAACATAATTACCAGTTCCTTTCAATACCCAAGATATTTTTTCTGAAGAAATCACAAGATGAATGATTAATGTGAATAATATTTTGCAGAAAAAACAGTAATACTGAATGAAAAAACAATGGAATCGGGGCATAACCCTTTCCAGCTTCTGCATAAAGAAAATTCAAAATCAGCTTTCTCTTAATTCATACTGAAGTAATATACGCACTCAATTCGCATATGAGAGACTTGGGTGGGTGTTGCATGTTAGGCAGAAAGAACAACTTGTTCTGTTATCATGCAAATTGAATTTTGCTTTTTGTCAAAATGCTTCACAACCAGATTTTATCTGCCTATTCTAAGCCTTGGTAAGAAAAAAATACACCCACTCTCTGCTAAACTTTTCCCAAGATTTTTATGATATTTACCCCCTCACATGCTCCCCCCTTTCTAGTGCAATGTCTGGGTGTTGCACTTTGTGGCAAAAATATCTTTGCCTGGTAATGAATTGTAGATAGCTGGATAACAACACTGAGTAGTGGAAGATTTTAAGAAGGCACCTAATATTTATTTAAGGATAATTATACAGGTATTACAATTTATTGTACTGGAATAGATTTAGAACTATCAGTGGTGCAAAATGATTCTTACTATATCAATTTTCTTGGTATTTTAACTTCCAAATTCACAACTACAGAAATGAAATGAAGCTTTTTCATCTGGTAAATACATTTAATGTACTTTGACTCTCAAACTGGAGTTCAGGAGTGGAGCTAGTCAGAACAACTTTGGAAATATGTTGCCAGTCGTACATTTTCCCCTGAAAATAACAATGCATGACATTCTGGTAAAATTAACATTTGGAGTGAAAAGGATTGGAAAAATAGTCCTGATGATGCCAAATGTCCCAGTTTAACAGTTTAATGTAAAAAGTTTAGAAACTATTTTTTATATAAAACTATTTTTTATATAAAAGTATTTTTTTTATAAACTATTTTTTCATAGAAAGTGGGAGTTTTTCCTAGTGAACAGTTTGCAGTAAATGAACTCAAAGTTACCCTGTGTGCTCTCTGGGCTGAGTTAGAGGATGGACTTGAGAGTACAGACAAATCTTTATAATTCTTTGGAAAAAATAAATCACCCTTGGTTTGATTTAAAAAACCCAAACAAACTGACAAACCCAAATGTGACAACATTGATTTGTCACACTACTACTTTAACTTCTAAGAAAAAATTCTTTAAATTAATACTACTTAGGCTTGAACATTTCTTTAAATAAAAAGTTAAGTAGTTTAATGTAAAGAACAGTTACCTCTGCTGTCTTTACAGTATTTCTCAGTACAGTCAGGAAACCATATGGCACAGCTGATGTTCAGATAACTATCTTATTTATTTATAGTTTGACCTTTTATTAATAAACGTTGCTCTGGCAGACTGGGGCAACTTCTGCACTCAAAGACTGGCCCACAGAAGTGCTTTTAGATGATGGATGGGGTCTGGCATCAAGTTCCTTTAGCAACCATTTTACACATTTAACCTGTTTAATATAGCTAAGAATTTTTTACTGGTGAAATCATGCTGCAGGGTCCACTTCCAGTTAGATACACAGATTCTCAAGTCCTCTAATTAAGCATTTAAAGGTGAGCCTCTTACAAAAGGACCACATTTTTATGAGATTGTTTTTCTGCAATAGTGATTTATTTATTTGAATAATGCAGGTTCAAAATTCCTATAATATTAGCTGTATAGAACTGTGTGTGTGTAAGCTAGCTAAAGTTTAGCTAAACAAAAACCTGTCACTATAATGGAGCCATTGTTTGATACCAGGTAGTTAGGGTGGCCAAACAGTATATCCTAACTGTAGGACGTGCTGTGTTTTGTGTTAAAAACTATATTCCCTTTTTCTTTTTCATCCTCCTCCTGCTACTCCCTCGTTCTTACTCTGATTTTTTCCCCATTGGTTTTTCTTTTTTTTCTGTACTTCCTGCATTTATTATCTATTCAGTTTGTTCCAGACTAAATTCAAAAGAAAAAAATCTGTGCATGTGTATGAGTATTGTTCCTTCAGAGTGAACATCAATGACCAATTGGTTATCTGTTATTCTCCAGTCTGTTTATCTTACTTTTTTTTTTTTTTTTTTTTTTTTTTTTGACAATATAATGTTCTTTCTTCTATGCTTTTACAAGCTTAACACCTGAGGCTGGAATTGCATGACTCCTCCAGGACGTGGTTCATAAATCAGCTGCTGTTCTTTCCATCTCCCATATTTCAAAATGAGATTCACTTCACCTGCAGAGCTAAAGTCTGGGTCTTTTCAGCAGTGGGTCATTGGGGACTGCTGCCAGTGATGCTACATCTCTGAGGAGGAAAGCGTAGCCTTCCTCATTACAGTTTATTTCTTTATTTGCACAGTACTTCAGCCGCATAATGTGTTGAACGAACACTATAATTCTTACTGATGTTGAACCAGATGTTCAGTTCAGAGACGTATAGTGGTTGATACAACATAATTTGTACAAAATATGTAAAGCCTATAAGCAAACACAGAAGTTATCACTTTCTTCTTCAGTTAATATTTATCTTAACTGAATAATGCTTTTCAGAGTACCTTGGTACTTGACTAAAAGACTTTTCAAAATGTGAGACCTCATTCTTTGTTTCTCGAGGATCAGTATCTGTCAGGTCTTTTTTGTACTGGCATACAATGTAATTGATATTGATATTTGTCACAGGAAGTAACTAAGATCTAGCTTCTGTCTCCTGATGGAGCTTTTTAAAAGTTTTTTTTTTTCCCCTTTCCCTCCTTCACCTCTGGTGAGCTTTCATACTGAGCATGGTATTCTTGGAATTTGCAATACCTGCATTGCATCAACTCAGCCTGATCTCTTCTCTTTTAAGGCTTTTATCAGAAACCAGAATCAAAGATATGCAACAGAAGAAATAATATGGAAGAAATAATATGAAACAAATAATATGAAAATGCAAGAAATAGTATGAAAAAGCTGCACCCAGTTCCTGAATTAATATTTTAATATAATTGATTGCAAGCAATGTACAATGGCTGTTTCAAACTTCTTTTATGAGAGTACTCACTCTTATTAATACAACAAAATTATGATGAGTGTCCAGCTATATTGCTAGGTTGCATAGGAAAATAATATGATTCTGCAGAAATGTAATTTATCCAATATACCAATCAATAGAGTATTTTTAATAGGGATTCTAAAGCCTCCTATAACTTGCATTCTACAAGAATGCTTTTGAATTAAAACCCATAGGATTCATGAACCAAGTAAGTTACCTCTAAATGGCTTGTATGGCACTTAGCTTTACAAGCAATACTAATTTTGTAATACTAATTGGGGTAATAGAAGTGTATTCATAATTTCTTTATTATTTTTGCTTTAAAATAATTTTTGTGAGTAATAGATATTCAGAATCACTAATAATGCTGGATGATGCGCTATGCCTTGTTTTTAAATGAAAAAGAAATAAGATACAACAGAATTACCAAGGTGTATTTTAAATCATACGGTGGATTAACTTGTATTTGAGTTAAATTTAAAAGTAACGTTATTAAAACATCCTCTTTTAGTTAAGTTCTCAAAACTTGTTCTACCGGTTTGATATCTTACACCACTAGATGTCATTGTAGTTGAATCCTACCGCCAGTTCTATATTAACTCCGTGCTGCCTTTAGCCACTGGATGGCATCTTTCAATTGTTTTCAGGTACAAGGTTTTTTAATAAGCTGATTTACACAAAGCAGATTATTTTAATGCTTCATTTAATGCCACAGTGCCTCTAAAAGCCTATGTTCTGTTTGCAGACAAAAACTTACATGGATGTCTGAATTTTAGATTTTTAATGAAGTCTGGAAAGATAATACTCAAAAGAGAACTGGAAAGATGTACATTTCAGTAGTTATACAATCGTCTTGCTTGAGGGGAGGTTTCTTGTGGTGCAGTTTCTGTGAGGGTTAGGGACGTTGTGATCTGAAGAATTCTTTGAGCCTCACCAGAGAAAATTCAGGTTTATTGAAAAGAGCAGGCAGTGTATTGTTCTAAGTATGGTGTTGAAAAGCATCTGTGTACTTGCTTATTTGGCATTTACATAGCACAGTAAGTGTAATAAAACTTCTTTTAGTACTGGGACAGATAAGAAGGCATAGGCTCTTATACAAGTATAACCTGTCAGCAATACAAGTGTTTGATAAAGCATTGAGAGTTTGGTTTTGTTGAAGGGTCTAGGGTTTTTACCAGGGTGGGTCTCCTTGCATTTTTTTCATTCACTTCTCACTGTCTTTGCTTTCATGATCTCCTGCAAGCTCACCTCTGGCCTGGCACTAACAAGCTGACCAGGGGAGCAAGACTCCAAAGCCTCCCTCCCATGGCCCTGGCCACCCAGAGAGATGAGGTCTCCTGCCCCCAGCTCTGAGTGGGACGTTTTGGCCTCGCTGTGTGGGTAGGTGTGCTGGCGGTGCCAAATGTGAGTCACCTGCAGTGAGAGATGGCTGGCATCCTTCGCATCTGCAAGCAAAGCCCATCTGTGCTGAGGGTGGGGAGAGAGACTATGCCAGCTCCTTCCTCCCTCGAGAGGCAGCAAGGCATTTTCTTCCCTTGCCCTGGTTTCTCTGCTAATCTATGCTGCTAGCTTGTATGTTTGACCATAAATTAAGCAAATGTATAGCTGGGTGGAGATTTGTCACGTCGCACAAGGGATCCTTCTTGGGCATCTTGCACTGCAGCGGCAGCTTTGCAAGTGCTTCTCCTTCCCCAAAATTGAAGGCAGATGGCCACTGGGGCTCCTCTTGGACACCCATGTGCAGACCATTACACTGATGGGCTGTGACTCACAGCAAAGGTGTACAAGAGGGTTGTGCACTGCTTTTATCTCAAAGCTCAGCTCTGCTTGCGGAGTTATTTTTGTAATACTGTCTTGTTAAAAAATAATTTTATTTGCGTTCAATATTACATCAGAGCAATTTTAAAGCCCATCGAGATAGGGAAAGATGGTGCTGCGGTCTTCACACTGATTTTAACAAACCCCATGGGCTGTAGTGCTAAATTCAGTCTAGCTTTTTTAAATTAAAATTCACAGAATCTGTTGGTTCTACATCTGTATTTACTTCATTTACCTGCAGGGGAATGTAAAGACCCCTTCCTCCAAAGACAGAAATTCAACTTATCACTTGCCTTCACATGTACACTGCTTTAAGTGTACTTTTAAAATGTCTCTAAGATATTAAGAAATTTCATTTTGTCGTGGTTTAACCCCAGCTGGCAGCTAAGCCCCACACAGCTGCTCACTCACTCCCCCCTGGTGGGATGGGGGAGAGAATCAGAAGGGTAAAAGTGAGAAAACTCATGGGTTGAGATAAAGAAAGTTTAATAGGTAAAGCAAAAGCCACACACACAAGCACAACAAAACAAGGAATTCATTCACTGTTTCCCATCGGCAGGCAGGTGTTCAGCCATCTCCAGGCAAGCAGGGCTCCATCACGCGTAACAGCTATTTGGGAAGACAAACGCCATCACTCCGAATGTCCTCCCCTTCCTTCTTCTTTCCCCAGCTTTCACTGCTGAGCATGACATCATATGGTATGGAATATCCCTTTGGTCAGTTGGGGTCAGCTTTCCCAGCTGTGTTCCCTCCCAGCTTCTTGTGCACCCCCAGCCTACTCACTGGTGGGGTGATGTGAGAAGGAGAAAAGGCCTTGACTCTGTCTAAGCACTGCTCAGCAATAACGAAAACATCCCTGTATTATCAACACTGTTTTCAGCACAAATCCAAAATATAGCCCCATACTAGCTACTGTGAAGAAAATTAACTCTATCCCAGCCAAAACCAGCACATTCTCCACCCCTTATTCCATACCATTTACGTCATGCTCAGGTCCCACACTAACCAATACATCTTCATTAACCACCACCCCCCTCCCCATCCTTTGATATAATACACAGATATCATTCCTTTAGTCTATGGACCACCCTTGTATAATGTCCATAAAATGTCCACAAATGTCCACAAAATGTCCACTAAGTTCACTTAGTCCATGATTTTGTGCTCCGTTATGGTGGTCACTCAGGACAGGAGAGGTGGTGCATTGCGTGGAGTTATTGGGCACCAAAGCCAGCTCAGGTCAGGTCACTGCTGCACTTGCACTGCTTCTTGTAAGGCTTCTCCTCCATTGGTTCTCATGGTTCCTGTAACATGCAACTCAAATCATGGGTTACAACAATTTAATGGTATTTCCATTACAATCTCCAACCCTGGTCCCTTTGTACCAGACCATCGGGTTTAACATCACAATGAACTCCTCCCCTTGCCCCTGCTCCAGCTTGGACTTATCCACAGACTGCAGTCCCTTAAGGTTGTACCTGCTCCAAGTGCAGCCTTATCTATCAGCCACAGTCTCTTCAGGGGTCTACCTGCTGCAGCATAGACTTATCCACAGCCACAGTCGCTTTGAGGTGCACCTGTTCCAGCATGGCCTTCTCTGTGGGCCACAATGCCTTCAGAGGTATACCTGGTCCAGCATGGCCTTACCCACAGCCAGAGTCCCTTCAGAAGTAAACCTGCTCTAACATGGCCTTACCCATGGCTGCGGTCCCTCCAGGGGTTGTACCTGCTCTGTCGTGGGCTTATCCATGGCCACACACTTTGAGGTGCTCCAGCATGACCTCATGCACAGCCACTGATGCTTCAAGGGGTACCTGCTGCAGCATGGACTWATCCACAGCCACAGATGCTTYGAGGTGTACCTTCTCCAGTGTGGACTTATCCTTGGCCCACAGTCCCTTCAGAGGTATACCTGCTGCAGCACAGACATAACCACGGCCACAGATACTTCGAGATGTACCTGCTCTGGCGTATTCACAGCCACAGACGCTTTGGGGTGTCCTGTTCCCACATGGACTTATCCACAGGTCACAGTCCCTTCGATTCGAGTTCACACTGGAGTTCCAGCCTGTCCAGTACAGCAGCACAGAAACAGCAGCGATGCYCTGGCCAYCYKCCAGCCCAGGCACATCGCCRTTGCTGTTATCAAAATGTTCCCAGGCACAGCASAGTAAGATGATMAGCAGTRCAGCAGTACAGCAAGCGGCAAAAGCAAACAGCAGCCACTAATGAGCACGAGACTCTAATATACAGTAAGGCAACCAAGCCCCATGGCAAGCACAGAATCCTGCCAATTAATAGCTAAACAGCAATAACAGCTATAAATTCGATCTAGCACATTCCAATCAAACCTGTCATTATCTCGAACACTTTGAGCCCCACGTTGGGGTCCGGACAAGGACTGTCGTGGTTTGACTCCAGCTGGCAACTAAGCACCGCACAGCCGCTCGCTCAGTCCCCCCCCCGGTGGGATGGGGGAGAGAATCGGAAGGGTAAAAGTGAGAAAACTCATGGGTTGAGATAAAGACAGTTCAAGGGAGGTGATTCTGCCCCTCTATTCTGCTCTGGTGAGACCCCACCTGGAGTACTGCGTCCAGCTCTGGAGCCCTCAGCACAAGAMAGASRYSGAYCTGTTGGAGCRGGTCCAGMGSAGGGCCACAAAAATGATCAGGGGGATGGAACACCTCTCCTATGAAGAAAGGCTGAGAGAGTTGGGGTTGTTCAGCCTGGAGAAGAGAAGGCTTTGGGGAGACCTTATTGTGGCCTTTCAGTACTTAAAGGGGGCTTGTAAGAAAGATGGGGACAAACTTTTTAGCAGGGCCTGTTGCGACAGGACAAGGGGGAATGGCTTTAAACTAAAAGAGGGTAGATTTAGACTAGATATAAGGAAGAAATTGAGTGCATGATTTGCGTGTTACTTCTGGAAGCAGAGGGATGCAGTTAGCCTTAATTATTGACAAGAACACATCAGTATACTTAATGGGAGAGGTATGAACCTGTCAAGTGCATCTCTTCATGTTTGAATAACAAACATAATTGGGAATACCCGAGGAAACCAGAGGTGTATTATGAAGCCTCAGTGGAATGCTTTCAAGCAAAAAATTTTCAATAAATTGAGTGCATTAATTAATGAAAGGTTAAATGAGCAGACTGAATCAGCAGTTCAGTCACTGATCGTTATAGTCATAATGATAAGATTGCAGTGACTTAATCCACTAATTTATACAGTGTAGTATCTACAGCACTTCCAGTTTACAAAGAATTGAACAAGACTTTGCTAATCCGATCTCGCATTAAATCTAAAGTGATTTACTTTATTTTAGGCTATTTGCTGTCTTCATTACAAAGCATTTTGTACCATGACCTGGCAATTTCCTCTGTGGAGGAAAGGACTCCTTAACTTCTCTTTCTGTGTCCCATTTTTCCATGCCCACTACCTGCCCCTCCAGCCCCAGCTGTGGCTTCTTTCCCTCCGCGCGGACCTCTCTGCAATAACAGTCACAGGTAGTGTTGCACTGGGCCATCACTAAGAATTACGCTGCTGAATCTTCTAGTTCTCGCTCTCCTGCTCCTCCTGGCTGCATTGCTGTAGCACCCAAGGACACCACTCCCGTTGTGCTGTATATAACAAAGAGCCTTTGCTCTGAAAGCCAAGGTCTTCCTGTTTGTTTCTTTGACATTATCAAGGTGTCTTTAGAGTGATGTGAGCTCTCAATAATAAACTCTTTTTCTACTGCTGTTGACTCCTCAGTACAGGTAATTTCAGCCTGCTGTTTTTTCTGTTCCTTCCCATACTTTTAAAATGCTTGTTTGTACCTAATGAAATTGTCTATATTTGTTTCACTGCCAATTTTAGATGGTAGGTTTCTTTTTTGGAGATTGAATGAAGATTTCAGGAAGAAATGTTGAGTTTCTGAATAAACCCAGAAGGGGCCAGAATTTCTGTTCTGCTTTATTTTTGCTAGCTAGTAAACAAAGTGTTAAGCACAGTAGAAAAATAACACTTTTGTTGAGACAGAGCTTTTAGTCAGTGAATTGAACTTACTCCATATTTGAATTGTCTGTGAAAGTCTATTCCTTGCTGTACAAAATATTCTTTTTGCAGCTATTCTGCACCTTCTCTACTATTCTGCCATAAAGAGAAATACAGAAGTAGTATGTGAAGGAAAAGAACAGGTATATTTAAAATCCGGGGTTTTAAAAGATGGACTTAATCTTCCTGAACTCTCCTGCTTTCCAAGAGTTTTAAGGAAATTTTAAGGGTGTAAAGCATGCTTTTACTCCTTCAGGAAACCTTTAGGTAAACTGAATTCCCATCCACTGTGCAGGATTAGGAAGCGTAAGGATTCTTAATACAATCTGACAATGGAAAGGATGAATCATAGGAAATTTATAAATAAAAATGAACACTTCAGTTTTCATTAACAGAAGTCAATTAAGAGCTCCCTGTGAAAAAGGGAAAAAGAAATTAAATCTGGATCAACCCATTGTGTAAGACGTGATGTTTACAGGTCAGAAAAATAGCTTTATTCTACTAACTTCTTTACGTGTAGTCCCTGCTTTCATTTATTATCATGCTGTTTGATGTGCCCCTCACAGGACTGCAGCAAATCAGTGTCTTTATGAACCCAGTGTGTTGCCATATTAAATTATACTCTAGAAAGCAGTGAAGGTGAGGAGCTTTCAAGCAGCCTTTACTGTTCTGCCCTGTTCTCATGCACTAATTCATAACAAGACACCCTGAATGTATTCCATCAAATTTGATTTTATCATGTTCAAACATGGTTGCTGTTGTAACCTTGAAATGTTTCTTCATGTCGGTCATAAAGTCCCATGTGCATGTTGTAACTGACATGTGCTGCCGTATTAAAACCAAAAATGCTTTTGCTAAACCAAAAGGACACACAAAAACAGTTCTACCAGATTTTTAACAGTATCTGTGATTTACAAAGAGCCAACTATTGCTGTAATGTACGTTTTGTGAGAATGATTACTTACTGTTTTCTGGTGCCTTTCAGAGGAAAAAATCCATGATCTTTATCTGCTAACTAGTAATTGAGAAACTAGGGAATTAAGTTTCTCTTTAAAATATGCAGAGAGGAAAGTGTATCATTTGCATTAGTCTTTCATGTTTAGTATGACTTAAATAGTAAGTGACAACATGATAGTAAAAAAACCAAAACAAGCCACACTCAGAAACTGATTATAGTTTATTTATTCAACTAGGCTGTATTCCATATATCAGAAGGTCTTTTTAAAGAGAAGAACATTGAAATGTTTTTCTCAGATGAGTACCTTGCTAGGTAATTCTCTTACTACGTTTGCAGAGTTCCTCTGTTTAATGACTTATTCTGTTTTAAATTCACTGAAAGCATCTTTACCCAAAAGCTGCATAAGTAAAGCTATAGGAGACTTAAACTTGCTGGCCATTAAGAGAGTGTCTGTTTGCAGAAGGGCATTTCCTTTCTGAAATCAAAAGGCTTTCTTAAGTGCATATATTGTCTGACTGCATTTATGTTTTTAGGACCAGGGCCTAAGAGCGTAAGTTAAGCAGCCTGGGTCAGCGTTGTCACTTTATGATAAAGGCTGTCACTTATTGAAGGGCTTTGTGTGACAGGGCTTAGGGTCAGAACAGCACGATTCCTCTTCCAAAGAGCTTTTAGTTTAACATGTAAGGCCTGGCTTTAGTGCACCTTACAGTTCTGCAGTGAACCTTATAGGTGCCTTGAGCTGGTTGGTTTTTTACATGATTCTTTTGCAAGTATTGGCTGCCTTCTTTTTAGGATTTTCACGTATTTGATGCATTCCTGACATGTATAGATTTTTTTGCCACATAAATATATTTTGTTGCAATACTGAAAAGGCGATGTTTGTATGATGCTTCAAGGATGTGTGCTGAAGCTTTGCTTCAGTATTGGCAACTGTCAGGATTTGTGGGTAAATGCTTTCAAAACCAGTGACAGAATTTACTTCATACAGACTGTTTTGAATAGTTGCTCTCATGAGGTTGAGGAAATGTCTGTTCCAATTGAGCACTTAGCTTTCTGATTCCTTAATTTAACTGCTGTGCAGGTTTTATGCATTTATAATGCAGTTAAAAATAGAGGAGCAAGAACTAATGTTGTAAGAGTGATATATGCATGCAAACACTGTACCAACTCATCTAAGAACTAAAATAACATGTCAAAAATAGGTATTGTTTTTTGTGGAGGATTTTTTTCCCCCATGCTAGAATACAGAGTGACGTTAAAGACCAGGGAGACACTATACCATCATCAGTCATCTCAGAAAGCTCAATCCAGCAGCTCCTGAAAAAGGACAGTTAGGAGGTGATTTGATCGGTGTCAGCACACACTTGGTAAGACGACATTATATTCTAACAGACAAGTATACCAGGAGTCATGGATGGAAGATGGCAAGTTTTAATCTAAAAAAAGTACACGTTTGCAACAACCACAGCACTGTCCATTGCAAAAGATAAGAGTTGCCAGAAGCTACTGTTTGCTGGCAATTTTTAAATCAGAATTAGATGTTTTGTGTCATATATGCATTTCTGTGCAGTGGTGATCCATTCAAGAAAGTGCTGTTGTTTATTCACACAGGAGATTGAACTGAATGACCCTTTCTGACATTTATAGACCCACTATGAATCTATCTGTACAGCAAAGTATTTGTGCAATGCTGGCTGATTTCATTTAGTTGCACTTAAACTTACTGTCATTGCCCTCTTTTCCCTCTCTAGATGGGCTTCAGCTTTATTAGCTGAGACATTTATTCACTGGTATGACTTGTTTACTTCTCATGTTTTTATGGGAGTTGGTTCATAAGCAATAGGTTTGCATTGAGGAAGGCCACCATACCCATGATGCAGTAGGACCAGACCCTGCTATGTACTGAGAGAGGCTGAGCACTACTTCTGCTGTGAGTATCACATTCACGTTCAACACTGGGAGGATAAGCTGCAGTCAGGTGTCTTGTGCTGGATGAAACCCTGCATCAATCCACAGGGCACAGAAGTGGTGAAAGAGTTTGTAGAGCAAAAGTCAAGCACCTGTGGACACGCTTTTTGGTGGAACAATTGCCTTTACAGATACTGTTACTCAACACAGTATGCTTTCATGGATAGAAAATGTAATTTTACAAGGCAATAAAAATACTCCTTTTTTTAGAAACCCAGCTTGAATTCATTTTTAAAAATATGTGGATGGAGGGAAATTCTAAGCTAAACAAAAGGATAATCCTCAGTGATTTCAGCACTGTTTAGAAGAAACAATATGGATAGTGTAAGAATTTGAGTTTGAATGGATACTATTGTAATGCAAGACATTTTTAAGCTGCTCAGAAATTCCCTTCTGTATTAGTTTTCTGGATCTCTATCATTAGGATTGTACAGGGCATTTATTTTAATAATGCATATTTTGTGCACAGTTGTCATGTTGTTTATAAATATTTATGAACAAGTTTTTGCTGTAGTACAGATGCAAAATTGTTCAGACTTGCAGGTGTCAGATTTTGGGAGATGGGCCAACATGTAAATGGATTCTAAGTGGATGTTTTGGTATTCAGTTAAGGTTAGAAAGACACTTTCAGTTCTGATTTTACTTTCAGGAAGGTTCTGATTTTATTTTCATTTTTATTTTCTGGACCTTAGAGAAGATCAAGGCTGAAGAAAACTACAATAGATAACTTATGGGAAATGCAAAATTGTAATGGATGTGTCCAGGTTGCTTGTAACTATTCAACTGAGTTGTTAAATATGCTACTGCATTTGCTGAGAAAACTGCATTTTCCTGGCCCTTTTCAGTGGCTAAAGTAATCTACCAGCATTATTTATTTATGCACAAGGATGACAGAATCATCCTATTAGCAATGACAAACTACAGAAAAGCATTTTTTTGAAAAATAAACTCATGCTTCTCCTCAAGTTTCATAAATACTTAAGGGATGTGGCTAGTTTGATGAACTCATTATCTGTTTTGGCTTGTGCTTTCACTTTTTCATTTTTTAAAGAATATTTTACTGCAACTTTTCACTCTAAAGATACTGGAAACTATTTATATTAAAAAAAAAAAAAGAAAAATATATATATTCCACCCTTCCCCAAATATTTTGCATGTTGAAATATGTCTCCTCATGCATAATGCGCTGAGTTTCTGGTTACTTAAAGATGAGCTAAGGAGGATTTGCCTAAGTTTTCTAAAAGCATGAACTCTGTGCATACCTCCAATACCTTGCAATAAGCTGGATTTATTTAAGCACCTATATTCTAGTCAGCAGTTTTATGTCTCCTTTAGCTACTGAAATGTGTTAATTCTTCAGTTGCCACTAAGATTTTATTTTCAGAATACAAACGTGATTCAACCCTAAGAAGTTGACACATTGTGAGATCCTAGGATTGAATTTACTGATGCAAAGTATTGGTGACTGAAATGCTAAATGAATGCTGTTTCTGTGTAGTATGTATATTTAATACATATTGATTGTTCTCAACTTGAAAATCGTTAGTGTTCTCATATGGCAAATTATTGTCAAGGTTATTCAAAGTGCAATATGATATCAGGATTTATCTGTTGCTGGTAATCAGGAAAGTGGAAGTGGTTTGGAATATTTTGGGATTCAAGCTCCTGTACGAAATACTGAATTTCTTATCTTTCCTATTGCTACACTTCTTGCCATCATGAACTGCTATATGGCTATCATAAAACACTTCGTTAAAGAAACAGACAATTTTTATTAATATCGTGTGGCTTACATGTGGAAAAAATGGGCATGTGTTACTAGGGGCTAGGTAAACAGGGAAATGTCTCTCAAAGTATTTTAAGATTCTTCATAACTGTGTCTGACAGAGCATGGTGATTTGTCTTTTTGTTTTTCTTTTTGCAGTAATATATTTGATGCTTGCATCTATTGCAGGAATGAGATGATGCCGAGTAGGCTATTAATGTTTTATAAATTACTGCTAAAAAAATCACACTTATGCTTTTCTAGTACTCTGGAATCCTCTGACGGCATGCTGTTCTGAAGTTTTATTGGAGATTAAAGTACTGGTGGTGTAAGTGAGAAAAAGGCTGTGGAGTTAAAAAAGAAAAACAAACACCCAAAGCATCCCTTTTACATTGCATAAATTAAATTCATTTTCATATTGTTCTGCTAGTCATTATAAAACTTTTTTTTTTCTAACTCTTTACAGCTAGAACACTAGGGCAATATTAGTTATCTAGGAGAAAATATAAGAAGTACCGTACAGAAGCTCTTTTATACTAGAATTAATTTTATCTCAGACTTTAGGTAGAGCACATCAGTAAAGCCTGATTTCCCCAGCATGACTTCTGTACAGTCCTTAGGCACACTTCTCTCTCAACTCCTAAAATAACATAGGACTAGTGTGATACAGTGACCCTGTCCACTGAACGTATTTACGGGTATTAAGGTTCTGATTGAATGGTACTTTATTGATTTAATGGTGCTATAGGAGATGTACATCTTTTTCAGTGGAAGAGGGGAAATGATACAATGCAGAGATGAATCCTGTCTACAGTCTTCACAGAAACCTGGTACACTCTGAACTTTGCTCTACAGAGTTTCTCTCATGAATCAAGAAACTCTGTCAGGATCTTAGTGGGTGGATACTCCTTTAGTATACATTCAACTGAATGACAGATGTACCCTATTTTGTGATCAGCTTATGAAATCATTTGCTTCACCTTTTTAACAGAATTACTGGAGACAAAGATTGCATTCACAGACAGCCACGAGTTTCCACTCGGTAGGTGTTTGCTTTCGTGCCAGCAGGATGTCTGTGGCACTCTACAGATAAATTTTGAATGACAAACCACTGAGTGAAGGAACTTGGCAGTCTCAAAACAAAGTGATGCCTTGTCTCAGGAAAACCTGGGGCATGGGATGAATGTAGTGTGAGCATCTGTATGTATTACCCAAGTATCACTGTTACCAGGATAGTCAGAACATTTCAGGTCACTTTTGCATTCTATTTGCAAATTAAATAAAAGGTGAAATAAATACAAGCAGTTTAGTAGAAAAAGTCTATGGTAGTGGAGAAGAGCTGAGAAGCTCCTAGGCAAGAATTGGAACAATATTCTTGTCTCCCTGTTATTTGGATGGATACAATGTTCACCTGTCTTTATCTTATCACCACAATGACACTTTGAGCTAGAAAATGTGTCCTTGATACTCTGGAGATTGTTCAGAGGTCCAAAAAATCATGGCGTGGCCAGATTCCCTCTTCAGATCAGTGCAGAGCTACCTTTTTTGGAGGAGTACATTTCATGGATAATTGTCCATTGTAAACTTAGGATGAACTTTTGTAATCCTTTTGATCCACGTACCCTTGGGTCTCTCCCACAAGTGATTACAGTTTAATGTTTTAAGTAAATGAGAAAATACAGCACTGAAAGCTGCAGTTGTGCAATTAGAACAGCTGTTATCCATCCTCTAGTCTTAAATGAAGCAGTACTAAATCTCATTATTAACTTTATGCTGAAAACAAAATCTCTTGTTTCTCTGAGTATTATTTTTTTCCCACTTATCTATGAATTTGAGTTTCAAAGTTTAGTGACTCTGTCATACCTGATTATGAATCAATTTTGCTAGCAATCTCAAACTTATTTGGATTGTAGATAACTGGCTCTTTCCACCTCTAATGAATTGTTCTTCTTCTCTGCTACAGTGACCAATTCTGTATGGGAGGAAGGATAGGCTTTAATGCAGTGCTGGCATTGGAAAACTAAAATGGGAGCTATGAGCATTCCTCTCTGCAGTGAGCTCTGAGAACGTAAAAAGTAATTGTTCCCTGCCTTCTGGACCACAATGGGACTTAGTCTTCCTGGCAGGCAGGGGGACTTGATAGGAGAACTAACAATATATGGGAATAGGGGCTTCGGTGTTATGCCTTGTTTTGCTTCTTTCTTTTTAGCATTTCCTGACTTTCTTCCCCATTTTCTTTGGTTTTCTTTCTATTTCTTTTTCTGCTGATTTATTTCAGTATGGCCCTTCCTACCTTCCTGCTCTTTAGTTTGTTGTATTTGTATTAAGTTGCTGCCTAAAATCTCCATTCACAGATTTTTCACAGAAACTGAGGTGAAATGTATTGAAGTTGTAATAATGAGTGAAAATATGAAGAGAATGAGTGAAATAATGAAGTGAAATTGAAGAAAATATATTATTTCTTAAAAAAAGGAAAAAGGGAAACCTAGAGTATTAATGGGACAACCACAGTTAGATTAGGTACCGTGGAAGAGGAGAGCTGTAAGGAGTTATTTAAAGAATGCAATAACGAAACTTTAGAGTTGTTAGGGAGAAGATGCATCCATGTTTGCAAGGTAGCAAAGAAGAAAAAAAAAGTCTGAAAAATTATTAAATGGAGAATGAAGTCTAGCATGTTGACTGAGGCAGATCAACAGATCAAAGTGTGGTAAGTTTATGCATTAGGCAGTGATTGTCTGTGAGTGGACCAGCACACAAGAAGCAGAAGGGTTTAATATGGTAGAGATAATCTAACCTCCCACTAGGCATTCAAAGTACTAGTACCTCCTTTTTAATTTCTTATAAGACTCAGAAACACAGTTCTGTGGCATTTTACTTGTTTTTCGAAATTGAGAGTTTCTCTGAAGAGTTTAGTAGTAACATTGAACTCTGTTTTTACTAAATATATTTTGCTGTACCTACTGAAAATAATGTATATTATGTAGATTATATTTTTGCTGCCAGGTAAAAATCTTTTATCACTGTTGAGTGCAAAGCTGATATATAGGTTGTAAAAAGGGATGTGTGTTGTATTCATATTCTAACTTTTCAGGTCAGGTGCAKCTAACAGGTAAATAAATAGTATAGATTTCTTCTGATTTCACCCAATATTGTATAAAATCTCAGCTCCCGTAAAGGTTGTGATGTGAGCTGAGAAGTGGTATCTTGAGTATAAAAGATCAGGAAAAAATTATTAAACAGACCAAGTTAGTGGGCTCTTTAAAAAAAGAAAAAGAAAAAAAGAAGCTAGTAAGAAGTAAAATATTGGCAGACCTATTTCTTCCTAAAAAGATCATTCTGAAGCAAAACTGAGCAGATTTAGACTTTTGAGTCTTAGCTCTTTGGACATGGATGCAAGCAGTTAACCCCCTAGCTATGGAAGAGGTGGTGCTGTCATGAGCATAACAATGTTATGCTGTGTTTAAGGTACCACTAAGTGATGGAGGGGTGCCAGAGTCTGAAAGGCTTACTGGTGTGAGAAAGGCAAAGCTAGTCTTGAGCTGGAGGTAGTTTTGCTAATGAACCTCTCTGTATTTCAGTCTTCTGTTATTTCTGACCATTACGTCTCCGTTATCCTTTCTGATCTCTGAGTAATATTGTCTGCATTATAGCAAAGTCGCCCTGCATTTACAGTCCTCCTAGGAGGGCCTTTCGAGTTTCCTATTTTTAATGTTTAAAAAATGTATAGTAGTGTCTGAGTATCATCATTTCCATTATAACTCATGGGCGACATATCAGACAGCTGTGTTTACACATTCAAATTGCAGTTTAAAGTCTGAGACTTGTGGTAATCTTCTCATCTGATCAGATACTTATTCCAGCAAGAACTAAAACCGTAGGACTGTTTACTCATTATCATTATTATTTCAGTAGATATCTATACAGCAATAAAGTAGGTTAGGAATTTTTTGATTAAATATCTTTTGGGCAGACTGAACATTTTCAGTTAATTTAAACCAAGACTGACTTTTGTCTTGCCTGCACTAGGTTCAAGAAAACGTTTTTCTAAATGGTTGCTTTAGTCAAAGAAAAAGTAGAGATCTGAAACCCCAGAGCCGTCAATGGTCAGTTAATGGCTGAAGTGTTCACTATAGATGCAGGAGATCAAGCTGATGTTTCTGATTTACAGCAGGATTCCTGATTTACAGCTGATTCCCTGATTTACAGCAGGATCGTGAAATTGCATTTTCAGCATTGCAGAGTGCTGTTCTAGTCAACAGAACAGAGTATAGTGATACTCTAGTATCAGCCTCTTACTGGCTTGATGAATATTTCACAATTAAACAGAGAGGAAACACTCCAAACAGACATAATGGCAGGAGTTAAGGGAAGAAGAAAAGCGCAATAACCAGATAGGCAAGGGACAATCAGCTGGTCTATGGAAGACCCAAGTAAGTATGTTTCAATATTTTGAAGAAAATACTAAAATGTTTTGATCCTGTCTTGATATTGAATGCAAATGGACTTTTCTTTGTGTTACATTTTTAGTGGATTTTTTTTTTTTTTTTTTGTCTGGCTCCTGATAGGTTATAATACAACTTTTACTTTAGCTAGAAATTGAAATACAGTATTAATGGATATACTTAATGGGATACATTAACAGACGTAAGATATCCCTCAGTTTTCATGTTGAACAAACAGTGCATTTATGATGAATGTTACTAGTACTTTCAGCTCCTTAAAATACATCTCAGTGTCGATGTACAACTTCATTGGGTAGATTGCAGTGACCCTGTTATAGAGCTATAGTATTTTGAATAGTAAATCCCTTGTCCTGTGACTCACAGGTTGATTCTTAAATAGAGTGATAACGAGTAATAAGAGATTAAAGGATAAATACAGAATTTTGAATTAATTTTATGCTGTRCACTATCCACCTTCCTTTGTATCCTTCTATGTAAAAGGTGTGAATTAAAAAAAAGTGGAAATAATGTGTCTTATCATGCAAAAACATTTTGTTTAACATGTCCACTTTCCTAACCTGCTTTTTTCAAATAACAGAAAAATAAAATGCATCAATTTTTATAAGCAATTTTCACTACCAAGAAACCACTAGTCAGCAGACGTTTGAGAAGTAAGCAAAAACTAGGATATGCTTAGGTTTCAGAAAAAAAAAATTTTTTTGCATGTATCTCTCTCCCTCCTCCTTTTGTTATTGCTCTCCCATGAAATTTTAATTCAGGCTGCTCCTACGTCTTTTACCCACTCCACCCCACCTCACCTCTAGGGGAGGTAACAACCAGATAATGCTTTCTGCTTCAGAAAAGTTTAGCTGGTTATGTTTTGTTTTGTGAAAAAAACAAACATTCAGAGCAAATATTGATAAATGATGAAAAAATCATGATACCTGTTGGTTTGCCCTAAGGATTTTTTTTTTTTTTTTTTTTTTTTTTTTTTTTTTTTTTTTTTTTTTTTTTTTTTTTTTTTTTTTACTATGTAATTTTTTCTGAATAACATAATTTGAAATGGTTTTACTCTGATGTTATTTCAGCCTAAACTAAAAACCTCAAACAGGAAAAAGCAGTTAAGCATGCACTGGTTAGGATTTTGAGAGACCTTTCCAAGAATTTAATGTCAAACTTGCTCTTATGCTCAATTACTAGACTCATCTAAGAAATATATATTTAATGTATTCCTAGAGTTTTGTCCATAAACTGCACTTGTTCAAAAGAAGTAAGAAGAGCAGCAGCAGCAGGCCTGGATTTCAGAGCAGATAAACAGAGCACAAGGAAGCTGCTTGCAGCTCTATTTTCAAATATGCTGAATATACAGCTACATCTCCCAGTGCTTTAGAGCCTGGATGTGAGGTTGCAGCTGAAAATCAGGCTGTAAATGAACTCCAGAAACAAAAGGGGAAATAGTGTTCACAAACTCTTGTTTTCTGTTTTAGTAGGCGTTGATATTGTGCCACTAATTTTTTAACATACTGCTTTAATTAACACTGTTTCCTGAGGCCTCCTGTTCAAGTACTTATTTTTGCTACATTTACATAGACAGAAGGTAATGTTTTTCTCAAGCTGAAGTAGAAAAGACTACTGTGCATAAGTAGCAAATGTCTTTCTCAAGTGTCAAAAACAAACCCCCAAGTGCTAGGGATGTGCGAAAGATATTTCTTTTTAACAGCTCAGACTAAGCACGTCACTAGTTTCACAGCGAACCGGGGCACTGTGGAAAAGGATGCACTTCTAGTAGACGTGAAGTCAGCCAGTAGCTTTCAGTAATTGCAAATGATACTTATATAATTATTTTGAGCTTAACACAACAAAGCTTGGGGATATAGCTGATGCATACAGGTTAAGTGGACATGTTAAATGAATATTATTACCTGTTTTCCAGGCTATACTAGCATCAGTCAGATTCAAGTGTTTTCAAAATACTTGGTGTTAACAGCACTGTCACCCAGAAGGAATTATTTTCAGTTTGATAAGGACCCAGCTAAGACAAGGTTTGAAGATAGTTATAAAAAAAAGTAAYTATTAATTTCCAAGTGAGGTATGCTCTTACTTTAAGCATGAAGAACCAAATCATAAGCAATTGGCACATCTCAGGTAAAAACCTATTTTAGGTTGGCTTAGATTATATAGGATAAATAATCTCTCCTTCACCTAATAATAATTTATTATTCAAAGAGGTGTTGTAAAAAAGTTCGATTTTAAAGTATTTTTTGCCTAGATTTCTCAAATGCAGCACTAGGATGGAAGCATTATTAAGGTACTGTTCAGAGTGTAACAACGAGAAAAATCTTTCAAGTGAACACATGGATTTTCAGGTTAAGGTGRTGTGAATGAAGAGCATGGGGAACTACCGCACACCTAGAGAAGTCTGGATGTGATGGTGCCTCATACTAAAAAGCTACTGCTGAAATCAGATTTCTTTGTGAAAGAAAGTTAATAAAAGTTGTTGAAGAACTGAAAGCACTGATGGGTGTTCATGAGTATATCTCGAGCGCAATGAAGTTGGCTTCATGCTTTTGAAATAGTGCATGCAAATGTCATGGAAGTGGTAGAGAACCACTGAGACTTGCTTAATCCAGAGTAGTGATGGAAAGGATAAAATCACCCAGTACGACCCAAGACAGACAAGTTCATTGGCAGCTAAACCACAGCAGAGTTTAGCTTGCACTGGACAGACTTCCGCAGATGGAAAGCACTGCCAGCAGCCAGAAGGCAATTCCTTTTAGGTTTATACAGTAGCGAGAATATTTCAGATTTGCAGAGTATAGAATGAAGCAGAAGGAGCAAAAAATTCTTCAAATATTCCTTGTTAGTATTAAATAAACTGACTTAATTTCATGCTAAATTGCAATGGAATTTGAATAGCACTCCAAGATGATGTGTTTGTGATTTATCAAGGAGGGTACACGGTTAGTGCTCTGCAGTTATTTGGAAACTCCTAGTTTTCAGTGGCATTGATGGATCATATGATTTGTCCTGCTTTCATAAGGATTGGCAAAAATGCAATTTTTCAGAGGTTTCCCCTTCTGAGTTCTCGCTGGCGTTGTATTTCAAACTGGCAGATCTTTTGAACTTTCTGCTTGTAACTTGATGTATGTCTCTAATAAAATAACTACTGTCAGTGTATCTGTTTTCTGACCAAAATTATTCTCAGCTCCTTTTAATTCTGTAGAGTTGGTGTGGTAGTGGAAGAAAGGTCCCAACCAATGTGTAAGGTAGCTGAGTCTTGTAAAAAAATGTGACTGTGAGAGGCCAAATAAGAGAAAAAAGTTCCTRGATTTTTTTTAAGTTACTGCCTAGGTTTTTAGAAAAATCATCTTTTTTTTTTTACAAACAAGAAGGTTTAATATGAGAGTCTTTAAAGGAACATATATTTGAAACAATGGTACTTTTTCATTAACTTTTCATACTGTATCCGCAAAGCACTCTGACTATGACAGTGATGATGCRAAAACTGCATAGGTTGTGAAATATCCTGAAATATGGAATCCAAGTTGCAGTATAGAGTTAAAGTAACATATGTCAAAAATGTTTCTAGAGGGACCTGAGAAAAGTGTAATCTAAGCTTTGAGAAAAGCATAGATTAGTTTTAGATAATGGCACTGGTTAAGACCATATAGGTGTACAAAATAGTGAATTAATTATAGAGATTTTACTTCTAAATTTTCATTGGGTGCCTTGTTTTGTGTGCCAGCCATAAATTAACATGTTATAACCTCCTGAAGTAATTCAGGATTCAGGAATGAATATAGATTGCTGCAAAGTTGTTGATTAAATTAGGAAAGTGGAACTTGCTAACTGTGCAGCAAACACCAAAACTCACCTCCATTCACCATGAAGGCCCTAAAGAAGGAAAAATGCATGTTCATAGATGTATCATATGCAAAAACAATAATTAAAAAAAAAAAAAGGCAAGAAAGCACGTGGAAAATATCTGGAGTTTTTTGAGGGCTGCACAGAATTCATTTTTGGCATCACCCACCTCAATGGTGGTGTTGCAGCAGACACTTGAGAGAGATTGTAAGAGATCTATGAAGTTTCGTAAATCTCTCATAGGAAAAAAGCTCAGCCTACCATCGCAGACTTTAGAAGCAGGAGAAAAGGTACAGCACTAGGTCATCTAGGCTAACCATGTTTCTATTAAYTTCCTTGTGAGACCACCCATATTTTGATGTAATTCACTGTCCAAGAGTGTCCACTTGATAATTAGTGATTTTTTTACATTTTTAAACCTCATCACCTTTCTCCTGGTTAATTTGATTTTATTTCTAAAAAAAGTCTTGCTTATGTTTTGTGCGCTTTTCACAAAAAAAAACCCAAACCAACCCAGCAACAAAATAGTCTTTCTCAGGCAAGTATACCTATTGAAGTTTTAATCTGTTATCATTGAATAAGGGGAGATTAAACAAGTTTATCAGGAGAGATTAAAGGACTTTATATAGAACAGCGTGTGGATTTGCGTTATCACACTGGAGCTCAAACTCATCAAAGTTACTGCATGTTCTTATGTGAAATACAAGACCAAAATAAAACAGTGATATCATAGCTTTCCCAGTAGTGCACAAGACCTTGAAAGCAATAATCATGCAGGCACACAGGATCTTTGACTCATGGAGATACTGATTTTCCCTTAAGATCCATGAATGTTTGATCACACAACTAGAATTCATTTTCCTGTCAAACCTGAATGACATCTGCTCATGGCTGTCATCTGGCTGCTTTCCATGCTGCTGCAGCATCTCTGAGCTGCCAATCCATTTCCAAACCAGTGAGGGAGAAATGGTTTGTCAGGAAAAAAACTCCATAAAGCTGGAGGGTCCTGGCACACTGCATGTAATCCACGACAGCAGGTCAAGCTTTGAATTAGAGCACAGACACGGGACATCTACCCACAGGAAATTATTATTCATTCGTGTAGTAGTAGTAGTAGTACTAAGGGAAGCTTATTAGGAATCTGGGTCGGTTGTCGTAGGAACAGTATGCATAATGATTTTTAAAAGATAGAAAACACTTTAAATCATATCAGAAGCAGAAGAGCTTAGTGATGTGAGGGCTACTTATTAGCTGCATTCCTGTTTTCCAGGGTGTTTTCAAGGAGAAATGAGGAACTATCCTTTCCTCTACTCTGCCAGAGAAAGCCRGAGTAAGAAATGAAGGGATAGAGTAGGGAAGTACAAAGAAGATCTGTGTGGGAGCCACACATCTCAGTAAAGGTGCCTGGCACTCAGGTGGAACGGAAAAAAGGCTGACATGGTTTTGGAGGCACTGGGGCTACTTCAGCACCTATTTAGCATAGTACCATGTTTTCCTTCTCGCTGGCCCACCTGTTAGATTTAGAGATCCATCTGGCTGGTTTTCAAAGGTCTGAATAACACATGCTGCCAAGTCCAAAATGAAATGGAAAAATGCTCTGAGTGAAAGATGGGTACAGTTTAAAAACTTCGTCTAATTAGGAAGTCTCCCCAAAATGTCATGGCACTGGACGCTGGAATCATCTACTCTGCAGGAAAATGGCACTAGTAGCAGTAGTCAACAGCTGGTTCTGATGCGATTGGTGCCTAGTCAGGTTTTCAGTTCAAACTTAGAAGGGTAAGTGAAATGGCATTATAAATACTGTAGGAATTTATCTCTAATAAAGCTTTTTTGTATAAAAATCTGAACAATAAGCTTTTGAATGTAAGTGAGGTTAAAAAATGGAGACAGAGTGGATCAAAGTACTTATGTCCCTAAGAGGGCAGTCGAAAATTTCTGAAAGCTAAGCTGAATGTCTGATGACAGACTAACTCTGGTTCAGACTGTGCAATAAAACACTCAGTCAGAGAAGCCTTTGTGTGAAAAAAAAAACCAACACCACAGCATTTCACCAAGCAGGTCCTTTGACATGTTTCAAAGCACAGGCTAGGTGACTCTGCTTGAGACTGTATGTACTATAGAGTGCTACAAGCCAAAATCTGAACAAGAACTCAGTTGGACACCACACTACCAGTACATAAAAACAGACAGACTGAGTCAATCATGGCCTTTGGGCAGGGCAAGCCCATTTGGAAACAGATGCAAGAATTTAAATGGATCATATCACTTTTGGGATTTGGCAACACCAGAAGGCTCTGCACAGCATATAGAAAGAGCACAGTATGGTTATAAGGCATCATCAACATCCCTGCCATCTCTCTGGTGTAGGAAGAGACCAGAGACAACATTGGATGATGAACTGTGCAGGGAGACTTGTGCCAAAATCAACCACCACCTGAGACTGCTGCTCTGAAAAACTGACTGTGGGAGGCGATCCTGATGGATGGGGTTTGAGAATCAGAAAAAAAACATAATTAGGTGAACTTTGCCGAAAGGGATTAAAATAAAAAATGTGTGTTAATATACCAAATTAGACAATGAGGTTTTTAGGGATTTTTTTTCATTATTATTATTTAAGGATGGACCAGTGTTTAGAAGAAAGTGACCATAAAGCATGTATACACAGCAAGCTGCTAATCTGAATGTTGTTAGCAACTTCTGTTATATTTTGGGGTTAGTTTCATGGAAGGAAGGAACACAGGGAAATATAAAAATCCTCTTTACAGCCCTGTTGTATGAAATTATTTTCCTTTTGTAATTGCCTGGTACATTTGACTCAAACATTGCGATTTGCCATCTGCCCCTACATAAAGTGCTCGCTTGTTGCTGTCTTTAAATAGTCACATTTCCCACAGGTTCTTATTCCAGCCAGCTTCAGAAATGCAGAATCAGGGTTTACTTATAAGCCTGTTGGGAGAAAAGTTAGCAGAAGATGTCATATGACAATAAAGCAAGTACTCATAGACAGGCTAAATTACATTTTTCCTGATAAATTACATTCTTTCCTTGCAAAGTATCACAAGCCAAAGAACTGTATATAAAAGTTGCTTTATTTCATGTGGTCCTCTTTCCCCTCTGACTTCTGACCCTTTGAATAACAACGAATGGCACAGAGCACAAATCTGTGGAAACTAATCAAGTCTATGCTCTGGGTAGCCACAGGAACAGACGAGAAAGCGATTGAAAAATTGCTAGCGTTTCTACACTTCAAAAGTTCAGGCTAAAGGTGATGTGAACTAGAAATGTATATTATTTATAGGACAGATTTGCATGGTGCTTTTAGGATTAATCGGAATAGTCTATTGCAGCCTTTTACTCTAGTTGTGCTAAACTGAAAGCTAGTAGTACTTAAGTAATGCTATATTTTTGTTACATATAAAAGCTGTGTCATTACTAATAATATAATTTTGTAGCATATGAACTATCTTTTTGTAAGGTGTAATTTGCAATTCCTCTGTAAACTGTAATCCAGGTGAATTACACTGTTGGGTAAAAAGCCCCGATGGATTTATTAACATTTTCTTGTAAAGAGGTAATATATCTTAACTGTCTCTGAAAGCTTTCAGTCTCAGGTCTTTTTTGTTTCTAAAGATCTTTATAGCCAGAAGCACTGTCTTCAACAAACATTATATTACAATATGATAGGTAGATACAGAGAGCTGTGGATTTTAAAATGTACATAGGCATTATCAATACTATATAGGGCAGGAATTTACATGACTTGCCTACTGTTAGCTAGTTGCCAAGCATCTAATGTATGTGTGGGGAAATCCTCCAAAAAACTATTTTTCCCATGCTGGAAAACACACCTCTTTTTCCTCATTGACAGTAAAAAGAGCCAAGGCGACCAGGGATGTGGTGTCTAGCTGATGTTAATGTCCCATTCTTACTTCCTTTCTTAAGGAGATTTTTATGTAAGTTGCTACTTTGTTGCTTTGTTATCTATCCCTCAAATGAAAACAGTGTCTAGGACACCATTAGGGAGAAATACAGTATACTTTTGCCGTGTTGTTACTCCCACTGCTGCTACTTGTGCTGCTAACAGAAAGAAGATACTGGATTACATGGAACAATATATGAGCTACTATGGCCATTCATAAATAGGTGGTCTTGCCTACTGAGTTTGGTTCTTCCTATTTTTAACCTTTCTTTTTTTAGCCTGGGTATTCTGTAATCATCTATTTTTTAAATATTTTCCAGAGGTGAATTTTCACATAGTGAAAAATGTTTGGCAGTCGTTATTTATTTATGTGGTGCAACCTTGGTAATGGGAACACTTAAAATGAAATATTTTAGTGATATATTTCTGACACAACATCAATATCATTCCTTCAATCTATAGTTTTAATCTAAATTGCTCTTAATGTAAGCACTTTGCTATAAGCCCTTTGAGTTTTTAGCCGGTTCCACCATGCCTGTGTGTGCAAAATTCATATATTTTAATAAAATTTATTAGAAAAACAGTAGCAAGGAGCTTTAAAACCGTCCTGCCTTTATTTTCTGATACTGGTGAAATTTTCAAGCCCTTCCAGATTAATTCCCTACCTGGGTTAGAGAGATGCGTATTTGTTAAACAATAATACTGCCATGTTTGTGGTAAAGTTTCTCATTGGGCCCTCCTTTAGTGCCATGTTTATCATATCAGAGTAATCTAAGATGTTCTGGGATGTTATTTCTCTCTGTCAGTATTTGTAACCAGTATTAAGGATCCTCCTACATCTTAGTTAAGATCTTTAAAGGATACAATTCCATTTGCTTTTTCTTTACTTTTACAGTTCTACTTGGCAGGAAATTGTGTACTACTTTATCTTCTATATTATTGATTTCCTACTTGTTATTGGACTGTTGGAGTTTTTGCAGCAAAAACTAACATAAAAATATTTTGAAAGTGTAACTAAAGGAAGTGTAACTAAATCTAGAAAAACCAGAGACTCAGAGGCATCTGCAGTATCTGAAATGATATGTAGACAGAGGAACTGAGAATTTTGAATAACAAGCTTTAACAAGACCTGCAACTTGTTGTTGAAATGAATGTTTCCCTGAAACTCTTATCTTACAGATTTTTCAGCAGCCCGCTAGACTAGGTTGAGTCAAGAAGAGGAGAAAAACATGTAAGCTGTAGAGAGCCAGGGCCGATTCACTGCTTTTCATGTTCCAAGACTGAGCCTCCTACTCATTCCACATCACAGTTAAATTTCCTAATCGGACATAAACTTTCCGCTCCTAAGTGAGCCATATTGGTTGTAATTTGTTTATGAGAAAAGGGAACTTGGTAGCTTTCCCAAATCTGTGTTTTGATTTGTGATAAGTGTATTTGTTTTTTACTGTGACAACCCTTAGTAGGCTTTAGTGTCCTGGTAAAATGGTGGTGGTAATGCCTTTTCTCTGACATTCTCTAAAAATAATTTCCTTGTCCTTTGCTACCTGCATACATGATCTGAATCATTTTGTGTGAATGGCGACTGCACCTCGTCTTGGTCATGTCATTGGCCTTTTGATCTCCTCTAAAGTTTGTCAGCTTAGCTCTCAGTGTTCATCTTCTGAAAAACACTCCAGCACACCAGGAAACACAACACAAACACTGAACAGCAGAGTTAAAGAGCGGCCCTGCAGATGCGTGCTCTGGCGAAATGCTGGTTCAGGACAAAGTACCTGACCCCAGAAGTCTGTCTGTCTGCAGTTTTCAAAGCAAAATCTCTTGTAAGAGGTAACTACCTCTTATGAGAACAGCAACATTGTTGGGAAAAAATGGTCAGTCCTTTAGGCGCATTTTGTATACCCATGACTTCACCTGCATTCTTTTTGACATGTCATTGGTCTCAGAAATCTCCTAAAGGATATTCATTTAGGGTAGGTGGATATACTGTACTCAGAGGACTATGTGTTATGTCTACTATACTGTCACTTTGCTCCATCTTGCTTTGGGCCATGAGAGTCTGGCAAACTGAAGACAGGGGCAGTAGCGGAGCTCAGCGCCGACAGTTCTACTAGGGTTGCAATATTGCTAGTCTCTGTTCTGAAGGCTGGTGATAAGTACCTAAGTCTTTATAAAAACCCCACATATTAAGTGATACACACCAGCCTGCAGTAAACCTAAGTTTGCAGCCTAAGTTATACCACTAATGAGCCAGGGGTTGTGATGTGTTCATGTTACACAGAAGGAAGTGTGCAGTCATTGCGTTAATGATTTTTAAGTTGCTGTTAGAAGCAGATCAACCTTCTAATTTATCTCTGAATACATTGAATGTGTTAGGAAAAATACTTTCTCTCCTGTCTTCTTATCTCAATACTGCTATCCTCAGTTGATTGTAGCTTATTACGTGCAGATATAAAGTGAGTGTACGTATGAAATTTGATGCTCAGTCACTGACATTTTTCTCACTCTGCAGTTTTCCAGCATTTTGCATGAGAAGTCAGACTTAGTTGTAAAAGGTGAGTGGAAGAAGGTGTCAGTTTTAGTTTTTTACTAAAAAAACCTAAATGGTGCTGAAAGCTGAGAATGGCTTAAAATTGCATCGTTTCTAATGAAAGATGGAAATTTTATGTGTAATTAAAAATATTTTCTGTAACTTTGTTGTTGGCTGATCCTATGTTACAATACAGCAATACTAAATTCTGATAGAAAGTAAGTACATTTTATGGAGTATAAGAACAGCCATAGCTTAGATCCCTCTAAATTACTTGACCGGAGTTATTTTAATGAAACTGCATATTCTAGTCTTCATTGCCAACTATCTCTTGCTCTCAGAAGAAGCAGCTAATAAATACATGAAGTATATAAAGCATAAGGAAGTGCCAATATTTTTACTTAGGATCAGATTCAGCTGTTACTCTTCCTAAGACTTCAGTATATGGTGTTCATAGTGGGCTTAGCTATACATGATAGATTTTCCACTATATTTATTTTCCTCCATCAGGAACTATGCTTTTCTGCCAGACTTTTATTCTGCCCTGGAGAAGTATTCATGCACAGCTGCTTGCTGATAAACTTTTCTCCATTAGAAGCTATTTTCTTGGTACTGATCCTTCCTCACGTTCCCTGAGTCTCCACACCTACTGTTAAGGCATTAAAGAGCCTAACAAAGTGGTATACAAAAAGTCATTGCCAAACAGTCGAGGCAGCTACAAATAACCTTCAATCTAACCTGCAAAGACATGAAAATTAATCTCTAAGCCAATGAAAATCTAGCCTTGCTACTCCTCTCTCTAAAGGGATGCAGCACAGAATGTGCACCAGAAACCTAACCTCATTCCTCGCCTCAAAGGGTGCTTGCTCTTGGGTCCTTGCATTTTTAGATGCACACCTTTACTTTCACAGCACAAGTTGTTAAGCCAAAATAGGTATGTAGAATGGGAATACATGAAGAAAGGAGGAAAATTTGAACTGGCAGGTTCTGAGGAAGACTCTTTGTGGCATAAGGCAGATGTGGTACAATGCCTCCCAGTGTGCAGGATAGTAATAAGGGTGTATCGTTGGTGACTTACTCCTTTGTTTTTTCACTTTCAGTGTCTTGCAACAAAGTGTATGTAGAGACCCGTCTGTTCCTAAAGTAGCATACCATATATTAATACTTGCATTGTATATCAAATTATATTACACACTACCCCCAGCCTCTGACAGCTCCTCTGGTATGTGCTCCTGGTGGTGAATGCTTCTGTAGCTGCTCCAGAAGGAACAGGGTCACGGTGTTTTCATGTTTGCTTGTTATTTTAGCTGCCAGTCAAAACTTTTTGAAAGAGCCCTTGCAAGAAATGGGAAAAATGAGCTTTTTATCTCAGGCAGTTACAGTATGACTTCATGAGATAAAGCTATTACTGTAGCCTTGGACACTCTCCTTGCTATATATATAAGGCTTGCCTCAGATGATGGAGATCTCAAAAAAATCGTAGCAATTCTGTTGCCTGGAAAGTTAGAGGAAACCTAAACACAGTCACTGTTTATTGTAGAGTCATGTGTATGGAAAAAAGTAGGTTTATTGTATAGACCAAGAAGCTTTGTAATTAAAAATGCTCTTGGGGGTTTGCTGCTGCTTTAAGCAATATCACATGAAACATGGGCTGCAGGTGCCTCATTTATCATTGTTGTTTCTAAGGAAACAGACAGGATGAGACAATACTCTACTTCAGACATGACTTAAATTTTGCTGCCTCAGTATTTTTGTAGAGTAATAATGAATACAGCTGAAGCAACAGATACAGTGTTGGCAGAACAGGCTGGACGTTTTGTGAGAGAATTCTTGCAAGAGTATTTTAACTGCCTGCTAAAATATCTCTTACTAAAGGAGGGGAAAACAGCATAAACAGCTTATGTCATGAGATTGTGTAGATGTGGTGTAATTTGTTAATCTTTTTCATAGCTCTCTGAATCATTTTATTTGGAAAGCTGATTCAACACGGTCAGGGACTTGGGCCATTCCTGTTCAAACCACACCAACACAGGCTTCAGTGACTTGACGTGTGCAGATGCTCCCACTGCGTAGCCTAATGGGACTACTCATATGCCTTGCAGTACTCATGAACAACTGTTTGCAGAATGGGGGCTTTTATCTGCCCCTCAGCATACTTAGGCATTCAGACTACTATGATTTCAATTTAAAGAATGCTTCCACTTCTCTTTAAATGCTGAAGAGAAATGAGTGCAGATAAACATTAATTTCTACTGCCTAGACATGAATACTGTAGACAACTCACTGTTCCTCACAGAGGAAATATTGAGGGTTTGTTTGTTTCTTTTTTGTTTGCTTTAACAATAAATGAAGATAAAATATTTTTTATTATTCTAAGTATTATTATAATTTTATTTTTACAGTCCTCTCGTGCCCTCTTCAGTGTTCATTTACCAATCATTCAGCCAGTAATTAAAAAAATGATCTTTGAACTGTATAAAATTCAGCAATACACCAAAGTTCAATATTCATGGCCATTTCTGCATATCCTTTCCATATGACATGCTAAGCTAATGTAATCCTCCTACAATATTCAAGAAATTGTCAAATAAACATTTCATTAAATAGATCAGTAAGTCCTCTTGGTTAAAATGATAGACATAGGCCTAAATCCTTCTCAGGGAGTGAGATTCTGCATGGAGTGACAGGATGATTTGATTGTAGCAGAATTCAGTATTCTTGAACCACAGGAAAGTCTGATAGTCATTTATTGCTCAAAATTAGAATAAGAAATGGTTGCTTTAGTTTTCTTTGAAAAAGAAATAGTAAAACTTTGAATCTTCTAGAAACCTTTATAATGTTTTGATTTTTCATTTTAATGATTTTTTTTATATTTTTCTTTTAATTGTTCTAATTTGTTGTTATTTTGGTTTTGTTTTACAATACACCAGTGAAAGTAGCACATTTTATGACAACTATTACATTCTGACTTTACATAACACATATTAAAACTCAGAAATACTGCTTTATTCATGACCTTACTACTTATGTACAATGATATATTAAAAAACAAAAACTATTTAATGACAGCATTTAGTGTGAAACAATACCTTAAAATTTTGCTGATGTTGAATTCTAAGTAACAATGTTTCCACTGTTTAAATTTTTTGCAGAAAAAACATGAATTAAATAATACAATACAGAAAAAACCAGCTTAATAGGAGACAAAGTTCTGAGATTGATTTTTTATTTCAATGATGTGATTGGCTTATAATGCATGCTACAAAAAGGGGAAAGGTTTTCTAAGCAGTATAGAGTCTGGGGTCTCATACTTCACAAAAGAAGTAGTTACTAACTTGACGTGTAGGGTTCCCTTTCTGTCATTTTTTGCCTGTTTAGAAACAATTTAGGTTGCCAATATAGCATTTGCTTTAGCATGCTTAGTAATATGCTTCTTGCTATGCACGGTTGTATTTTATGGTTTCTTGGTAGATTTTTTAAATGAAGCTAAGCTGTATAACACCACTACCTGATGCTGTCTCATGTGTGCATTCTTAAAATGCCTGCTTCACCATGGAATAATATTGGCATTTGTGCAGTCTTTTTCCAGCACGAGCTGTCAAAGTATACTGTAAGTATTGATTAATTAACCTTTTTGTACAGAAGGGCATCACACTGGGAAGTTCGATCCTGGGAAGGATCGAAGAGCCACAGAGATGATAAACCCTTTGAATGTCACAAGCTGATTCCAGAAACTGTCTTTACTACTGCTGCTAAATGCAGGATATTCTGCTTTTGAATGCTGCAAGAGTGCTGTAAAGTGCCTTGCAAAAGTGAGTGGCTTTTAAAGCATAACGCTTAGAAATGAACAACTGTTCTTTTAATTTATCCTCATCTTCTTTTCTTCAGTGAAGAAGAGAAAGAAATACAGGAGGCGGGGTAGCTAGCAGGGATGTAGTTGCATGCCTCTACGAGGAGAAATTTCAGAAAATGAGTGTGATGAGGCTTGTAGTACAGAGCCACAGACATTGGCAACCCGACTGGATGTCAGGCTGTGACCTCCCTGAGTCTGTCCCCTGCCCCATAAACCTGCTTGTGCTTCAATACCCCCACCCAGCTTGTTGCTTTTCTCTGCCTCCTTATGCCTCTTGTCTACTGCTTCAGCTTCTACCACTTTCTAAAGCTGCTAATGAACTCCATGCACTTTGTTCTTGAAAAAAATTAACAAGAAAGAATTTAAGCATTTGYATGGTCTGTTTTCTTTGTTTCCTATCTCATGTCTTTCTCATAAACACAGTCGTATCTGAAAGAACTGATGGTGGGGCAATATGAAAGAGAGAGAACTGCTTGCACGTGAGGAAAAATGTTGGGAAAATTGCGTAAATCTCTTTTGATTGTGGTCAGTCATAGGATGCTGGTCAGCAGGAATTTGAGAAGCAGGGCCAGAGGGAAGGAATTCCTTTCAAGTGCAAAGAATGACAATAGTAGAGAAGGTCCCCTATGGAAGTTGTATCATGATTGGATATTTGGTGAAGATTTACCCTGAGGAAACTAAACAGATTTTATTAGAGAAGAAAAAAATTCATTTGCAGAGGTTTCTTGGTGTTTATTTGTGTTGTGTCAGTAGTCCAAATTATATTAAGACAAAAAGAAGCCAGATTGACCCAATGAAGTCATGAGATGAGAAAAATGTTTCAGACAACAGTGTGATTTTCTAAAAATATCAAGAAAATATTTTAATATTTCCAAAAGTCTCTGTATTCTCTTTCTGTGTTCTTCATCTTTTCAATCTGTTCTAGATATAACATTTAATTTCATAATTTGTTTTCTGAATATCTTGGGTGAGCCTTTCTATAATATTAATCATTCAAAATAGGACTCCCCTGACATATTTACTGTTGGGTGCTCTTGCCCAGTAACACCCTCTTGAAACATTTAGCATCAGCAAGGCATTCATTCTTAACTAGCACTTCCTTTAAATAAATCTCTTGATGGTGTACTTGTAGCTATTTGTTTTGTCATGTAGGACACTAAATTCAGCTTTGTGCGTAATCCAATTTAACAGTATCTATAATGAGCCTAACATAGTCGCAGATTGAAATAGATACCTTTCCATGACTTCGTTCAGTTTTCGGCCAGAATAAATCTCTGGAAAGAATTCAAAAGCACGGGCAATTCAAAGTCATTCTTCTTATATGCATTATTGCTTAAGCTGAAATTTATGTGGAATGAAAGAAGAATACAATGTGTTTGCAATTACTTGCTATTAGAAGTGCTGAGGAAATTATTTTCCTTCAATTTTCTATGTGATAGGAATGCTGTAGTCATGATGGTCTAAGAAATGAAGCTCTGTAGGAAAAAAGCAATGGATTTTATTAGATGACTAATTTTTTTTCTTTGGAGGAACAAAGTTCCCTGATGAGATGAAAGGATTCTAAGTTTGAAGACTTATCAACTAATTTTTCTGGAACAGTGTACATTTGAGTGAAAAAGATAGCACCTTTCCCCACATCCTTTCTTAGTTTTTCGTTAGGCTGTGTTTTTTTCATTTGTCAATCTGTTTTGATCTATAGCTAATACACACCCAGTTCATTTAGAGATAATTACTGATAACATTCAGAATTCATGCATTCAAGCATGAACAACTGATTTTTTAGCAAAAGACAAAATAGCAATATTCTGGGGGCAGGCTGGAGTGGGGTAGTGCAGATAGTCAATCTGCATTGATTATCAATCAATGAAACAATATCTCATGTTGAATGTCTACTCTAAAAATTAATGTTAAAACATACCTATTTATACATGTCTGATTTCAACAAACAAGTGAACAGAAGTTTGGCCACAGGAACCAAAGTTGGAAGATATTTATTTGTTCGTTTTACAGTCATTCTGACTAAAAGTCTCTGTCTGAAGGGTGATTTCAACGTGTTACTGAGGAGATGGCTGAGGAATATCACAATTTGAAGCCTAGTTCAGTACTGAAATATTTTCAATTGGTTCATAGGTGTAGCCTTTACTTGTACAGAAACATTCAAGAAGCAAAAGGTAGTGACTTAATATTTGAGATACATTTAATCGCTTTGATGCTTGTCATTTGCTGAATAGTGTCCCTGCTGAATATTCACTTCCACTTCTCAGTGGCCATTTCTCAGCTAGGCAGTCAGCTTGTCTGATACAGTATTAGTCACGGGAATTCACTGAGATTGGATAACACTGTTGTTGCATTGACAGTAATCCTCCTTAATTTCAGCATTCAGAGAGAATATACCACTACATTAGAGCTGTTAGTAACTGTGGATAATAATATATACATATCTAATTATGCAGTTAAAACTGAAAACATCTGATAAACTATATTTAGCATCACAAGCATACTATAATCTCCAAAATTGAGGTAAAAGATAATGTTTAAATCCCAAAATACAATATCCTCTTCTGTTCATAAATAAAAGATGTCAGAACAATAATTTCAATCAATATTGAATTCTAACACAATTGGGGAATGCTAGAAAGCATACGGGTTATACTCTGAAAAATAATATGCAAAGCTGCTTATCTCTTGCCTCAGAATTTGAAGTGGTTCCCTCTGCAGGGATTCCAGCTTGCTCTCTCCAGATCAGGAGGGGTTTCTTGCAGATATCTGCAGTACCAGTGTGGAGAAGCAAACGGAGAAAATTTCACTGAGATTATGGTATTCTTACAGGAACACAAACAATGTCAAAATATATTTTTAGCTCTTCAAAATATCACTGATTATCTTAATTAGGGAATCTGTTTATCCTAGGTAAATCTTGCATAATCCCCAAGGTATTGTGCATTTTGCAAACCATGGAAATGGCATTGAATGTTTCCTGATGTCTGGTTCCAATCTATCTCCACAGAAAGAAGAGTAGGACAAACTCAGGCGTTTAAGTTAGGAACTGAGCAAAACAGGGAGGCAAAAAGAGGCTTAGAGAAGGCAAGAAAATCAGATAGTATGGATAAGGATTCATTGTGGATGGATGAATGTTGTAAATAATTTCAGCTGTGAACAGATTTCAGTGCCACCTGAGACCGACAGTAATAGTTCTCCTTCTAAATAAAAAAATGTGGAAGTGCATTTACTTCTAGCTCCAGCAGATGAAATCACTGCAGATAGGCTGATATTGCATTGCTCACAGTGATTTTTTCTTTCTAACCTAGTATGTTTATTTAGCTTTAAAGACTATTTTTTTCCCCTGCAGAAAAGAACTCCTGCATTATTAGTCTTCATGCTTTAAATATAAATGCATCAGGTTTTATTTATAGCAGAGCATTGTGGGGGACTTTTTATGTTACTCTAATTAGAATTTCCTCAGTGTATGCTGTCAGCATAAAAGTATGTACATCTGTGTTTCAAGCAAATGTGGCACATGGTACCCATAGTAACCCCATGACTTCATACAAAGATCAGAGGGAAAAAATTAATTCTCCTTCTTAATGGAATGGTGACATTACCAGCACTGTTTAATATCTTCATCGATGACACAGACAGTGGGATCGAGTGCACCCTCAGCAAGTTTGCAGATGACACCAAGCTGAGTGGTGCAGTTGACATGCCTGAGGGAGGGGATGCCATGCAGAGGGACCTGGACAAGCTCAAGAAGTGGGCCTGTGTGAACCTCATGAGGTTCAACAAGGCCAAGTGCAAGGTCCTGCACCTGGGTCGGGGCAACCCCTAGTATCAATACAGGCTGGGGGATGAAGGGATTGAGAGCAGCCCTGCCGAGAAGGACTTGGGGGTACTGGTGGATGAAAAGCTGGACAAGAGCTGACAATGTGCGCTCGCAGCCCAGAAGGCCAACCGTAGCCTGGGCTGCATCAAAAGCAGCGTGGCCAGCAGGTCGAGGGAGGTGATTCTGCTCTGGTGAGACCCCACCTGGAGTACTGCGTCCAGCTCTGGAACCCTCAGCATAAGAAAGACATGGAGCTGTTGGAGTGGGTCCAGAGGAGGGCCACAAAAATGATCAAGGGGATGGGATGCCTCTCCTATGAAGAAAGGCTGAGAGAGTTGGGGTTGTTCAGCCTGGAGAAGAGAAGGCTTCGGGGAGACCTTATTGCAGCCTATCAGTACTTAAAGGGGGCTTATAAGAAAGATGGGGACAAACTTTTTAGCAGGGCCTGCTGCGACAGGACAAGGGGGAATGACTTTAAACTAGAAGAGGGTAGGTTTAGACTAGATATAAGGAAGAAATTTTTTACGCTGAGGGTGGTGAAACACTGGAAGAGGTTGCCCAGAGAGGTGGTAGATGCCCCATCCCTGGAAACATTCCAGGTCAGGCTGGGCAGGGCTCTGAGCAACCTGATCTAGTTGAAGATGTCCCTGCCCACTTCAAGGAGGGTTGGACTAGATGACGTTTAAAGGTCCCTTCCAACCCAAACTATTCTATGATTCTATAATTCTATGACTTATAAAAGGCTGTACAAAATGTACCATCCAAAAGAGTTAGTGTTTGTTGGTCTCCTTTTACATCTAAATCTATTAAAATTGTAAACCAGTTGTTACAACATGAGTGTAATTTTTTTCAAAATGTTTATATAAGTAATTTCATTTTGAGAATAATAATGTCAAATATGAAATAAACCATTCAAATATCCTTTTCCTCCGTAGAAGGAGTTATTCCCACATAGCTGAAATAATGCATGCAAAGAGTTTTCATGAAGCTCAAAAAAAAAAAAAAAAAGCCTGAGGAAACTTATGTAGGATCCCAGGTAGCTTAATCAGTATTTAGACCTAAGAGATTATTAGCTGGCCATATAAAGAAGTATATTGCTCAAGTGCATTCTTCACTGCCTACCACCAGTATAACATGGCCGGTTTTGGCTGGGAGGAAGCCCTGTACCTGGGATTGTTGTACAGTACAACTTTTCATTTTGGAATTGTACTATAATTCTGTGGAGCCTACTTATGTTGCTTCCTCTCTTATCCTTTTTCTTACCTTTATATTACTGGACTGTTTAATCTTTTTTGTTGTTTATCTGATGCTGATGAGGAAATGTTAGGCTTTGAGTTTTGTTTTTAGTGAGGGAAGTAGAGAGTAGAGCCTTATTTACAGCTGTCTTCACATAAGAAGCTATTCCACTGTATTTGGGCACTAAGTCCTGTAGCTTCATAAAAGGAAAATAGAGCAAAATAAGTGTGCAGAGAGAATAGAAAATATAACAACAGAGAACTCTTGAGATGGATATTGGGGAGCTGTATGTGCCTTTTACTTACTAATGTGTCATACTGTAGATAGTTATAAGTAGTACCTAAATTTTTCACTGAGCAGAGCTTGGAAACCACAGAGAGACAAAATACAAAGATTTTCAGAACAGACAGTAAAATGTCATTTCTAACAGAATAAAACAGAAATGTTCACAGTTGCAGAAATAAACTTATTTTGCGCTATTGGATCAATATTCATCTTTTACTTTTTTCCTCTTGCAAATTCAGATTCAACTTATGACAGCAATACAAGAGAGAGAAGAAGATATCTTTAAAAGTCTAATTATCAGTATGGCATCTATTGTAGAAACGACAATATTGTCACGTTATTAAAAGGAAATCCATGTATAATGTTCAAGTATAAGCAGCTTATTGCAAAAGTTATGTTCACAACACATAGTGGAAAAACATGAACAGCTAAAGATGCTCAGCCTTAAAAACTGAAGCATGGATTTCTCTAGGATGCTGTTACTATTCTCCCAGGCTGCTTTGTCTTCCAGACATCAGTTTGGTTTTCCAACTCACTCTGCAGCACTCTTCCCTAACCACGAGGGAATGCATGTGATCCTTGAGATGCATTGGAGCTGCCTTGCTGAGGCTGGCAGAGAGCTGTGGAGTTGGAAGTTGGCAAAATGCTGCCAGGTGCCCTGAGGAAAAGCAGCCATCCACAGCCTTTCTTTTTAAACAGACTCCTGCCATATTTCTATCCCACCACTCCCATGCAAACAGTGTCCAATGTACGGGAATTGCAGCGGGGTTTACATTTGTGTTGTGCTCGTGTGTGACACGTGCACCTAAATAATTATGGTAGCCCTAATGTCTGCCCACTGTACCATTAAAATATGAAACAGTGACTTGTGCTTTTCTTAGTGGTAAGCACAGAGCCTCAGCGAAACAGCGAGTGTCGTGCCAGGATAGCTGATAAAATCATCCAGTGAATGCCTTCTGTTCACTAGTGTCAATTTGTAAATCTTTCTTTCATTGCACAAAGAGATCTCTTTATCCTTTATGTAGACTCCAGCAACAGAATGTGTGGGCAGTGCAATGTTCCCTGACCTCAGAAGTTAGTGTTTGGGTTCTAGTTTGAGCCAGTATCAGTAAGATGTCACTAATTAAAGTGAAAAGTTAAGCTTCTCAAAGTCTGTAAAGAAAAATCATGACTTCTGGTTCAGCCTTATTTCTCTTATATACCCTGTTTGTATCTAATGAAAGTTCTTACTCCTTTCAGGAATATTCCTTCCCACATGTTATCTGGGAACAAAAGTAGCAGTAAGCTACCTTGCACTGATTTTGCTTTAAACAATAAACCTAATGAGGTCCTATCCTTCTGTGGGCGCAAATGCCAGAAGTCATTACAGTGGAACTCTGGCGTCATTCTTACTACTGTACTAGTAAATTACGTAGCCACTAGTCTTTCAAGATGCAGAGGCAAATTTACCATCGCCTGCTTCCCTGGGAGAAGGGAGCAGAGAGCTTTGTTCTCTAGGTAGGGTTTTGTCATAAATAGTCTGTACAACTGCAGTCCAGAGCGGCCGAGAGACGTTTCCCCCAGCCATACCTTGGAGTCGGTTGTCCAGGCTTTGGGACAGTTCAGAATCTTCTGTGAGTCCTTTGGCTTCATCTGTTCTGAATGGCACCAGCAGAAGTCTGCTTTTGTGTCAGCTTCTCCATTTCACTGAGGAGCTAACCAATGATTAGTGTTTGTCTTAAGGATTTTTTTCTTAAGATAATGAAGTAATCCTTTATAAGATAGATTTTGTGCCAAAATACTGTCTTCTATCCATCCTTTTAATCATCCATGTAGTCTATCAAACTCATGAGCCGTTTTTGTAATCAGGGAAATAAAATTCACATTTCACAGGGCTTAACATCTGAAGGACCTTAAGTAAATACCTGGCTATATCCTGAAATCTGAACGTTCTTTTTTATGGATATGCAATGAGTTTTTACTTATCTTCTGTTTTTCAGAGTAACTCAGGTGCCTCAAGGGTGACACTGCTTAAGTCAGCCTTTTAGCCATGGCAGTCTATCTGCAAAGGAAAGACACATATCAGTTATTAAATGCTTTCAGAAAGATTCTTCTCAAAAAACGTAAAGGAAATGTAGTCCAGACCCAACAAAATAAGAAATGGCCTTCAAACAAAATGCTAGCTGAACTGGAAACAGATTAGAAATAGAGAGAAAATTTTCCTTATATGTAGGAATTTCAAAGGAGAGTGCTGATTTCTTCACACCTTGCTAGAACAAACTGTATTTCTATATAGCTGCAGATAATCTATATGGACAGTCTATATAGATATCTATCAAAGACATCTGTTAAACAAATGAAGTGAATAATTCTTGTGGAATAAAACTGTGTTTAAAGCTACCTTCTGAAGTCCTCTTAGCCACCTTTATCAATGTAAAAATTGAGGTCATAAAATCAATCAATGCAGTGTTTTCCCCTTCTAATTTTGTGTTTGTCTGACATTTCTCTGGCAGTGTTATTAGATGTTCTGCAGGCTGCCTAAGCCCTAGAGATCAGGAGAGAAAGACAACAGAAGTACTCTGAGATTTCAGTTTCATGT
Organism: Phoebastria nigripes; assembly: GCA_035582835.1. Classification (NCBI taxonomy): domain Eukaryota; kingdom Metazoa; phylum Chordata; class Aves; order Procellariiformes; family Diomedeidae; genus Phoebastria; species Phoebastria nigripes. Next base: position 702,678 of record JAYKAV010000900.1, on the reverse strand, counting down.
TAGTGTTCCTAAATTATTTTATTCCCTTCTATTCAGGCACCAAAAGAAAAAAAAAAAAGAAAAAAAAAAAAAAAAAGTAGACTCCAATCAGAATTCTATTAAATTACGATGCAAATTCATTTTCTGTTACTAAGCACAAATGAAAATGAAAAAGTGCTGAGCCTACTACCATTTTACCATTTCTTTGTTCTTCATTTGTGTGCAATGTGCCAGAAGTAGGCTAGGTTTTTAACAAAGAATAAGAAAACATTCCTATAATATCTTTCAGATGGCCAACACAAAGGAAATGATGGAATGGTGAGGCTTATGTACAACTTGCTGTTTTTCCTTTTTAAAAATTTCTTTCAATCCACTTGTTTTGGCAACTCTTTCTGGAGACCAAGGATATAAATGCACAAAAGAGAGAGAAAATGGCTTGCTAATTACACATTTGGAGCTGAAATATGAAATTATACAGTATGGATTCAGGATAGTGCAGATTCTAAGTGGTAGATTCCCAGTGATCCAATTTTCTCAGATACAATTTCTGTTGTACGTGTTTTCATTGCACAATGTCAGACACCTTTCAGATATCAGTCTATTACCTGCTTAGTTTCCCTCTTACCTGTACTGTATTTATATTAGTCACTTTCCTGGGCATTGATTTGTAGAACAAGAATATTTTTCTAGAAAAAAGCAATTGAATAGATGAATCCAGTGAAGTTTTTCTCATTCTTGCATATGCAAATCTAATTAATACTTTATAAGTCATATCCAGTGAATGCTGACATCTCTGGTGGGTTGGAAAATCCTACCACTCACTTTGTGAGTTTGGGAGGGGAGGATTCTAATGGGGAAAATCCAATGTAGCAAGCTTACACATTCAATGTGCAACTGCGCCTTCAAGAGTCAATGGGAACAAAGTGACTTCTTATGGAGATGTTAAATGCCAGAGAATCTGTACACCAGTTTTTCACTCTTTGAAAAACCCAGCCTACACAATTAGTACTATGCTCGCTTTTCAAATAACTGTTAGCGCACATTCTATCATCTTTCATTAATTCTATTTGCATGCCTATTTGCAATGTTTGATAGATAGAAAATTCAATCTTTTATGTGAGTATACAGAATGTTGAAAATACTATTAATTGAATACTGAAATGTTTAAAACAGTTAAGTTGTTCTACAGTCCTTGCACTTGTCCATAATACTAACTAGCATGAATCAGTGAAATGTGATTGGCATGAATGCATGTATCAAAAAATCAAACTTCCTAGGGGCACTTCCAGTTTGTTTTAATGGATATAAAGCACATATATATATCCATAGGCCATATATATGGATAGGCTATATATATACATAGAGAGAGACAAACTCTCTCTGAACCTTTCTTTTTGTTGCTTCTGTGGAACTTGTAAAGCATATGCACAATAAATTCCTTCCTTCCATTGTGAAGGCTTACAGGGCTATATTTGTACGAATAAAGCTAGTTTTGTGCTAGTGCAATGCCAGTGTTGCTGTAATAACTACCAATCTGATGGAAACAGCGTATAAGGAGTGTCTGGATGACGCTCTTAGTCATATGGTTTAGTTTTTGGTAGTCCTGCAAGGAGCAGGGAGTTGGACTTGATGATCCTTATGGGTCCCTTTCAACTTGAGATATTCTATGATTCTATAATTCTATGAATATACCAATGTGAGGTACAGAATTATGTGGGAGAAGGGAACGTTTTTCTTGGTTCAGGCACACTTGTTAGTTCCCACAAGTAACTTCTGTGTCTCTGTTTCTCTTCACCGTGTCAATGCTGAGCTAGGAGGAAGGAGTTGAGGAGAAGCTGTAGGATAGTGCAGCCGTTTGGGTTTGTCCTGTGGCATCCCATTCACTCAGTGCTGTGTGATATACTTATTGTTGTATAGCTATGCAGTTTGTGCACACACACACGTGCGCGCGCGCGCGTGCGTAAATACCTTTAACATCAGACAAGATACCATGAAGTCTTGACAAGGTTTGCCTTGCTAAAGTAGCAGTGCTTCTATCTTACTGCAGGTCAGGTAATCATTAGTCTTGAGACTTAAAAAGCTTTCAAGTCCTGTTACGCAGGCTTACAAGGCATCTTCAACTGCCTTACCCATCTGACAGTGTCAATGCAATTGCGGTACATTTGGATGGCCAATGATTCAGATACTGAGGAAGGCAAAATACTGCATTAAATAAAGGAGTTACAGACCTCCGATAGCAGAGGAACAGACTCAGTGACCCAAAAGGTCCCTTCTGGTTTGGTGCGATGTGCTTCTATTGTCAAGGCAAAGATCCCTTTCTGCAGCACACCCTGCCAGCAGCTCTCTTTGTGAAGTGGGAAAGAAATACAAAGGTTTCTGCAAATGGTAGCTATGGTAATATGGCATAGAGAAGGAAGCATTCTCTTAAGTAGTGAAGTATAAAGCTATTTTAGGTTTTATGGGTCACAGTCTTAAAGTCCACCCAGGTAGCAGCAGGAGACTCCTGGAAATCACAGAACAAAGGTGGTATATGCTGTCTCTCAGGGACATACTGCCAGCAAGAAGTATTCCCATATTCTGCACTGTTTTAAGCTCCTCAGTAGATGCAGTCTGTATTGCCTCCTCTGATCTGAAGGGACTTTTAAAAGCCACAATTTTACTATCAAGTTTAGATGTGAATATTCACACTTTAGTGTGCTTCTTTCAGACTCTTATATACAAATTATTTTTGTTCTAATTTATATTCTGTTAATAATGACAGATTTTACAGTATGTTTATTTTTAACAAGTCAGTGCTATGATAATTGTCTAGGTGTTTGACCAAGGAGAGTAAGGCCTTACACATAGAAATGGTGTTATGTTGTGCAACATGATGTCTGTAAATTGTAACTCCCAAAAGAAATGGAGTATAGTGCATAAACATTAGAAGCTTGATTATTACCATGTTGACTCATCAAATTAAGACAGATTTCACAAGCTGCTGAAGGGGACCTGGGCAAACTGAAAATGTTTCCTTCCAAACTGCAAATATAGAGGGATATATAATTATAGATGCTTTGAACTGTGTTGCTCCTTCTAACTCTTTTCTAATGCCTATTGAAATCAAAGGGAGTACTCCCCCAGCTTCAATAAGCTTTAGGTTTGGCCTTTGATTATCTTCCTTATAATTGTGTTCTGAAACCACGTAATCAGCTGTGTGATGTAGAGTAAGCTGCTGTAAATTCTCCTTAATTGCATTAAAGAAAAAGAAAATAGTTTCTTCTGCAGAACTTCCTTTTCACTAGACATCTCATAATTAGTAACAAATTATCTCTGCTTTTGCAGTGTTTTATTTAGATTCCATTTTTAGTTGAAATTAACCTTTTCAAATGTTTGTGATGCTGAAAGTTAAGATAACATACATATGCTGCAGAATATTTAATATAAAGACATATCTGTGTATAAGTAATTTTCTTTTTCTTTACAGTTTTTTCCCACTTTTTTACAAAGTTCAGGCTTTTCTATGTTATTCATTCAAAGTTATTGGAGTTCACAGTAAGGTTTTTTAGGTATCTCCACAAAAACTGATCCCTTGGCCAAATCATTGCGATTGCATAAGTATTTTCAGGACTCTGTTCTGGAGGGTGTTGCTGATACAGAAAGGTTAAAGGAGTTCAGTGGGAGACTGGAAATGTTCACAGAACAGAAGCTACCTTCAGGCTTGCTAAGGATTTACAAATCACCTCATATCCAGGGACCTGTAAATGTATGGATACTATTACACCATTACCCCTCACCATTGTATGTGTGCATTTGCCCTATTCTTACACTCTTACATAGGCACTGCCTTTAGCAAATGTTGGAGACAGGATACTTTGGTCTAACTGTCTTTCGGTTCTGATGTTTTTCATATCTGTATGCACATTGATGTGGTCTCCATGCAATCTGTAATGATTTTCATAAAAGCTAGGAAGAGTTATTCCAGTACATTCATGTATTGTAGTTCATTTTTCTTAGTGCTCCGATAATCAGACACCACTTACTTTCGTGCCATAGCAATCTCAGACGTGTTGCGCATTCTTCTCTTTCAAATCTGTTGCTTTGCGTTATTCACAAATACTCTTGTGATAAGAAGAGAATAAAAGTGAGAAAACCAAGCAGCGATAGTGTAAAAAGTAGAAGAATGCTGAGAAAGTTTCTCAGCAAATACAGCATCACCCTTGTTTTAAATTGATTTCTCTGACAAGAGTAGTCCTAAAATGGTACAACCTTATTTTCTGTGTGATAGATTCAAATCTTACTTGGCTATCGAGGTGATGATCAGAAGTTTTTCTCAAACTAAGATAAGTTCTTCTCAAACTTGGTTATTGAACAACACTTCAGGCAAAAAGCTTCACCAGTTGTCTGTTAGATATAATCCTTTCTTAGTGAGAAATTGCTTTTACATTTATTTTAATAAGTTGCTAGTCACAAGAAGGCAGTTAAAGGAAAAGTTAAGAGTGCATAAATGATGTAACAAAGGTGCATTATGATTCAGCAAGGAAAAACCCACTTTTTAAGAATTATCCATTTCCTAAGGTTGCCTGACTATGGTAGCTGTCACACTCATGGCAGAAATTTCCCAAGCTTGCTGTTATGCAACTGGCCACTGAAGATCTTAAAGCTTTACTGTAACATTGACATTTGAGATGTTTTTACTACTACACAGTGTTGTTTAGTTTGCTGGTTTRGGTGCCACAGTTTCCCATCGTCTGTGGTCTGTAATGTAATTGTAACCTACAGTTCCATCAAATAGTGGGAGAGAAGGAGTTGGAAAATATTTAATTCCCTCTGTAGGCAAAAAGCTTTCAACGTTCCTTCATTTTTGTTTTTTAAATCAGCATACTGCTTGGTGGGTTTTTTTGCTTAAATATTGATATGGCTAGAAATCTCTAGACCTTTTAAAGGCAAGTTTGTACAGCAGTCAAGGTTGTGTATCTTGAAATGTTCGTTTACAAAGGTTATCATACCACAGCTAAGAACAGCCTCTTCTATGTCAGTCCCAAGGTCCACCCGCACCATTTGTCTATCTCTGACATTGGCCGTTAGGGAAGACTGAGAACAGGACAACCATAGAATGAGACTTATTAAGGACACTCTCCTGCCTCCAGCATTTTGGCACAAAGCCATTCAGACCTAGATGTGGTCTGTCTGTATTTAACAGATGTAGATCGACTTTTTCTTACCCCCATGAATTTGTTAAATTTCTCCTGATATTCTAGTGACTTCTATGTATCTGTGATGTCCTGGGACAAAGCATTCCACACTAAGTACAGGCTGTGCAGAGGAGCAGGTTTTTTGTTTATTTTGTACCAGCTAGTTTTCTTTAATGTCTCTTAGTTCTTGTAAAGAAAAAAAGTGAACAATTGTTTCCTGTTTACTTTTGCTATTCCATTTGCAATTTTATGTCTTTCTATCATACCTCTTCTGCTTATCTCTTTCCCAGGGCAATGACTCCTTGTCAGTTTAATCATTCCCATTTATACTTACAATTATCAACGTCTTCCTTAGAACTTTTCCAGTCTATATACTGTTTTAAGATGAAGAATCAAACCCTACACAACATTGAAGATGAAATGTACTATGGATTTATATAGTAGAAAATATCATTGTGTTGTTAAGCTTTTCCCTTTCCTAATAAATCCTATCATCTGATTTGCTTTTTTTAGCTCTGCTGAGCGCTGAGATGACATTTTCATGGAGCTATCTATTATAGTCCTGAAATCTCATTTTTAAGTAGTAAAAGCCACCTCAGAGACTATCACTAGGTATATAAAATTAGGATTGGGGTTTATTTGTATGCATTACTTCGTCTGCATGAAAGTTCATCATTTTATCAGTAATTCAGTCTTGAAAGGTCTTTCTGCCTTTCTTCATGTTAGGGCATCATCTTTAATTTTGTTGCCTAATAGCAAGTATCAGTAAACTTTGTCACTCATTATTTTTTACTTTTCTAGGGCATTCATAAATCTGATGAATAGCATGAGACCAAAACGCACTGTGGAACATTGCTGACCTTTCTCTGGTGCAAAAACTTGCCCTTCAACTCAGTTCTTTGTTTCCAGTAGTGTTTAGCTGCTAGTTTTCCATTTAAGCTTTCCTGGTTTAGTTTCTTTAAGGATTTGTAATACGAAATCTCTCTCAAGTGCCTTTTGAAAACTCAGATAAGCTGTATCAACCCCACCATCTTTGTCCATGTGCATATCAAATATCCTGAAGAACTCTTGTGTTTGCAAGGAATGTCTTTCCTTCAGAAAACTGTGTTGATGTTTTTACTGTATCTGTGTTTCCACTGATTCTGTTCTAGAGTAGTTTGCCTCACAAATGTGTGAGGCTTTCTGGCCTTTTCTTCCCTGAATTTTTTCCTGAACCCCATAAAAATTTTGCCATCAGATTTGATGCCTTCCTGTTTTTCTCATGTCATGCAGTTTCAAGCCAGATGAACTTAAGTTGAATGTAATCTGTCCCTAGTGTTATATTATTGTTCATTTTGTCAATGCATTTTCTATTTCATTTTACTTCACTTTAAGGCAGAGGGAATTCCTCAGAAAGGATTCCAACATGAGAAACGTTCTTCTGCTGTCCATGGTGAACACAGCTAGGAAAAAATTGTTTCCTTTCTGTTATAACCTTATCTTCTCTGGGAGATCTTCTATGTTCTGTCAGTCATCTGCTGGCTTTACAAACTCTCTGGCAGACTTCCTCCTCCTTAATGTGCTTAAATATGCATATATATATATATATATATGTATGTTTATACCCCCTGCAAGTGCTCCTCAAATTCTCTTTTTGCTGCCTTGTGTTTTTAACCTGCCAGAGTTTATAATCCTTTTTATTACCCTTCTTAAACATGACATTAGCTTTTTAAAGATGCCCTCTTATTTCTAACATCCTTTTTTATTCTCTAATGCCATGCAGACTTTATTATGGTCTTCCTAAAATCTTCTTGGACAGGTGCTATGCATTTGACCCAAGTTGCTAATAAATACTTTCTGTGCTGTCTTCAAACGTTTTCCTCTTTTAATTGTTCTTCTTGTTTCTTTTTAGAGAGTTTCCCCTCTAAAGCACTACCACAATGAAGTTGTTGGCTTTTTTTTTCTCCTGCAAGGAAGCTGAATAAAAGTATACTTCTGACACCTTTGGAAAGCTTTTCACTAGAAACATTTTGAATAATGTCCTGTGTGCTACTCAGGATAGCTTTTTCTCTCCTAGGTTCCCCATATAATTCTGCCTCAGCATTAGGATTTGTTTTCATATGGACTGAATCTAATTGGAGGTAGTCACAGTCTTCTGTTGTTATCATGTTTCTTGCCCTCCTAGACACACTGATCTCCCTAAAAAAGTCACAGTCACTGTTCCTATCTTGGTAAGATGATAATAAGATTGTATATGCAAAAAAGTTACTTTGCTTATCTTAATTTTACAGAGCTAGAATTAATGTTACCATCAGAATTTATGTCACTCCCAATAATTTAAAATCTAAATCTAAAAAATTTAATTTCAGGACACAACTGGTTTCATCTATCTGGATATCAATGATCCCCTAAGCTAAAATAGGCTTAGATGGGGAAATTTAAGTAGACTCAAAATTCTTCTTTTAGCACATTTCTTGTATTCCTATTTATGAAACAGTAAATACACATTACTATTTAAACATGTCTTCAGTAGTATTTTATTACTGGTTAATAGCTCAAATGCTGAAACATATGTACCTGCTGGTCATTTATCTTATGGATAAACAACACAGAGAAATGCTTGTAAAGGTCACTGTACTGAAATGGTGACAGACCACAGCATTCATTCTGCTGGTTCTGTGCTTTTTTTCCTGAACAGCACGTTCACACTGGAGTCTGACTGCTCCACATGTTCCCAACCTTGTGCACAGCAATACAGCAAAACTAGCTTAGCCATTGCCACTGATTTACCAAATAAGGATCTTGTGTACTGCTGCTGGTGATCACTTAGCTATGTCAGACATGGGCTGTACTAATACAGTGAGTGGTGTGTGGGAATGAGTTTTGCTGACAAGAGGTACAGCTGATGTACCAGGAGCGGTCTGTAACTCCCAAGGAGCTGTGGAGCGAAATGATAATCATTTCAAAACTGGTTAGTTCTTAGGTATCTATTTCAGTACGAATACCTTTTCCTTGTTTGAAAACATGAAACACCATATATGTGGCAAAACTCCAATTTTTACAAAACACCCTCAGTGACTATTTGAGAATAGGAAACAGAAGAAGCTCCACAATGATAATCAATCAGTTAGGGCTTAGATGTGAATAAAATCATCAATATTATTTTTCACTATATAAATTTTTAATAAACTAGTGCTTAATTGTAATGGCAAATTTATAGGCTCCCACTTAAACTTATTTATCCTAATTCCTCTCCTCAAAAAAGTCAAAGTGCATATAATCCTCACTGGTCTTTATTATCTGATTGTTATTTAATAAAGCACAGCAATCTCTGATATTGAAACATCTGAAAGCTCTCAGGGTGGCTTCATTGATCCTTTTTTAATCCAGGTCTGCCAGGAGAGTGGTTTGTAGACCTAGTATGTAAGGCTTAAGCAGAAGTGCTACTGTGTGGTTATTTATATATTTCACAGCAATCTCTTAAGTGTCGCTACCTTACCATTCCTGTCTTGGGTAAGTACTTGCATGCTGTTTACCTCCCAGTTATAATGCACTATGGAAAAGGATTTATTTACTGGATTCACTTCCTTTCCTGTTGCATATAGTTGCTGTGCAAAGCTAACCAGTCACTCATATCCTATGGATTTGATCCTACATTTCAGTGAAGGGGGACGTAAGATGATTAAATAGGGCTTTTAAAAAATTTAAAACTGAAATTGCTAAATTTTGTAATTTTTCAGGATGAAAACATTGTATGAACATAAGTTTGCAGTCAGTAAAGTGCCACTGTCAACTAAAAATTCTACCAATCTTGTTTTTCTAAAGAGGCAGTTTAAGTACCTATTGTTGCTGCAAACCAAACCAAACCAAACCCAAAAATGTTCTTATGTAAAACACTTACTTCATGAGTTGAAATGGACTTTATGTAAAGTCTACCAGTTACAAAACATGGTTTTAGTTTGTAAAATAAGAACAACCATGGCTTTGCTGGTGTGAATATACCTGACTGTATCTCATCTTAGAACTTATGGTCCTGCAATGGCAAGAGCAAACTAGTCCAGGACTCAGATATCATTGCTGTGAGCCACAGAGTATTTGTTTGTCTCCAAATCCAAATCTGTTCATCCACAGACTCTGAAGGTGTGAAAAGACTCAGCCTCTCTTTGCAAAAACTGTCAGCTTCATAATTAGGAATAGATTTGTTCTTCAAGACTGGAGCATGTACCTCTTCCTGATCAGGAAGAAGTACTTGGGGCCTCCTTCAAAAATGGGAAGAAGCCTCATGTTCACAGGCGTTGGTCCTCATGAGAGACTTGTATCACACTGATAGCAATCCAGGAGGTTTCTGGAGTGCTTTGATGACAACTTGATGACAGAATTAATCAAGGAGCCAAAGAGCTTCCCTCTTTGCAAAGAGCTCCATTCTGCTGAACCTCATACTTACAAACAAGGAAGGACTGGTCAAGGATGTGAAGGTCAGGGTCGATCATGGCTGCAGTGACCATGAGATGATGGAGTTCAGGATCCTGAGCGGAGGGAAAAAAGCAAAAAGCAGGATCACAACCCTGGACTTCAGGAGCACAGAGTTTGGCCTGTTCAGGGACCTGCTTGGAAGAATCCTATGGGAAATGGTCTTGGAGAGAAGGATCCAGGAGAGCTGGTTGATTTTCAAGGTGGTCCACCCCCAAGATCAAGAATGGTCTGCTCCTGACAAGCTGGAAATCAAGCAGGAGGCCTACATGGATAAACAAGTTGCTCCCAACAAAACTCAGACATGAAAAAGAAGTGCACAAGAAGTAGAAGCAGGGTCAGGTGGCCCACAAGGAATTCAGAGACACACTCTGAGCATGGGGTTAGGAAAGCCAACATCCATTTGGGGTTAAATCTGGTGAAGAAATTGAAGGGTGACAAGAAAGGCTTTTATGGGTATATCAGCAAAAAAGGAACAATAGGACAAGTGTGGGCCCATTGGTGAATGGGGCAGGGAACCTGGTGACACAGGAGATGGGAAAAACAATGTACTTAGTGCTTTCTTTGCTTTAGTTTTTACTGGTAAGACTTGCTCTCAGGAATCCAAGGCCACAGACACCAGTGGGAAAGTCCAGCAAAAGGAAGACTTACCTTAGTGGAGAAGGATCAGGTTACAGAGCCTTTAAACAGACTGGACACGCACAAGTCCTTGGGCCCTGATGGGAGGCACCCACAAGTGCTGAGGGAGTTGGCTGATACCATTGCGAGACTTACCTGGACGCAGTCCTGAGTAACCTGCTGATCCTGCTCTGTGCCTGTGTTAAGTATGCAATACTCAGGTGTTTTGGGTGCACTCAATTACTGCTCAGTCATAACAGTGAGTGAGCATTTTGGAGGATCAATTGTTCATCAAAAAAATCATTATTTTGAAGAGGTTGGGTTTTTTTTTCCATTGGCTGATCAAATGATCAAATAACTTGACCAGTTGGTGAAATAGACATATGAAGTTTTTCTTTAAACTATTAATCAATCCCTTTTAAATTTTTCTTTTTGTCAATTCTAACTATATATATATTAGTTTCATATTGTTCCTGAAATGTGTGCTTAGTGATATTCCAAAAGCAGCTGTGGTTTCATGAAAGATATCCTAAATGCTTAAAAATACAAGCTAATGTGTGCAATGCTATGCTTGAAAAAGGTCTTTTTCCTTCTCTAATTAGAGTTGCTTAGTGGCATTTCAAGTAAAGCCAGATGTAACTTCACTGAGTTGGTCTTTCTAACTCAGATGAACATGGAAAAGCAGTACCAAGGCAGAAGACTGGGCTCTGAAATTTGTACTAACAACACTTATTTCCATTTTGCATTTCATTGTGGCCAGCCCTTGTCATGTGACATTGTTCAAGCTTGCTTCATAAGAACTGTCAGACAGGAACCATATTTTAAAGTGGTCTTTGGAAAATTGTAACTTTCAAAGTAATTTTTTCTTGTTATTGAAACAGTGCAAAAGAAAAGCTCTCATTTGCTGTGTAGAGGATAACTGTAGACAAGAGATATAGCTGTAACTTCATGGTATCTAAATGTTGGTACAAAACACTGATTTTCCACTCCTCCATGTACAATTCCTTGATACTCTCTTTAATCAACAGCAGAGGAAACCCATCAAATAAGCTTGCTTAATAGTTTCAATTAATGCATTTAAATTGCACAGAATTTTATGTAGCATCACACTTGCATGGCATGGCATCTGTTCTAGGTTTTATCCCTCATAAGTATTTACACATGATGGCCCTTGAGCCATTGCTATCTGCACAAAACCAATATACGTCAGTTGTGCTGGCTGATAGGCATATATTTGGGCATAATATGTTTAATGGGCCACAAATTAATTTCCGTACAAAACCACTGGATATCAGAGGAATAGATTGTTTAACCAGTTATACTAAACCCACCATCTAAAATATGAAGAAGAAAAGTTGCATAAACATGTTCTAAAATTTTCCTCTAATAGGATGCTTACCAAACGTCTAGCAATGTGTAACCTTTTTACCACTGTAAAGTTTATTTACCACTTATGATTATATCTGACTAATTACACAAATTCAAATATGGTTACGTTGCCTTTGTGATGCCTTTCTGTATGTTTTTTGACACAGGCTCTTTAGAAAGAATGACCTTTTCATTATAGGTACAGGTGTCTAGTTCAGTCAAGTTGGAGCAGGACAGGACATAGGACTCTTGGGATCACCTTGTTGCACATGTGTGAAGTAGCAGCATTCTCAAGACTTTTAGTTAAAATGCAGTATCATTCTCTGGTAAACCAGTCACTCAAGTGCCTTCTGTTATACATCATGGAAGCTATTATACATTTGCATATTATTTTCACAAAATTTCAGGAGAGATTATTAATGTTGATGGCTCTTGATTAAGGGATTTTATTTCTGCTGCGCATTTTCTGCTCTTCCATGGAGAACTGAAAGAAGCTGAAGGCAGACTTAAGTTTGTACTATATTAGTTAAGCTGGAAAGTGTTGAGTAGTGTCAATAAATGACATTTATTAAATAAAATGTAGTACTGGGCTGTAGAAACTAATGTACTCTAATATGCCAAGAAAAAGAAATTCAGTGAATGTTTTATATGTTTATAATGGTACAGAATCCTTCCCATAAAAGTAGTATATTTGCCTACTTAAGGCTCTTACAGTACTACTGAATTGCATGAACTGTGACCACAAATATTTATACAGCTGACTAAAATTACATTTGGCTTATACAGAAAATTAGTCCTCAGGTTGCCCTAACACCACTGGAAAAAAGAGCAAAGGGACTGCCAAGACCCCCTTGGTTCTTATGTTGCACATCCAGGCCAGAAAGGGGAGCCAGAGAGTTACTATTTCCCACCCATCAGGAAATGAGGGAGGAGACAACAGGCCACAAAATGCCACAGTTGACCAGCTGGGGACACATGCAGGGTAAACGTCCCTCCCACCTGCTGGTTCTCCTTCAGGAGCATTGGCTGCAAAGCTCGTGCCATCCCAGCATCATCCTAAACTCTGTTATTTTCCTGTGGTGACAAGAGAAGTTTGCAAAGCACAGCTCATGGCTGGGTTGCAGCCCTTGAAGCCTGTGTATGGAGCTTACAGAAGAACTTTGTGTTCCTGCATTTGATGGAGGTATTGAATTTCACTTTAATCTTGTTGGGCAGCCCTCAGCTAGATACCTCTCCACTGGGGATCCCCCATAAACAGAGCCCCCGAGGCCCCACTGTGGGTCTAGAAATAATGAATCCACCCAGTGCCAGGCTGCCTGGCAGTGTGTCACCCAAGCATTGCATTGCTGATGTCAAGAACTTTTCCTCTCAACAGAGTTCAAGGGAAGACTCTGTTATGTCTGCTTTTTTGCTTTACTGTCTCTCAGTCTAAAGCAGTAGGCTCTGCTCAGAACAATTTTCATAGAGGCTGTAGTTGTTGTTAACAGCACTTGAATTCTTAGCAGCGTATTAAACAGTTATTGAAATGATTGCATCTCTCTTCCCTCAAAGTCTCTTTCCAAGGTAGATAATACATTTATTTGACAACAAAATGCTAGGGAAGTCACTGATATTTGTTTTGGAAAGTCTTGTGAAGTATCTTCTCACTGTTTCCATTTTGTACTTGGAAATTGCCTATGGGGTTAAGCTATTATACAAATAATATACTATGCCTCTCAAGTCAAATGCAAAAAGAAAGTATGTATAACAGCAATGCAATTTTAGTATTGGTCAGTATAGTGAAAGCAGGTCCTTTTCCCTAGGTAAGAGAGGAAAAAAAAAAATAGGTTGCCTGTGCCCAAAGCAGTGCAGATGGAATCCCAGTAGGCAGCATACTAGTGTAAATGAAAGGAGTTTTATTTATTGCAGGCAACATACGCATCACATTTCTGTTATGTTTCCTTGCTTTCGCAACTATGGCATGCTAATATTCAATTACTAAGTCTTCAGGGATTTTTTAATTTCCAGTGTGCTTTGTCATAAAGGACTTCTACATTTTCCTTGTATTAAAAATATGTTCACTTTATGACAAGACTGGTTTCAAACCACTGCACAATGCTTTTGTTTTCCTGTATGATTCAATAAAGTTGAAATATTACATATTATGCCAAATAAAATACCTCAGGTAGCAAACCATCTTATCTTGTTACATTCTTTAAAGTAATTTATGTAAGCTGTGCTGTAACAACTTTCTGGAGCTCAAAATATAAATCTAGGTTGTCATGGATACACGCATGAGAAGACTTTCTTTATAAATATGTTATGAGTCTGACAATTTATTTTTAGTACATAAAAGTAGATTTTTCCAAAAAAAGATGTAGTATATAACTAGGGTCATTATTGGTTACTCTGATTGCACTTAAATACAATTTCTTTTTCTTCCTGTTCATCATCTCAAAATATTTTTAAACATTGAGGTTTATGTGGATGTCAAAATGGCTGATGAGAGCCCTGGGCTTTTCTCTCACCTGTTTGACCCCTTTTTCTACCAAGTATGCCTGAAGTAGAATTTGTATATTGCTTACCACCAGTTAGAAAGTTAGGCTTTTTTGTCTAGCACAGGATCCAGCAGTGCTTTCAGGTCTGAAAATACTTCAGCTGGCATTTTTCTCTCCCAGTAGTTAAACTGGATACAGTAATTTTAACATGTAGCTGGATAGGCTAAATAATTCATGGAACTTTCAAGTCAGTAGATACCTTTTGGTATCATACGTTATATTTTGCTCCCGCTTCTCTGCTACATCAGTAGTGCAAGAGGCAACGCCCTAATATGTGATTTTCTGCTACTGGTGATTATAAAACAGAAAGTTATAAGCCTGTGATAAAAACTGATAAGCCTGTGATTAAAAAAATTAGGAAAATAGATTGCCGAGAATAATTCACACTAATAAAATAAAAGTATGCTAAACAAATGATGCTTTTAACACTTTTGATCTGTAGATTTTTACAGAACACCAAACAGAGGAGATGCTAGTTTAAAGCTCCCAAACTGGGTGTGTCTTGATATAACGTAAAACAAAATAAAACAAAGCAAACCCTTAGAAGAGGATACATGGAGATTTCCATAGAATAAGCATAAAATATTAACAATTGTTTAGAAAATCACATTTCTTCCAAGAGTACATAAATGTTAATCTCCTGCTTGTTGCATGAACTGTGGTGGAAAAACAGATTGTATTTCGAATTTGTGCAGTTCTTTACATGGAAACATTATGTTAACTAAAAATGTATGAAAAATTCCACATATGAAAATATACTTCCAAGAGCTGACTTATTTGAAGTTTGTACTAAACATCAAATAATTTTGAAAAACAGGTATCAAAGTTGATGCAAATACTTACACAGATGTTCATTGTTATTTTCCAGAAGGCTTTTCTCCCAAGAATTTCTGACTTGCTTATATTTGTCCAGCTTCAATAGTCAGTTTTCATTTTCTTCTCCTCTGAATTAGCTTAACAGCTGTAGTAAAATGATACATAAATCATATCCATAGATGCTCTGTTCCATTAAGAATCAGGAAGTCTTTTTTATGAGTCTGAAAAATAATTCATTACTTGCATCCTAAATATAACAGATACTTTCTACATAACACAATAGGGGCATGAAGTCTAGTGCTAACAAACCAGGAGGAACCTGTTTGTTTGCCTTGTGGGACTAAGACATAAATCACAAAGCCAAAATTTCTGACCTAGCATATTGAGAAAGTGCTAAAAACATGAAAGAGAGGGTGAAATCACACAGTCCTGGAGAGAATCTGTCATTTGTTAAGGCTGCCAGCAGCACCATTGTTTGATGAGATAGAACATGGGATTACTACATTAGGAAATTGCTGTCTCTCAAATTTATTTTCAGCTTCTAGTGGTAGAGAAAGGGCCTAAAATACAATATACATGTACTGTCTTTGCTTGAGATTTGAAAATCTTACTAATAAGGATTCATAAGTAGGAGTAGAATTAGTAGAATTGTACAAACCATGGGACTCAAATAACAGAATGCTTTAAAAATAACTAATATGCTATGCCTGTTGGATGATACAGGACAGTCTACAATGAGGACATTAACCTGACAAAGACTTGCTAGGTATGCCAATAAAGCTCCTCCAGAAAAGCCTTCCAGCAGCTCTGTATTGCCACTGGGCTCTGTCCATTTACTGTTGGTATGAGTGGCTAGAGTTTCATAGTAGTGATAGGGGAGCCATGAGCACAGTGCAGTGTTAGAAAATGCATGCTTAAAGGCTGTTGCAGATACCAATTGCATAACTGAGTGACACTTTTAAGAAAAATAATCCTCTTTCCTTTTCTTCTGCTCTGTTTTCCTGCTCCTGTGGATTCTGCTGTTGCTACGTCTGAAAAGTTACGTGTATTCTCTTTGGAGATGTGGAAAAGCATGGGCAGCTTGTCTCCTTAAATAAATGAGTAGTTAGTCTGTCATAAGTAGTACTAAAGTTGTGCTCTACCATAAAAGATAGATTCTTCTGCAGTGCAGTGTTATATTCCAGTTCCGCTCTGCTGCCTGTTTTAAGAGTTTAGAACTGCATGAATAGGGGACTATTGTTGCTACTCACTTGGTATGGGGGTTCACAAACAAATATTTACCCCCCCCCCCCAAATGTAATACAGTTTGGGCTTGCATTTTTGGAGTATAAGTGATGGCTTCTCAAATGGACTAATTTAATTTATCTATAACCTGTGAAACAGATGTGATGCAATGTAAAAACAACAATAAGGGTTTAGTTTCTGATTTCCTCATTTCTGTGGTTTCTTTTGAGCAAGAAACTAAACTATGCTTTACATCTGAGCAGAAAAAGGATTTAAATCCTATAACAACAACAACAACAACAAAAGGGATTTTAAAAAGACAAGCAGAGTTTTTTCTATCTTTCAAAAAAAAAAAAACCTGGAAAATGTTTCCTCCTGATGAGCAATTTTTTTTGGTAATTTCCTAGGTATCTACAGTCACAGGACTTCAGAAATACATCCTTTACATGCAATATCAGACTCCAGTAAAAAATTGCCTATAATATAAGACACTAAGAGAGAATGTCATGTTTAGTGGCGGTATATGTACTTAATAGGTTTGAGTCTTCTGTCAGAACTGGAATGATTTTTAGTAAGTCAGTGCAGACCATTTCTCTAATTTTTACAGGCATCTGCCTTGGTGCCTTCAAACAGCATCCCCTGGAAGTGGTTAGGCAAGTGCAAGCTGAGACTACAGCTTATTTGATACAATTGATGCTCTTTTTACTGTTGCGCTCATCTGGTACTTTTCGTGTCACCTATCTGTTGTGTCTGGGTAGGAAACTAGATTACTGTCTCTGGAGGGCATTAACTACTTTTCCTACAGCTTTGATCAGTGATCAGTCTAAAAGGCCCCAAACTTTGATTTTGTCCCCAGTGTGCCACTGAATGCAAATACATAATAAATGCAACAGACACTATGGAAAACACCTATATTGCACCATCCAGAGTTTGTTGCTGTCCAGATGTGCTTATAATTGCCGCAGTGAAAATGTAGGTGTAAAATTGCAGGTGTTTGTGAGCCCAGGAAATAACAAGAACATACGCGGACTTGGTATGTGACTTCAAAAATAAATCAAAACAAAATGTGTAAAGTGCTAAAAATAGACTTGATTAAGGTGGTCAGTTTGAAAGTGTATTTTAAAGTAGACCACAGGAGTCATTTATATGTATTTGAAAAGAAAATTGTGGTTTTGAATACTACCTTTGTTTCACAACTTGGTCCAGCTTTTGGCATTCCCCTTTTGTTTAATTTCATTAAGATCCCAATCTTACACTTTTACTTGTGTTACTCTTTAAAAGAAAAAAATTGCTCAGGGGATGCAGAGGATCAACAGCTCTGCTGTAAGTCGTCTTCCCATTGCCTGGCAGAAGACACTGCTGCTAAAAATCTGTGAGGAAGAAATACTTACAAYTCTTGTGCAAGCTTTATTTTCCAGTGACTCTGAAACTTCTGTAAAGGATTTCCTAATAAAAGTTCAAGTATACAGTTAGTTAATTCGTAGCACCTGTGTAATAAGCATAATTTTATCTCTTTACCAAGGACTTTTTGCTGTTAGTTGCTAGCACTACACCTGTTTGTGTTAAATTGATTTGACAATCTTCCTGCAGCTGCTTCTGTGGTGCTGCCTGCTGTGCCTATCTGTTCTGGGCCATCAGTCACTGGGGTGTTTCCTCACGAGTGTGAGGGTCCCCCAGTGTGGTCTTTTCTCTTCAGTTTTGGTGACTGAACCATTCACCAGCAGACACACTTCACCATAAGCACTTGGTGGCCAGATTAGTTCCTCAAAGCGTTATGAATACTGGTACCCACCTAACTGAGCAGCTGGGGAAAGTACAAAAGGCAGCACAGGATTAGCTCTCCGCACTGATGCATGCTGAAGATGATAAAAATTTGGTGGAAGTGAATTCTCAGGAAAGCAGGTGGGTGGGTAATGAAACACCAAATGTGCTCAACCCTGCAAGTCTGAGCCAAGTGGTTGCAGGAGGCTTAATCGTCAGAGAGGGTGTCTGCTCTAGGGTAAGGCCTTTGCCTTTGGGAGGAGGCTAAAGCTGGTAGGGGGGATTCATGCAGGTACTCAGTACATGTGGAAAATATCGTTTGGTTATCTTGGTTCTTTCTAACCACACAGCAGAAGGCATTAGAGATTTTTGTAATTCTTTGCCACTTTCAAAGGATACTAAACTACTTTCCAGTTCTGGAGGACTATGAGCTGAGGTAAGAAAGATGCTCTTGTTGCATACTGCGTCCGTCTGTGGCAAATGAAGTGCCCTATTGCAAGGCAGTTGCTGTGTAGGGTCTTTGTTGAAATGCTTAGCAGTCAGGGCAAATTGCTCCTTTTCATGAAGTTTCATATTTTTTCTGCATTTTATTTACCAAGATAATCAAGACTAGAAAATGCTTCCCATTTATCTATAGGAAAATATTACACCAACATAACTCAGTAAAGTTGATACTGAGCTAGAAATGATAGAGAAAATGAGGTTACAGGTCAAAACTGAGAAAGCATTAACACAAAGTTAAACAGTGCAGATAAGAACATGATGGCTAAGATGGAGAGAAACTTTTCGCATAAACAGAAATCTGAATGTTTAAGCAGCCTAATTTCTGTCGTATGCTGTAGAGGTTACAGAACTAACAGCTTGCCTACGCTTGAAAGTTAATTTAAATTAAGATAGATTGTAATCTAAAATGCAGTATTTGTTTCTACATAGTAATCAACCATGGACATTTCTGGTCCCAACATAAAAGTGTTATTTCATAGAAATTTCATAGAATCATTAAGGTTGGAAAGGACCTCTAAGATCATCGAGTCCAACCATCAACCCAACACCCCCATGCCCACTAAACCATGTCCCTAAGCGCCTCATCTACACGTCTTTTAAATACCTCCAGGGATGGTGACTCAACCACTTCCCTGGGCAGCCTGTTCCAATGCTTGACCACTCTTTCAGTAAAGAAATTTTTCCTAATATCCAATCTAAACCTCCATTGGCACAACTTGAAGCTGTTTCCTCTCATCCTATCTCTAGTTGCTTTGGAGAAGAGACTGACACCCACCTCASTACAACCTCCTTTCAGGTGGTTGTAGAGAGTGATAAGATCTCCCCTCGGCCTCCTCTTCTCCACACTAAACAGTCCCAGTTCCCTCAGTCGCTCCTTATAAGACTTGTTCTCCAGACCCTTCACCAGCTTCATTGCCTATGTGTTTTAATCCCTTTCAAAGATAAACTTTAGAAGGTTGCAAACTGCAATTGAAGAGGAATGTGTGGTGAAATACACTATTCAAGGATACAGCTTCAATAATTAAGGGTAGGCAGATTTACAAGTACCCAGGGAGCAACTGAAGGTAAAATGGTGCAAATTATCAAGACTTCCTGCCATTAGCTTCAGAAGTGAAACCACAAGTAATGGTGAAGGCTGCTTGTGACATACCTGCTCAAACTTCCATTTTCTGTGTGTATAGTCTGACTTTGAGCCTGCACCTCCACTTGCTTATTTTGGAACTGGGAACACTCTAACAGGGTCTCTAGGAAAATACCTCTGACAAGGGAGCACGAGGTGTGTCTGCACTGCCCAGATCATGTGCTCTCTCACAAGTCCACTTCCCCTAGTTCCCTGAAGTGGCTGTGTGCTGTAGTACCCCTGAGATGTCTTGCGGTAGCCCAGCTAGGTGCTTTCCCAGGCAAAAGCCAGATGCAGATCAGTTAAAGGTGACCTCAAGGTGGTAGTGTGTAGGCACATAAAATAATTTAATCATATTTGATATTCACACCTATAAAACTTAAGATAACAGAAAGAATACTATTTATTCTGGCTTTTCAGTCAGTTGCCAAAAGCCATCATTTATAGCTACATACAATACCATTTATGTATGTGCCTGAAACCATCTACAGAATTGCCTGCATCTAGGACAAATTWTTTAATTAACATTTAGTAAGTATATAGACATTACATTAATATGTGTGTCTGTGTCTGAGGGAGAGGGAGTAATGGATATGAGCATGTGGCGGAAGACCTGTGAAATACCTTAGCAAAGATAACAGCAGAAAAAGCTACCTAGGCATGCTGTGAATAGAAAAGATGTGAGAGCAGTGGAGAAAGTTATCAGTTGAGTTAAGCTTCAAGAAAATCGGGGTCTGTTAAGATGTTATGGCAGGCATGAAGTTGAGCATAGTTTATCCAAACTTTATAATATATACTTATCTTTCTATTCTCTGATTTTTGCAAGAAATCACACAAAATGAAGGTAAATAAACTGAAATATGAGTGTGTTGAAAAAATGCTGTTGCTGTTATAAATRAAGGCTTCTGTTCGTTGA
Source organism: Phoebastria nigripes (assembly GCA_035582835.1). Classification (NCBI taxonomy): domain Eukaryota; kingdom Metazoa; phylum Chordata; class Aves; order Procellariiformes; family Diomedeidae; genus Phoebastria; species Phoebastria nigripes. The sequence goes on along the minus strand of JAYKAV010000900.1, from coordinate 682,212 downwards.
TGTACTCTTCAATATTGTTTAGCTTACGGACCTACGAAGTGACTGGGTGTCCTGGTTTCAGCTGGGATGGAGTTGATTTTCTTCCTAGTGGTTGGTATAGTGCTGTGTTTTGGATTTAGTATGAGAATAATGTTGATAACACACTGATGTTTTAGTAGTTGCTAAGCAGTGCTTACACTAGTCAAAGACTTTTCAGCTTCCCATGCTCTGCCAGATGCACAAGAAGCTGGGAGGGAGCATAGTCAGGACAGCTAACCCAACTGGCCAATGGAGTATTCCATACCATATGACGTCATGCTCGGTATATAAACTGGGGGAAGAAGAAGGAAGGGGGGGACGTTTGGAGTGATGGCATTTGTCTTCCCAACTAACTGTTATGCGTGATGGAGCCCTGCTTTCCTGGAGATGGCTGAACACCTGCTTGCCGATGGGAAGCAGTGAATGAATTCCTTGTTTTGCTTTGCTTGCATGTGCAGCTTTTGCTTTACCTATTAAACTGTCTTTATCTCAACCCACGAGTTTTCTCACTTTTACTCTTCCGATTCTCTCCCCCATCCCACCAGGAGGGTGTAAGTGAGCGGCTGTGTGGTGCTTAGTTGCTGGCTGGGGTTAAACCACAACACTCGGTAGTAAGATGACCGATACTTCTTGACTACACCTATGAAATGCTTTGTTAGCTCCGACTTTTAAATAAGAGTTTCTGAATTACTACTTCTTTTTCTGTTGCCATCCTGCACAACCTTTTTCTGTTGTTCCTCCACAAACCTAGGAGATGGCCAAAGTGTGTTATGAAGAGCTACCACCTGTGCTTCAGTGAGTCTCTGGAGTACTCCCATGTTGAGCACTGCAAGCAAAGGGGTGCAAGGGTAGCTCTTATTTTCTCTGGCTTTTGCTGTCTCACTGGGCGGTGCAAGCCCTTGGGGAAACAGGAAAGGTGCTCCAAGAGCAAGGAAGCCTTGGCAAAGTGGCCTATAGCTGCACTTTGAAGAAGATGTATCTTTCTTCTCACATCTGTTGATGTACAGGTATGATATCATGGGAAAACTCTCCTGCCTCCACCTGATGTTTGTGCCCAGTTAGGCAGCAGCCACACAGAAGATGTTGCTTTCTACCATACATCTCTCTGGTTTCCTTGTCCTTCCCTTTCTGCTTTTCATTTACACAACGTCTCTTATTTCATAAAGGAATTGTTAACTGGGCAGGATAGGAGAGCACTGGCTGGGTTTGTAGTTCATAATATCTTTTTGTTAAATGTTTGCTCTCATGTTGAAAATGTGGGACATTAGTGGTGTGCTGAGAGTGGTCTGGATGTTAATGGACTTCTCAGCAATTTTTCATTCTGTAGCATTCCCAGAGGTGTTAAAGTTTACTGTATCAGAGCTTTCTAAGTGTAGGATTATTATCGCGTTAGATGGCAGGAATCTACAAAGAGGTGCTCTTAAAAATGCCTTCCATGAACAATAGGTTTAAGAAGAATAGAAATCTCTCTGTGTTGCAGGAAGCAATGGAATTTGTCTTCTATTTGCTATGCCTTCCTGGTACCAAAGGTGCTCCTTGGCAAGAGACAAAGAACTAGATGTGAATACTGATGGTGCAGTGAGAATGCTTCAGGGACAAAGTGTTTTAATATGAAATTGGCAGCTCTGTCTTTTAGCTCTGGCAAAGTAGGAACTTAAATGCTAGTGGGATTGCTACATCTTTGCATCTCCTAATGGGCCTCAGATTGTAGAAGAGTTGAGCTGAGCACTTGCTTTTTCCAACAGGATAGAATAAGAGATTCAAACTCTGACTTTTTCACTGAAGTGATAAAAAGCCCCACAAAACAAACAAAACCCATCATCTCCCTAATCTTTCACTATTTTTTTTAACCATTGTTGTCAGCATCTCTGAAAAAAAGCTTTTCAGAATTTACTTCTTTGCTTCCTAACCCTTCACCATTTATGCTTACCAAAAATTGGTGGAGGCTGCTGCCAAGACAAAGAAATCTCCTTGCTTGACTTTTCTCAAATTCACACTCAAGAGCCTCAAAATCACTGCAGTATGTCTTATAGGTAAGAGACATACATTAAAGTTAAAATGAATTAAAATGAAGGCCAAGCAGGGATTAAATGATCTATCCAAAGGCACCCAAGGACTTTGTGGTGGAAGTGAAGCTCCCATGTCACAGTAATGTCCTGTCTGTCAGAGCTTCCTTGCTGCCTCTGACAGAAGTTAGTATTCTTGCACTCACTTTCTGCAAATACAAATGACTAGGCAAGGCACAAGGCCATGGAAAACAGGCCTGTGAGAGAAGGTTGGTGTGTATTAAACACTGTAGCACATTACAGCTCTTGTCCCTAAGGTATTGTTTGCAGAAGAAGGCAATGATAGAGTTCATCTCAAATACAGGAAGCTCTGTGGAAGCTAGAAGATAGATTGGGCTCACTATTTTTAGTTTATTAAAGCTATCTGTTATGTTTCTTTATTGTCTTCAGCTCTCTAGCCTCCTCAGAGATTTGTTACTCTACTCATTGAAAAGAAGGGCAGCATGCTATGATTCCTCTGTCGTCTTTGTCCCTAGCACACAGGCTGAACATTTTGGTTTATGGCAGATGCCTAATGCAAAACACATGTGAAAGGGTCAAGGTAATGATGAGTCTGGTACCTTACCAAGAAACTCTTTCCTGATCTTCAAGGGTAAAGAAAAGTTATCAGCATGGCTTGGGGGTGGGGGACAGGGGAAAGGCATGGTCTTGGGAGTGTTGCAAGTCTTTGTTTCTGATTTGTTTGAATCTTTTACTTTCTTTTTACTATGAACACCAAAAGCTTAATAATTGAATATTATTACCTTTATAACAGAGCAAAGTTATCATGCTGCACACTTTTTAAGGTGCATGCTATTTAAAGTCAGGATTTTTTTTTTCTGCCTACTTAATTTTGCCTCTTTAATGAAGCCTTAGAAAAGTAACTTCAGAAAATCATATTTACTTACTCATGTTCCATTTCACTATCAACAACAAGGTTTTTTCCTCCTTTTATAAAACAAATACATTCAGAGCTCAAGCAAGAAGGCATTTAAATATGTATAATTTAAACTAGCTGCCCAGTCATAACCAGAAATTCATCTGCACAAATTTTGTCACAAGGGAATGGCTCCTGGTGTTCTACCCATTCTGTTCCGCAGACAACCCACGGTCTGGTCTCTGCACCTTTGAAGTTTTATAATTTTGCCATATATAGTGGGGTGGAACAGGTGAGAGAGCTCTTCTGGTTCTTCGTCAGCCTTGCACTATGTTCTGGGACTTGATATTCTGGGCAGAAGAATTTTTTATCCAATACTGAGGTTGAATAAGAACATTGATACAATTCTTGAGAGGGTACAGTGAGGAGGAGCTGGCTGGTTTGCATATGTTCAAACAAAGCATAAAGGTACTGGGCTTCCACCTCAATGCACATGGGCTCCTTCTACATGGGCCCCAATATATAGGCTTTGGAGAATATCGATCTATGTACAAGGGCAAGACTTCCTTCGGAGAGGAAGACTGGGGTGTATACATAAATCCTTACCCTGCTCAACTGGGATAACTTCAGTGTTTTTAGGATCCTCCATTTACCTTGGAGGACCTGATGCTATTGACTGAGGTACGGAGTTTCCCTGTTCTCCCCAGAGTTGTCTGTCCTTAAACAAACTTTAAAAAGCAAACCAGAAGTATTCATAGAATCATAGAATCATTAAGGTTGGAAAAGACCTCTAAGATCATTGAGTCCAACCGTCAAACCAACACCACCATGCCCACTAAACCATGTCCCTAAGCGTCTCATCTACACGTCTTTTAAATACTTCCAGGGAAGGTGACTCAACCACTTCCCTGGGCAGCCTGTTCCAATGTTTAACCACTCTTTCAGTAAAGAAATTTTTCCTAATACCCAATCTAAACCTCCCCTGGTGCAACTTGAGGCCATTTCCTCTCATCGTATCTCTAGTTGCTTTGGAGAAGAGACCACCACCCACCTCGCTACAACCTCCTTTCAGGTAGTTGTAGAGAGTGATAAGGTCTCCCCTCAGCCTCCTCTTCTCCAGGCTAAACAGTCCCAGTTCCCTCAGCCACTCCTCGTAAGACTTGTTCTCCAGACCCTTCACCAGCCTCATTGCCCTCCTCTGGACATGCTCCAGCACCTCAATGTCCTTCTTGTAGTGAGGGGCCCAAAACTGAACACAGTATTCCAGCTGTGGCCTCACCAGTGCCGAGTACAGGGGCACGATCACCTCCCTACTCCTGCTGGCCACACTATTTCTGAGACAGGCCAGGATGCCGTTGGCCTTCTTGGCCACCTGGGCACATTGTCAGCTCATATTCAACTGGCTGTCAACCAGCACCCCCAGGTCCTTTTCCGACAGGCAGCTTTCCAGCCACTCTTCCCCAAGCCTGTAGCATTGCATGGGGTTGTTGTGGCCGAAGGGCAGGACCCAGCACTTGGCCTTGTTGAACCTCATGCCATTGGCCTCAGCCCATGGATCCAGCCTGTCCAGGTCCCTCTGCAGAACCTTCCTACCATCGAGCAGATCAACACTCCTGCCCAACTTGGTGTCGTCTGCAAATTTACTGAGGGAGCCCTCAATCCCCTCATCCAGATCATTGATAAAGATATTGAACAAGACCGGCCCCAAAACTGAACCCTGGGGAACACCGCTCATGACCGGCCACCAACTGGATTTCACTCCATTCACCACAACTCCCTGGGCCCGGCTGTCCAGCCAGTTTTTTACCCAGCGAAGAGTACACTTGTCTAGGCCATGAGCCGCCAGCTTCTCTAGGAGAATGCTGTGGGAGACAGTGTCGAAGGCTTTACTGAAGTCCAGGTAGACCACATCCACAGCCTTTCCCTCATCCACTAGGCGGGTCACCTGGTCGTAGAAGGAGATCAGGTTGGTCAAGCAGGACYTGCCTTTCATGAACCTGTGCTGGCTGGGCCTGATCCCCTGGTTGTCCTGCACATGGCTTGCGAGCACCCCATGTTTCATGTTAGAGAGTTTTAGATTTGCAACCCTACTGCAAAACATTATAGACAGTAATATGTAACCCAGGCAGATTAGCATAGCCTCATGGAAACAATATTCTTCATCTCTTTCCCCTCATTTGGAGATTTATTCAGCTTTTGCTGATGAATGTAGACACAATAATAGGAATAAATTATAAATGGAGGAGAAAAATATGTGCACTATGGGGCTTAAAAGGAAATATGAAAATGGCAGATGAATGAAATCTAGCCAGGTAAATTGAATGTGTATTTTCTCACCTGAGTTATGGGAGATTTAAACTTTACTGAGAAGTGGCTATTTTCTTCCATAATCTGAGTGAAAACTGGTCATTACTGGCAAAACAAAAAAATTCCCATTGCTTTATAAGATGTTTGCTTTTGCACTTTCCAACTCTTCCCTCAGGTAATCTTCGTTCCCTCCAAAAAATAGTGGGAAAAAGGTATTTCTCCTGTAGCTGGAGCTGGCATTAAGAATATCTTCATTGGTTGGGAAAGCCAGTTACTGCCCCAAATGGAAACATGCTTTGCTATACTTTAAATGCCCCAGCACTACTAATTCATGTGTTTGCATGTCTTTAAAAGAATTATTCTGCACATAGATTTAATATTAAAATGAGATGAATTCTGAACTTGGTTTGTTCATTTTTTTTTTTTGCCAGAATGTGGATGTTAATGCTCTTATAGTACAGCTTCTAACTGCTGCCACTTGCCACTAGCGCACCAATACTATGCCAGATCAATGAAACTGTGCTTTCTGGGTCCACTATATCAGTAAATCAAGAGTGAATTAATTTTCTCCCCTCTCAATCTTTGCTGTCTGAGCGTTGGCCCCTCCCCTCATGCCGGTTTCCCTCTCCTCGCAATGCTTTGGGAAAGAAAGTGCAAGTACCCCTCCGCTTGCTTTATTTAAATTATCTCCTTTCTGCCCTGCTTTTCGCCCAGGGAAGCGGAGGAGCGAGGCGGATGGCTCAGCTTGCCTGGGAGAGGCTAACCTGGCTGCTCTCTGAGGAGGGCAGGAGGGAGAGAGCAGGAGCAGCAGCCCTGACTGCAGCCTTTTTTTTTATGCGGGCTGCCCCTCTCTGCTCAACCAGTGCCGCCTGCCCTGAGCAGCGGGCTGGTCGCCTCCATTCAGCCACATTTGGTATGCATGAGCACTGCTGTTCCCACGCAGGAGGTTGCTTTCTTAAGGAGGATCGGTGGCTACAGCCGCGCCGCTCGCCCAGCCCAGCCTCTGCCCGCGCCGGGCGAGCCCTGCCCTGCCGCACCGCGGGCGCGGGCGGGATGCGCGTGGGATGCCCGCGCCCGGGCGGGCGGTTTCCGCGGTAGGCGCTGTCAGGTCTGCGGCTGATCTCCCGGTGGGATTTGTGGGGGGTCATGAATCAGACCGACGCTCCCCGGCCACTCAACTGGACCATCCGGAAGCTGTGCCATGCCGCCTTCCTCCCCTCCGTCAGACTTCTTAAGGTACGGTGACAGCCCGCTTCGAGAACCGGTGTCTGCTGCTCAGCATCTGTCCGGAGGACTGCAGACGCTGTTGCTGGAAAGTTAATTCAGAAATAGTCCCAACTTTACTATTATTTAGCTTCCCTGCTACCTTTAAAACCCCTTGCGAGTACCTGAAGATGCCAAAATTGTGCGTCTGTACTCCAGTTCGGCATGTTTACCTGCCGAGAAGGGTCTGTGAGAGGGGTAAAAAGGGAGTAAGGGACGGTGGATATCATCTGTGCTTCTATTTGCCTTGTCTTAAAAAAAATCAAGCCGTGAACTTCTAGGGGTGAAGAAGGAGTCTGTTTCTAAGGTGTGTTCCTTTGTGAGCAGTTCTCTGCTATCTGTTCTCTGGGGTTGTCTAGTCCCTAGGAAATACCCGAAGGTCCAGTACTACTCAGACTGCTTGTAGGTGGAACAGTATGTGAGTGGACAAAAATGATCCTGGTTTGTTGAAAGCTGTGCATAGGAACAGGGTCAGTTAAAGACTGGCAGTGCAGACAGCATCAGTGAAACTTTCTGATGATGATTTGTTTGTTTGTTTGTTTAAACCAAGTGGCACAGTTTTGAAGGTGCTTTTGAAGGTGTTTTAAAATGTGCTTTCCAAGGAGATAATTCTTAATTATTTGAAAAAATTATTTGGGATTATAGACAGTGGAGGGCTCTTAATCTCAGCACACAAAGTACCACTACGACTACGTGTGCCACTGAAACCGTTTTAGAGGCATTTATAAATGGAAAAGAAAATATCTTGAATCAACTTTTTGACCAAAAAAAGGTTACATTAAACTGAAAAGTCTTCTTTGTTCTTGGAACTTCTTAATTAATTGGATTATACAATGAAAACTTGAACAATATAGTCAGGTCCCTTTAGGCTTCTGCACCTGTAATATGTTTTATAAAATGTTGGATTCATGACACTAATTATCTCAGTTCATCTTGTACTCAGCTTTGAAATTAATATGCATCAGGTAAAACATGGCTACTCTAACAGTGTATTAGAAGGTAATGTTTGATATAACCATTCGATTTTGTGTGGGTAGCTTTGAAATTAGGTCAGTCCTTACTAATGCAACATATTTGAACAGTAGTGTAGTGTATGATAGTGCACTTAGCAGACATATATTGCACATATAGTTATTGTATATGTGATGCACAAATGACCATACTGTGTATCATAACAGGTATTTGTCACATCCTGACAGGAAGGGGCTACCCTAGAAGAATATTGCTGTTTCCAAACCAGATGTATGGCTGCTGGGAAGTACACTGTGAGCAGCTCCAAAGAACAGAAGAAAGATAAAACTTAGATTGCTGAAAAATCAAAATATAACTCACACAGAACAAATCAGAAAGTGGTGTTGATTGTCTTGCAAAGGCTTCCCCCCTCTGMCCCGGAAGCACACATTAGAATATCCATACTCTACAAGTCAGATACATTTAGGAAAACATAATTTTCCCGAGATGTGAGAACTCAGATGTGCGGAATTTTATTATCATTCTCAATATCAGGGGTGGAAAAAAAAAGTCTGCAATATTTCTTTTTTGGCAGACGAATGTTGCCCCCTGTGTATGGTTTCTCTTCATTGCACATTTTAAGGGTGAACGTTGCGATTAATTATTAAAAGAGCTGACTAAAAATGATTTTCTGAAGCTACAGCTATAACAGCTATATAGGGCCAGATAGGTAGTGGACCCTGCAGAGTTAACAAGAGCAGGGCAAATAATCACCAGAGATAAGCAACCTCTGCACCGAGGGGTGTGTGAGGTGTGGGAGAGACCACAGCAAAGGAGGTGAGACTCTGGCGCCTTCCTGAGCTGATGAGCAGAGCTGGTTGATTGCAGAGGGAAATGCATATATCAGCATCTTCAAGGCTCCCAATCAGCTTAAAATTTTGCTTCCAATATAGACTTCTTATCTTTGCCTTTTATTATTTAACGTGTTCAGAGCAAGTGATTCAAGTAAGAGCAGGGCCCCGTTGTCCTAATTCCCCAAAAGATAAAATAGCCAACCTGAAGGAATTCTCCTGTTATGAAGACCTATTAAGGAAAGGGTGTGATAACAGCAGCATTAAATTACCAGATGAGCGATATAAATATTTTCCTGTTTTTCCTCAGGGAATTTGAAAATTTTATGTATACAAATTCACTCATCAGAAGGGTGTCTGTATTCTTTTCTCTTTTGTGTCTTTCTCCAAAAAATAAAGAAGAAACCCTCTTTTTTTCTAAATGAAAGGTGCTACTGTAAATTCACAAACATTGGAAAGGCAAGTGCAAAAATCTAAGCTCATTTTTTAATTGCCCAGTTTCCAAATGGATTAAGCGGTCTTAAGGGCTAATGCAATATTTCTCAGTAATGTTTCTCAGTAGACATCCAGTAGACCCTTTTTTATACAGCCCTTCCTTGCAGACAATGCCCTCAATAACAGAATAAACTTTGCAAAAGCTGGTATGTAATGGCACATTTTTATTATTACCTGCTTTATCTATGGTTTCCAAAATCTATTTCAATGTACATTGTAAATTTATTAAGAGTAAGATAATATAAAATATCGTTGTGTCTTTGTCATTTCCATGCTTTATTTTAGTCTACCAGAACAAAACAATTAATGACATCATTAAGTTCAAGGATACACCTTTGCCTGAACTTGTAAGAATGAGAGATAGCAGAGATTTCCTGTTTTGCACATGTTAAAATCACTGTGGCATGACCTGGAACTTGGTAATAAACAGCACAAACTTTTCACTTAATTCCATGTCTTCTCAATGAGAAGTTTCAAGTTCTTATCCTATGGATAGAATTTTAAGCGTAGCATCAGTGCTTTCTCGCTGATGGATCTAAATAAACACTGGAATCTAGGACTTGCACAGAGGCCTCTCACTTTGTATTACTCACTAAAAAATCTATAGCATTTTCTTGAAATGACTGGTTTTAAATAAATAATAAAAGATGGTGGTGTGATTTAACCCCAGCCAGCAACTAAGCCCCACACAGCCGCTCACTCACTGCCCCCCGGTGGGATGGGGGAGAGAATCGGAAGGGTAAAAGTGAGAAAACTCGTGGGTTGAAGTAAAGACAGTTTAACAGGTAAAGCAAAAGCCATGCACGCAAGCAAAGCAAAACCAGGAATTCATTCACTGCTTCCCATCAGCAGGCAGGTGTTCAGCCATCTCCAGGAAAGCAGGGCTTCATCACGCGTAACGGTTATGTGGGAAGATGAAGGCCATCACTCCAAACGTCCCTCCTCTTCCTTCTTTTCCCCCCCAGCTTTATATGCTGAGCATGATGTCATATGGTATGGAATATCCCTTTGGTCAGCTGTCCTGGCTGTGTCCCCTCCCAACTTCTTGTGCACCCCCAGCCTCCTCGCTGGTGGGGTGGGGTGAGAAGCAGAAAAGGCCTTGACGCTGTGTAAGCACTGCTCAGCGGTAACAAAAACATCCCTGTATTATCAACACTGTTTTCAGCATGAGTCCGAAATATAGCCCCATACTAGCTACTATGAAGAAAATTAACTCTATCCCAGCCCAAACCAGCACATTCTCCACCCCTTATTCCATACCATTTACGTCACGCTCAGGTCTCACACAATCCAATGCATTCTCATTACCCGCCACCCCCTTCCCATCCTTTGATATAATACACAGATATCATTCCTTTAGTCTATGGACCACCCCTATAAAATATCTGTAAAATGTCCACAGATGTCCACAAAATGTCCATTGAGTTCCTTTAGTCCATGACTTTGTGTTCCATCTGTTATGGTGGTCACTCAAGACAGGAGAGGCGGTGCATTGCATGGAGTTACTGGGCTCCAAAGTCAGCTCAGGTCAGGTCACTGCTGCACTTGCTGCACTGCTTCTTGTAAGGCTTCTCCTCCATTGGTTCAGGTGGTTCCTGCTATGGTAATTCCTATAACATGCAACTCAAATCATGTGTTACAACAATTTAAAGGTATTTCTATTACAATCTCCACCCCTGGTCCCTTTGGGCCAGGTTATAGGGCTTAACATCGCAATGAACTCCTCCCCTTGCCGCTGCTCCAGCTTGGACTTATCCACAGACTGCAGTCCCTTAAGGTTGTACCTGCTCCAAGTGCAGCCTTATCTATGAGCTACAGTTTCTTCAGCGGTATACCTGCTGCGGCATAGACTTATCCACAGCCACAGTCGCTTTGAGGTGCACCGGCTCCAGCATGGCCTTACCCACAGCCATAGTCCCTTCAGAAGTAAACCTGCTCCAACATGGCCTTACCCATGGCTGCGGTCCCTCCAGGGGTTGTACCTGCTCTGTYGTGGGCTTATCCATGGCCACACACTTTGAGGTGCTCCAGCATGACCTCATGCACAGCCACTGATGCTTCAAGGGGTACCTGCTGCAGCATGGACTTATCCACAGCCACAGATGCTTCGAGGTGTACCTTCTCCAGTGTGGACTTATCCTTGGCCCACAGTCCCTTCAGAGGTACACCTGCTGCAGCACAGACATAACCACGGCCACAAATGCTTCGAGATGTACCTGCTCTGGCGTATTCACAGCCACAGACGCTTTGGGGTGTCCTGCTCCCACATGGACTTATCCACAGGTCACAGTCCCTTCGATTCGAGTTCACACTGGAGTTCCAGCCTGTCCAGTACAGCAGCACAGAAACAGCAGCGATGCTCTGGCCACCCTCCAGCCCAGGCACATCGCCGTTGCTGTTATCAAAATGTTCCCAGGCACAGCACAGTAAGATGATCAGCAGTGCAGCAGTACAGCAAGCGGCAAAAGCAAAAAGCAGCTACTAACGAGCACTAGACTCTAACATGCAGTAAGGCAACCAAGCCCCATGGCAAGCACAGAATCCTGCCAATTAATAGCTAAACAGCAATAACAGCTTTAAATTTGATCTAGCACATTCCAATCAAACCTGTCATTATCTCGGAGCCTTTGGGCCCCACGTTGGGTGCCAAAAAGGACTGTCGTGGTTTGACTCCAGCCGGCACCTAAGCACCGCACAGCCGCTCGCTCAGTCCCCCCCCCTGGTGGGATGGGGGAGAGAATCGGAAGGGTAAAAGTGAGAAAACTCATGGGTTGAGATAAAGGCAGTTTAATAGGTAAAGCAAAAGCCGTGCACGCAAGCAAAGYAAAACAAGGAATTCATTCACTGCTTCCCATTGGCAGGCAGGTGTTCAGCCATCTCCAGGAAAGCAGGGCTCCAACACGTGTAATGGTTAGGTGGGAAGACAAATGCCGTAACTCCAAACATCCCCCCCTTCCTTCTTCTTGCTCCCAGCTTTATATGCTGAGCGTGATGCCATATGGTATGGAATATCCCTTTGGTCAGTTGGGGTCAGCTGTCCCGGCTGTGCCCCTCCCACTTTCTTGTGCACCCCCAGCCTACTTGCTGGTGGGATGGTGTGAGAAGCAGGAAAGGCCTTGACTCTGCGTAAGCACTGCTCAGCAATAAAGAAAACATTCCTGTGTTATGAACAGTGTTTTCATCACAAAACATAGCCTGATACTAGCTTCTATGAAGAAAATTAACTCTATCCCAGCCAAAACCAGCACAGGTATTATTCAACAGGTAGGCTATGCTCTTAGTCCATTCTGTTGAAATGGTGTGCATTGCTCAGTTGCCTGAACTGACATTTGTTACGACTCTGGCCACAGTGGCCTCATTTGATTTAGATAAACTAGGATCATTTGCAGATGCTGTCCAGCTTTGCTCCCTGTGCTTTTCTTCCAGGCATGTGTTCCTGTTCTAACCCACTTCACTAATACCCTCATGTTTAGGTATGGTTTTATAATCCTGTTTTCTCAGTTTTTAACAGGCACACAGAATACTAGGACCTGTATTTGAAGTACATATTGAAACAAATTATTGGAGAACATTTTTATGACTTGTGTCATCAGCTCATCCTTCACTGCCCCCATTTTTTCCCCTAATAAATATTTCCTGTAGCACATTCCATGCTGGTACTTTTTGTAGTTGTTTCAATATGCTTAAACACATGCTAACAGACCATCTAATGCCTTCCTATCTGAAGTAAGAGGATTAAGAAGTGCCTTGAGCACATGTACAGAGAGGGTGGCTTTGTGCAGAGGGGAACTGTCATTCTCCTGAGACAGTCAGGTTAGTTTCCAGGGGTGGCTTTTGAGCAGTGACTTGTTCAGCTTCTGTTTCTCTACCTGAGTTCTGAAGCTTGTTTCTTTGCATGTTTGGCCAAGGTCTTGTTACCTTGATACTTTTCTATTTCTTTTAAGGAAGGGTTAATATTTGTGGCAAGCAGTCCTGATCCACTTTTTGCCATTGTATATGTAAAAGCTATTGTTCCAGTTGCAGAAAGCTCTGGTGGTCATATTTCTGTTTGTTTTATGGTGGAAGAGAGTTTCTGAGTTTCCACATGTCAGAAGAAGAGATTGCCTCCCAAGAAAGGAAACCAAGTCCAAATGGCAGGATTTAGAGAAAACAGACATTTTAGAACAATGTTGTATGCTCTTAAAAAATTAATGAATGACATCATACCAAAGACTTCACTCAGAGGACCCTGTGCCCTACGAAGGACTGCAGATGCTGCACTTCTGCTTGGGACAGATATGATCCATGTCATGGGATCAAGGAATGAGCAATACACTAAAAAAAACCCAACTAAACTGAGAGTAGACAGAGGACTGAAATATAAAAGGTCTGTAATGTGCAATAAGCTTAACACCACAGATTTAGAGACGTGCATGTGTAGAAGTACTGTACTAAATATTTGGAAAGCAACAAATTACCCAGCCTATTTTTTCTTAATAAGAGTACTAAAATTTTTTATAATGAATTTGAATTACATGTCAGTAAGTAGACTTGGAAGGCAGGAACTTTGGAAGGGCCAAAGAGGAAAGGAAACAGAGTGAATCATAAGAAACACTGGAGAAAATGTTTTGGCTACTTTTTCCCAGCATATGGCTCAGTAAAAATGCCTGCTCAGCTCTACCAAATAAATACAAAGAACATTTACATAAACTGGGCAGCAGCCTAACCTACCTCCAGGAACTGCTGGAAGTTTAAAGAGATCAGACACTAAATTTCTTACCAAATGAGAAACTAGATCTTATTTTTGCTAATTATTTTTATTTGACTGCCTTACCAAGAATGCATAAGGTAACCCAAGAGAAAACTAAAAAGCTAAAAAATGGTTCATTAGAATGAGACACAGTGTCTTTTCAGTGTGACAATATATAYGTATGAAATTCTGGCTGGGCTGAAATATGTGAAATGTAAGGGTGAATGATATTTCTCCTGCTACAGCAAGTTTGGTTATGTCCATAAAGAAGGTGTCTACAGGAATAAAGACTAGGAAACACGTCACAGACTTTATTAAGGTACATGGTAAAATACCACACTGTTCAACAGCTTAAATCAGCTAAAATCTCATTACTATTTGATTCCCAAATACAACTTTATTTCGGGATACTTTTAAAAAGTCTGATTTGGTAAACTGAATGAAAAATTTGCTTCTCCAGAATGGTGGAAGAATGAAATGTGTTATTTATAAAACAGTAAATATTTATGCTTCTGAACCCTCTACTGCGAGAAAAAGTGACTGTAAGAGAGGAGAAAGCTGTATCTTTTGGAACTGATTTTATTCCTCACGTGGATTTGAAAAAAAAAGTTATTTTACTGATAGAATAGTCCTATAACTCAGGGAAGATACTTTTGAAAAATAATTTTTAAAATTACTTGTAAGTGGATTTGTGTGCCATAATCATGAGAGGGTAATGTTAGACTGTGTTATGGTCTTCAGAAACAGAAGTGTAAGCTTTTTATGCCCTTTTATTCACTATCAATGAGAAGATGAGTAGAAATCTAGGCACAAAGGCAGGCAAAATGTGTAGATTTTTTTTCACTTAGCTAGTCTTTTGATGTCCAGTTGGCAGCGGGGTCTTCTGGTTTATCACTGCTTTATAGTTAAGAATTTATTCTGATTATTGTTTTAGTTAATTTACCACATCCACCTTTCAAACTGCAACAAAATGAGAGGGCAGGTTTACTAAGTCTTGACTGAAAAACTGAGATACTTGGAACAAATCCTAATGCATACTGTTATCATTAGTGAGCTGGCTCACTAAATGTTTCTGAAAGTAATATGCACATTACCGACAGCAAAATGAGGGTAGTAATTTACCTGTGCCTGCACTCAGCTGCTCACTGACTTAAATTGTAATAAGAAATGAGCCACCACTATGCTTCCTTCAGAAGGATTTGATGCATTCTGGGAAGTAATGACAGTTCAGCCATTAGGATCAGACTGCTTAAAACACAGGCATGTAGAAAATATCAGTCAATGTAACAATTTTCTTGTAAATTCGCTAATAGAAAAACTAGTCACACCTCTCAGTATGGTGGGATGCTGTACGAAAGATATGGTATGAAAGATAGATGAGTTTTAAGAGTGCATATAAGTTCTGTTCAGAAAGAAATTATTTTATAAACAAACTTCTGTTTTCCTGCCAGAAAGATCATATTTGTATCTATTACAGTTTTAATAGATGTTGCATGTTTTTTACTCTAATTCACAGATTTTCTGGGGTGCATTATTTGTCCTTAGAAGCCCAAAAGCCATGTTACCAGCAAAGAGAAAGATTCTGCTTTCTGTTGTGTGTTCTGCTCCTGTGCCATCAGTTTCATCATTTAAGGATGGCAGGAAAGAGACCTGGCTAGGGCATTGCTGTGTCTTTGCAGTCTCCTGCTTTATCATCAAGAAACTCATTTAACACCCCAAATCAGGGGAGCAATGGGTGTTGCAATGTAGCTTCACGCCACCTTTGCACAGGTATGCTTGCATTACTGCTGCTCAGCTGTTAGCTGCGCCTCTAGTACTTCACATTTTATAACCAAGTAATGGCAGCGTGGTGAAGACATTTTACAGCTGGGGTGGAACAACTCGTAATATGCCTTTGGGGGATGCACATTCCCAAAAGCTGCTTATTTCTTGAAGTCATGCTTCTCACCAACGGTGAGATGAGCTGAACCTTCTCACATGGCAACTGGGCATGTTCATGTGTAAGGAGTTTCTGACAGATTATGTCAGTTCATTTCTTCTGAAAGGGAAGGAAATGTGGAAGCTGATAATGATTTTTCCTTTTTTATATACAGAAGTAGCGACTCTGTGGTTAATACTTTGGTGCAGTGTACATTTTTTACGTGATCTAAGGTTATCAGAGCTTGTTAGCAGTTTGCCTTACTGACTGAATCTTTTCCATGAATATGACTCAAGTTGGTGACCACTGACTTGCAAGTGATGTAACAGCAAATCAGTTTCCACAACAAGAAATATTATCCCAATTAAGAAAAAAGAAAGGGAGAGATCAAAATAAAAAGCCTAGCAGTAGAAGTCATGTTTCCATGGGATAGCCTACATGTAAAAGAGGTAGATACATCAGTGCCATTTTGAAGGAGGAGGCTGTAGTCTACAAATTTCATGTAGAGGGAAAAATGGTTTTGACTTTCAGGTTGGAAAAGCCTGTGTGAATGCAAAGTTTCTTCTTTTAAACCAGAGAATTTTAGAAAAAAAAAGGCTTTTCTTTCTAGGTATGTCACCACCGTGTGAGTGCTTTTCAAAAAGACGTGATAGAAAAGGTAATATTAAATTTTCAGTCTTGATGCAGCAGCTAAGGTACAAAAATACCTGGCTGTTTTAAAGTAAGGATCCTGCAACGGCTACAGGTTTTTATCCTCTTGCACGTCAATATTATTTTGCAGTGCTTTCCCTAAATCCAGCTGTTTCATTAGGGTCTTTACCTTCATCTTAGAAAATACAGTGGGGTTTTGCCACCTTCTGTGCTGCATGGCCAGTGGGCTACAATGATGAGAAGTCATCCAAGGTTGTCCATGTTTCCTGCATGCAGAAGGACTTGGTTCATAAATGATCTCTGCTTCCCATGATGCTCAGTCTTTTCAGATTTGAACACTTACAGGAAGTGGCAAGTGGCCTCAATTCCCACTGGACTTTGCAAGAATTGATAATATATGAAACACTGCCTATCAGAAAGTAAATGCAAGTTTCCTAATTTGTGACTGCATGAGAAATGCTTTATGGTCTTTTTTCCAGAGAAATTAAAAAAAAAAAAAAAGTAGCATTTTTGATGTATATTAACAGAATAGAAAAAAATTAAGGCTGGTTCTGAACAGACACTATTGTTTTAAAAATAATTGTAAAATGCTAAGTACAAAAGTCATACAAGCAAGAAGCTACAAATACAATGCTGTTTAATGTGTTAGTGAAATCCTGTATTAACAGCGTAAGATTTGAATGTTGTTCTGCAATACTGTTCCTTATGTTTGAAAGGGTGCCATGTGAAAAATTCAGGGCAGAAGACCATAAAGTGAAGCTGAGTGGTTTTATTCCACCTGAATTCCTAACAAGACTATGCTACAGTGTAAAAAGAAATGCCCTTGGGACTCTCTGGAAATTTATGTCAAAGCTGGTAATAAAGCATGAAATAAAATCACTTCATCGAAAATACCTTTCATCCCCCAAATGATATGATGACATGAAACAGTCTGACAAAGTGCTTTTAGCAGTGTCAAGGAAGTTACTGCAGAAAATATCAGGATTCTTATAATGTAATTAAAACAATCATCAGGCTGATTTTACATTAGTGAGAAGGTGATTGAGTAAACATTGTCTTTCCGTTGCCTTTTTCTTCACCTGTTATTGGTAGGTGCAGAGGGCAGATGTAGTAACTTACTGAGTTCTTACATAATTAAAAATTTCAGGAGGATGCACTGTATTGTTTTGTTACGGAAAGATGCCATTTTTTGAACTTTGTGGTTTACTGAATTGGCATGGCATGTCGTTGCTGGGTCTGTTGTAATGCAAGATCACACCTCAGTTTCCCAGTGCGATGGCTCGACGTGCATCTTTGCATACAGCTAGAAAGAGAGACCAGAACTACAACTGGATGAACTAATTACAGGATACCCTGAGGACCTTCCAGACTGACTTTTCTATGATTGTATGTAGAATTTTCTAAGTTTTCTGAATTGCATAAGGCATTTTCCAAATACAGTCTTGTTCAAGTTTTGGGTTCAGTACTTCAAATTACTGGGTGGTGTCTTACGCAGGAGGCCATATTTGATGAACAGTGTTTTTTTCTGGCTGCAAACTCTATGTTATCACATTAAAACTGTGAAGATCTGCACAACCTAGCCATAATACTACTACTTTTCTCAGGTTTTTTTCCTACATTTCTGCCCACCTCCCTGCTGGCCCTTTTCCTGAACTCAAAGCAGTTTTCTGACATTTAGCTGCTTAGCCTGTACTCACAGATGCAATAGTGGTGCCAGGTTATGATGGCAATAATGATAACAAATAATTTGCTACATGCAGTCCAATGACTGAGCCATCCAAGGAAGAGGGCAACTCCCTCTGCCTGAAGAATGGGTAGATCAGGCATCAAGATTACCCAAAATGCTCGTTAAGACAAGCACAGCAGTAGTTAAAGGTATGCCTTTGTTTTTGGATGTGATGGCTGTAATTTTGTATTGTCTTTGATACATCCAGTCGCAAAGTAATACTGCTTGGAAGCCAAATACTTTTTTAAATTGTTCAGTTCAAATCCAACTTTGTCTTAAAAAAAAAAATGATGCCGATTTTTTAGAGGTCCTACACTTACTTTCTTCTGTGAGAACAGGGTAAATTGGAATACATCATGAAAAGAGACCCCCAAAAGTTGCTTACTCTATCCTGCCACTAGCAGGACTTCTTCAATATGCATAATTGCTTACAGGTGTTTGTCTAAGTTCCTAAAGCCATAACCCTCATAAGCAATCTTTTACAGTGACCCTATCTGTGCCATCAGAAATATTTTTCTGTGGTGTCTGACTGGATCTTTCTTGCTGCACTTGAAGTCCATGATTTCTTGTTTTGCCCACTATGAGCAGAGGGGACAGATGTAGCAACCTTTTGTGCTTAAAAATTCTTGTGTTGTGTTTGAAAATTGGCTAGTTTAATAGATCTGCTCATGACATATGGCTGTTTGTCATCTTCCCACACAGATTATTAGATTTTTTATTCCACTGTTTCCTCCGTGGATGTTAGACTGAGATTCCCTTGCTGCTTGCTTTTTTCTCTCTTTCTCTAGCCTTCAGGTGTCTTACTGGAAAGGCCAGCAGGGACGTGGGGGACTCCTGCTCAATCTTACATGCTAATCCTAGCTCTATAAACTGGGGAAGGGTTGATAAGGAAACAGAAGTTATCACAACCGTCTTTCATTTCTGTCTCCTGAAGAGACTAAATAGCATTTCTGTTAAATTGCCTACAAAGTCTTTCTGATTTAACTGACTTTACAAGAACGTGAGGTGACTAACAACTATCAGTCTTCAGGGAGAGCTTTGGGGGTGCACAATCACTTTCTATTTGCACAGTAGAAATATTCTTTTTGTTTCTTTGCATAGTAATAAAACCAGTGCTTTTTAATGGTCGCATTAACAAATTTTAAAATTCAATGTGGGGGACAATCAGCAGCACAGTACTTATTAAGACACTAAACTTCAAGCATATGTGCTACCTTTATTACATACAAATGAGAAAATTTAATGTTTATTTGCATTTCTCTGGAATAAAAAGGTGATTTTGATCCTTCTAACACAAATTTGGAGGGCGGCGGAACATAAAAGGTTTTCAGAGATATCCTAGTGGGAAATGAAATGTGATCAGGTTATTTTATCTTGATACATGTGATTATTTAAGAATAATTTAAAGATAAATATCTGGTCTATCAAGCCGAAAATATCCTGTGCATTTTCTTATTAATGGTAACTGTGGGAGTTTTAGCTTATTCAAGATGGGAATAGTAAATTGTCCAGTGGCTTAGAAGCTTAGAAGCTGCTGACTGCTATTATTAACACCCAAGGATGAGGTTTTTTTCTTTTGTTACTTTTATTTCTTAAGTAGTGCAAATTTCCAGTTTTATTTAATGTTCAAACATTCTCAAGTGTTACTAAAACATCCCATGATGACAAATGAGAAGAACTACTTATTCACCCAATATCGCAGTCTGCCAGGCATGTGACTACAATAGGAAGTCTTTAAGTAAGTACTGAAACTGAGCAAATTGTTTGCATCAAATTGTCTGACAAATTTAGCATCTCAGTGCCATGAAATGTGTTAGCACAGATAGTTTCTATTAATTTATTTAGGACTCATCTGAAATCCAATTGAATCAATGGAGACACTTTCACTGATTTTTAGGGGGGTGACCCTTATTTGCCAGATAGCAGAGCTTGAAGCTTGAAGCAGAAACACTGCAATAGTCCAGAATATGTATAATGTACATTATGTTATTTTGATTCAAGACTGGGAATGTGTTCAGGTATCTCTGCTGCAAATAGTTGTGTGCGTAATGCTGCAAATTTTTTCCATATCAAATCCCAAGTCTGCTCTCCCCTTAAAGTAAATGAGGGCAAAAAGCTGAAGCAAACTACTTAATATGATTAAATAAATATAAGTAGCTGCAGAGAAATGTGTGGAACATTTATTAATTGAATTGATTACCAGCATAGCATAGAAAAAGAAATGCTTTTTCATTTTCTTTGAGCAATGAGGATATGCTCACTATCCATGGCAGTTCTAGCCCTTGTCTGCATTGGTGCAATCACAAAATGACATTTTATTACAGTTAAACCATATTCATGGTGGAGTGTTTGCTCCTAGTGCTTTGGAATTGCATAGTGAAGTATTCTACTTTAGCTCATTTTGTGGAATACACTTTTTTTCAGTATCAATGTGATCACTTAATATGACATTGCTTCAAGCCTTGATAACTAGATTCTTTGTGACAGTCATCCCAACCCTAATTCTACTCTTAGCACTTGTCAGTAAATGCTCATTTGAAAGGCAGAGGTCATTTCATGTCAGGAAGGATTTCTCCCCAATGGTGGTTTAACCTTGGCTGATGTGGCAGTGGACCCCAGTTCTGGAACACACTCTCTTCCTTGGCCTTAGCCAAAGCAAGGTTAATACTGCAACACCATCTGAACTAAGCTGGCATGGGTATCTTTTCCCATGGCATTTCTTCCTCATGCCAAAATGCTATTGCATGCACTGGCTGTATATGTATAGTCTAGAAAAAGGTCTCTTGCATATGAAAAATCCCAGTTTGAAAGCACCTATTATGTATCATCATGAGTAAAACTAGCATTAATATCCTTAAAGTTGCTTTTTAATGCCTTACTTTTGCATGCTCAGAATTAATATCCCTTGACTCTGGATTGATTTTTCAGAAACTGCTGAGGCAACATTCTCTGGAATTAACAGTCCCAATACAACCATAACAGCACGTTATCTTGTTTCCTGAAGCTGGAGAACTCAAAATCGCTAAGATGAGGGATTTATAATGTGTCTGTATCAAAACTGCTCCATTAAAATTTTAGCTCTTTCTAAATTTCCTGTTCTGTGCTTCCGTGATGCAATAAGCTATGACTCTGAATTTCACATTTGAGGTCTTCCTCAGATACTCAAATTAGCTGTCATTAAAACACTTGCTTCCTGCTGTGGGGGCTTTCAGCTTTTCACTGGGAGGCCACAGGCAGCATAACATAATGCACTTGTTTCAGTGCAAAAAAAGAAAGATTCAGTAAGGAATGAGATACCCATAATTAATTCAAGTAGTTGATATGTGATCTGAATACTCTGTGAATACATAAATGCTAAAACACATTATGCTTAAAGCAGCAATTATTATTATATCCCACTTGTTCAGATTATGTACATATTAGTAGATCTCTGCTCGTACTAGATTTTTTTCAAATTCCATTCATAAAAGTGGGTTATTTAAAAATAAAAAATTGAAGTAGGTTAGCAACAGAAATATTGACAAGATTCTATAAGTAAAATAAAGCAGATGAAAATAGAAAAGTTAACATTAACGCAATGTCTTTGAACTTCATGCACAGGATAAAATACAAATACATTTTAGAATGTCGTATTACTAATATTGGTTTGTTGCAGAAAGTTTATGTAATGAAGTTAATCCTTTCACTAGCTGCTGTTTGCTGTCTGCTTCCTGATCTCATTCTAGAGATAGCAGATTACTAGTCCCAAATCTGAGCTAAAATTAATTAGCTCATCCCTGTATACTGGAATCATAGAATTTCTTGAGTTGGAAGGAACCCATAAGGATCATTAAGTCCAACTCCCTGCACCTCACAGGACTACCTAAAACTAAACCATATGACTAAGAGCATTGTCCAGATGCTCCTTGAACTCTGACAGGCTTGGTGCCGTGATCACTTCCCTGGGCAACCTGTTCCAGTGACCGACCACCCTCTCAGTGAAGAACCTTTTCCTAATGTCCAGTCTGAACTTCCCCTGACGCAGCTTCATTCCGTGCCCTCGTGTCCTATCGCTGGTCACCAGAGAGAGGAGACCAGCACCTCCCCCTCCACTACCCCCTTGAGGAAGTTGTAGACTGCAATGAGGTCACCCCTCAGCCTTCTCTTCTCCAAGCTGAAAAAACCAAGTGACCTCAGCCGCTCCTCGTAAGTCTTGCCCTTGAGACCTTTCACCATCTTGGCTGCTCTCCTCTGGACACACTTTAGTAGTTTGATGTCCTTCTTATACTGAGGCACCCACAACTGCACAGAGTACTCAAGGTGGGGCCACACCAGTGCAGTGTAGAGTGGGACAATCACCTCCCTCGACCGGCTAGCTATGCTGTACTTGATGCACCCCAGTATATGGTTGGCCCTTTTGGCTGCCAGGGCACACTGTTGACTCATATTCAACTTGCCATCAACCCAAACCCCCAGATCTCTTTCTGCGGCGCTGCTCTCCAGCCTCTCATTCCCCAATTTGTACTTATAACCAGGATTACTCCATCCCTGGTGGAGAATCTGGCACTTGCTCTTGTTAAATTTCATATGGTTGGTGATTGCCCAAGCTCTCTGGTCTATCCAGATCTCTCCATAAGGCCTCTGTACCCTTGAGGGAGTCCACAGCTCTTCCTAGTTTAGTATCATCAGCAAACTTACTTAATGTACATTTGACTCCTGCATCCAGATCATTTATAAAACATTAAAACATTACTTGACTTCCCATTTGCTATTTTACTTTCAATACTGGAAATAGTGGTGGAAACTGGAGTTTGTGGTGGACAGCAAGATTGAACATGAGGCAGCAGTGTGCTCTTTCAGCAAAGAGGGCCAGCTGCATCCTGCACTGCGTTAGGACTGTAGCCAGCAGGGGTCAAGGGAAGTGATCCTTCCCCTCTATTCGTGAGACCACATCTGAGTGCTGTGTCCAGTTCTGGGCTCCCCAGAACAAGAAGCATGTTGGCATCAGTGCAGTGGAGGCCAGGGAGTTTTGCACATGACATGCAAGAGAGAGCTGGGTTTGTTCAACCATAAGAAGAGAAGGTGGAGGGGAAATCCTATTTCTGGCTTTCTATACCTAAAAGCAGGGTACAGAGGAGATGAAGCCAGAGGTTTTTCAGAGATGCAGAGTGTCAGGACAAGAGTAATGGAAACAAGTCATCATAAAGGTGTTTAAGCACTGAAACAGGTTGTCTGGAGAGTCTGTAGACTTTCCGTCCTTGGAGATGCTCAAAACTGAGCTGTATGGGGCCTGAGCAGCCTGATCTAACTGGAGCTGTCTGGCAAATTGTGTTTTCCTGATTTGATATAGTTTGCAAAATGGAGCAAAGACTGTTAATCTTCAAAGAAAACGTCCTTGGTTTTGCAGGTGTCTCTTCTGTTTTAAATGTGGGCAGAGATGTATTTTTAAACACTTTCTTAAGCAGTGCAGAACAACACTGCGACTGCTAGGCTGTTATCACAGGAGCTTCTTGAATTCAGGAGTTGTCAGAAGAGTCTTCTGAAGTTACTCTCAATGTTTGGTGGCAGCGGATATATCAAGGGTGAAAGGTGACAAACTTTGTATGTATTCTGTGGATGTGGAGCAGAATGATTTCTAGGTACACATTACATTGCAATTATGTTCTAGAGTTGTTTTTGCTGTAACAGCTCTGCAGCTGAGTGTCTCACAAATTTGTCTGGATGGCTGAATGTATCATGATTGTAGAAACTGATTTACAGCAACAGGCAGCTTTCAGAAAGTTCAGACAGCCATTGTGTCTCTGACTCTTTAGCATGCTAGTGGTTGAGCTAGCAATTTGTATCAGCTACATACTGTCAAGCTGTTTGTTATCTGTGACCTGCTTCATTTGAAATTGAGTATTAACTTGTTTATGCACAGTTATGCACAGTGGGGCTATCAGTCGTTTCTTTGGCAGGACTTGTTTTGATAAGACTTTATGAATAGGGCTAGGCACCACTGGCAGCTATGGTGGAGGAAGCATCCCAAAGACCCTGAGGTGGGGTTTTGTCTTCAGGCTCTAGCTATCTTCTTCCCAGAGAGAAGTACAAGGATCCTGATTGTCAGTTAACGATGAGGTTGTGCTGCTGCAACCATGCCCGCAAGGATGATAGGTAAATGGTGTGCAGGATGAGGAAGGACAAAGTGTCTGAGATCTCATGTGTTATGGGTCCCCTTCAGATGATCCTGCTACCTACAGCAGAGGCAGTGGTTGATGTGGGGCATGACTGGGTAGAAATTGGGGCCTTCTGGACAAATTGAGAGGCCACAAAACTACAGGAGCCAGGTCTGACAGAGGCCTCAGCCTCTGGGGCAGGTTAGCCCTGGTCATCTCAACAGAAATGGCCTCAGTCAGCCCTAAGCTGTAGTGGGCTCACTGCCCCACACTCAGACAACTTCATGATTTGTACAGTGAACCATGGCCATGGGCACAAGGTCACAGTCCCCAGAGAATTGCTCCAGGGCAGTGCATGACAATTTGCAGACAAGGATTGCTGTGGGGGCAGGAGGTGTTACAGAAGCTTGCAGGGCTGTGACCTGCCTCTGTCAGAGCTGGCTGTAAGTACAGGCAGCCAAACCCCTAGGAGCTGGAGAAAAGAGGTTGCAGAGGAAGATTGCATAGAAAGATGGTTTCAGGCTGGTCAGGGCAATCAGAGCTCAAGGCCTTGGACAAACGCTTGCATGGGGATGCAATAGTGATCAAATTTTTTTTTTTTTCAAGGAGGGAAGAACAGAGCACTGAGAGGGGCTGTGGCAGACATTCCAGTCTCACTTGAATCAATGTGTCATTCTGAGTGTTTGCTTCGTAAAAGAACTTAAAGCAATCTAGTAGACTGAATGTTTCATTAATTCCCTGCTATCTTTCCCATTTTCTTTGGATAGGCAATTTAAACACTGTTATTTGTACAGGTTTATTGTACATGTACACTCAGTTGAAGCATATTTTGGAAAAAAAACTTTTTAAAATCTGAATTGTATTTTACAAAGAATTTTCACTTAGGAGAAATATATAGTAGAATATTTTTTATCAATAAATATTCCCCTTTGCAGAGTGTACTGATATGACCAAATTTTCAGCATAAACCACTAAGCAGCCATTAGACTATGGCTTTTTCTGAAGAAGCTGCGCTGTATTTGAAGCATTGATCAAGGTATTAATATGGAAAATACAAGCGAAAGTTTTTCTACTTTAGTGAAAATACAAATTCGGTATTTTCCCTGCACTCTCAACCTCACTGTTCCTTTTTCAAAGGAAAATATGTATCATAGCTTTCTGAAAAGCTTAGGAATTTTTTTCTTCAATATTGGTATTGGGGCTCATACCCAATCAGTTGCTGTTTGTTTGTAGGGCAGGCCTTTTTTTTTTCTGATTGTTACACATTCCATCGCCTGAAGTAGTTTTCTCTTAAGCCTACTATGTATTAATAAACCAGTGCTGTGGAGGAATCACCCAACTCTAGCTGAGCTAGATGTATTCACATATATGCTCATACATCTCCTCGTAGTCATAGTGCTAGCTATGCACCTTAGAATGATTGTGGGTACAGTTTGAAGAAGGCTATATGATATAAGAGATCAGAAGTATAGCTATTAGTCTTGTCTTATAGGGATAAGGAAAATAAAATCTGTATCCACTGAAGGTATGTTTGCACAGCAGAGGGA
The DNA here is from genome assembly GCA_035582835.1 of Phoebastria nigripes. Taxonomy (NCBI): domain Eukaryota; kingdom Metazoa; phylum Chordata; class Aves; order Procellariiformes; family Diomedeidae; genus Phoebastria; species Phoebastria nigripes. The sequence goes on along the minus strand of JAYKAV010000900.1, from coordinate 656,700 downwards.
ACAAGAAGTCTTCAGAAGTCTCCATCCTGCTTACAGCTCTGTACTGAGATACTGAAACTCAAACCTTCTGACTTGAGATGGTTTCAGATGCTCTGGAAGAGTTATCTCCCCTTTCTCTTCTTTCCCTCTTCCCAGGAATTGTCCAGAGGCTGTTTTCCTTTTCTTCTCCTCTCCTTGAAACCTGAGCTAATGACTGTACCTGGAAGCAAAGTATCAACTCACAGTCAGTTCTTCTGGAGGATCCTGGAGGATCCTTTCTGAAGTACTGTAGTAGCAATACCTACATTTTCTTCCAAAGCTAGAAGATCTAGTCAGATAATTCCACTTCTGAAACATGGAAGATTAATCACCTGTTAAGGTTATGCAGCTATATCCAGCCAGATGACACGAGTTATTCACCAGTTATTCACCGGGCCTTGGGCATCGATGCTGCTTTGAGCTCTGCTGTTTCTTCCCCTTGGCATATGACAAAGGGTTTTGTGAGGATTGAAAGTGTTTTAATTAGAACTAATTCAGCTAAATATAGAGATCTACAATATACTGAAGGTCAGACCATATGATTTCTTTTCTGAATGGCTTTGAATTCTTTAAAAATATTAGAAATGGATCTTATTTTTCTTTCTAAAATATTTTCTCAACAGGAGGTGGAAACAAAAACTCATTGCAGTGAATTAGAAGGATGGTTTCCTCCTCCATATTTGAATGAAAACAGAGATAGAGAAATATTATTTTTCTTAGTAAATATATGGTCTGTTGTATGACAAAATATAGCAATTCTGGTACAATTCAGGTAAAAAAAAATAATTCTTGGATTCTTAATTAATTTCCTGTTTGGATCATTCAGTGTGTTTAAATGTGATGTGGTCTATCAGTAGTCATTGACAATTAAGTGCCTAAAAAACATTGTATTCACTTCTCGATATTTCAGAAACCCATTTTTGGATTTGTACTCAGGAAAAGTAGTAGGACCCCAGAACAGTACCTTCTCAGTTTGTGATGTTTTCATGTTGTATGAGCCAACAAATTTAAGATTGATTAATTGACCAAGAAATCTCCAAAGAGAACTCAAAGGAAGAAAGAAGGTGGCATTAATGATTCAATAGGTGATTCTACAAGTAGTGAGCCAGTGAGGTGAACCAATACTTCAGTATAGTGTTAGACAGACTGTATAGCTTTTTCTGATGGAATGTGAAAAATAAGCTTCAGCTCATTCATGTAATCACTAAATACCCACAGTACTTGGGCAAATTTACTGTTTTGCACATTACCTATATTATTTGGGGTGGGTATGTATTTGTCAGCTTTGAATGACCCATATTTCATTGATAAGAAAGTTTACCTAATCATCTGCATATTCCAGCCCAGACTTAATGCTTTCTTGTGACAGAATACATGGTTTGCACAGATAATTTGTTCTTTGTTCAGGGTTTTTTAATTTCTTTTTTTTCTTTGAACCTTTATGGTGAAAGATGATAAATGTAAGTTACTGTCTCCAAGGCCATGCAGAATGAAGATATAAAGAAACTATTTATGAGGTATGAATCTCTAGCTAAGAAAATGAAGGGCTTCTGATATAGCTACCTTAGAAAATTTTTTTAAAATGTGAAAATTAGATACATACTTATGAAACCTTGATTAAATTAAAATTGTCATCAGAATGTAAGAGCAATAATAATAATAATCTGCCTGTTCTTAATATTTGCAGCAATCGCACAATGATACATATAGCTGAGCTGAATAAAACAAGATGCTGTGTTTTCCATACCCAGTGTCTGTGCATAAACAAACAAATGAAAAGCAGTCTAAACAAAATGAGCTCAACCTAAACTCTAATTTTGTCCTAATCTTGTAATTGCTGCAAGCAATTACCTGTTAAAGGAAAAAGAATTAAGAGAAAACCGTGTCACTCTCTTCAGAATGACTTTTTCTTAGGAAATGGTTATGCTACCCCAATAAATGTGTTAATAACCTGATGTTGAATACTTGCCTCTTTGTCTTACCTCCAGGTCCTGAGGGACTTCACTGAGGTACATATGCAGACAGCATGGAGACCTATTGTATCAAAGAACATGCGTTGGTTTAAGTTGCAACCTTGGCTGGTTTTGGCTCAAGTGGTAGCATGTCATCTTTTTCTATTTTATGGTCCGTGCAGCTTTCCTGACTGGAACTATATAAAAACAGAAATTAGGGGAAATTAGGCCCAGAATTCTGCCTCTATCCTTTTGTAGGCTCTGGGTTACCTCTACCTATGACACAAACATTTTGATATGGTGCTGGGATATGAAGCTATAAAATGAATTATGTTGTAAAAAAATGAATGGTGATTTGAAAATAAAGTCCAAGGACGGTTTCAGGGCTAACACCAAAGTAGGTAATTTTTTTTAAAACTAGATAATGCAATGCATAACAAGTGATATATTGATTGTTTTTCTTTGTGCCTGTATACATAACACAAATGATAGTATTTACTCAAAAATATAAAACAACAATGCATCTGCYTTTTAGCAGATAGTGATAACAACAGAATAAAACAAACAAACCAAAACACCTGATAGTACTTAAGTTTGGCACATATTTGAATTCTTTCCATTAATTCATGCACTTTAAAAGACTTTTCTCCAAATTAAGAATACCCCATCATTTGCTATGAATGATAACGTCTGCTTCATGAAGCTGAAGTATAAGGATTGCAGACTAAAATTGAGGTAAAATAGTAAGCCTGCAAGAGAAAAGATTAGAAGGGTGACGCTGAATTAAATATGATTCCTCTATAAACACCATTGCATATATTCTTCATATAGTAAATCTACATTGCACATTCAAATTTACTCTACTCATATGGTAATCTATCATATCCCGTTTTCCAGCTGCAGAATAGAAAATGTTTCTCAAGTTGCAAGATGGATTTTTACAAAGTAGATTCAGCTTTCATTTCTTATTATGAGATTGATTTTTTTTGCTTGATGTAGATTGTTTGTATAAGTATGTACAGTATTTTTGTTACTTATTCAGTGTCTGAATTTTCATAAAGTAATGTACCAACAAAAATCATTAAGATGTCCATTTTTTTTCCTTTGTGGTATTAGTCTATAAATTTCATTTGTTCTTGATATATTGCTGTGGAGATGAGGAAGCTGTCTTTATTCAGAATAGTATTGTTAGTCTGATGCATTTGTGTGGTATCTTCAAACATGGCTGGATCTGGCAATATTCCAGATCAAAATCATAAATTCTACGGAGATGATCAGAGAAGGTTCTTGTACAGGCTACACTAAGGCCACACTCAAATGGCACTAATTTTTCAGACCCTGTATCTGGATTATACACAATTCTGCTAAGATGTAGTGTCTTATTTTGTAGAATTTGTGTGATCTATTTTTGTGTATTTATATGCAAATAATTTATGACCAACTGAAAACTTTCACTTTGAGCTTTGAGTGAAAAATGTCTCTCTCACAAGTCTGCTATGAGTTATTTTACAGCAAACGTGGTATCATATCTTCTTAGTGGACTTCCAACATTCTTACCCGTTTGGTGCATTAAAGTATATATAGTATTAAATTCACCTCAGTTATGGTTGTTGCTTGGGTGTTCAAAGTTGCAAAGACAAGAAGGCTTCCATGATCCTTTTATGATGTGAAACTCAGTTTTTGAGAGTGATGCAATTTTTTTCAGTTCTCTTGTGAATAAGTCTAGTCCAAATATAATGCTACTGATCTCAGCAGGCAAGGTTTGTAGGTCTTTGGTTATTCATGCACTTCATTTGTAAGGTACGTGCTTCTGCTGAAATCAGTTGGCAGCCCCAGCTGTGCTAATTGCACACTGTTCTGGAGTCTGGCAATGATTCCAGTTCATTGGGTTGCATACAGCATATGAAGATACAGTTGACTGTATCATGAGACATCCCTTGAAGAAACTCATTTTTGTTTGATTTTCTTACCTAAAACCCCACAATGTGAAGATTTATGACATCTGTTGACAGTTGACTTCTGCCTTTGTTACAAGAGTGCAAATCTCCGCAAATCCACAAGTTTCTATTGTACAGGACATTTGCTTTTGTGTGGAATGGTTTACTGTTATAGAGCATCTTTTCCGTCTGGATGACTTGTCTTTTCAGGTTACATGCACTTTGTTGCACATTCACAGTTTGCATTTTTTTCCTGTCAGGCCTGTAAATCAGACATTCCTGGTTGTCTACGGTGTAACATGAGATCTATAAGGCAGATTTTTGTCCTTGGCATGACATCATAGTTTATCTGCGATAGAAATGTAGTTGTTTCTTCAGATCATTATTTTGTCAGTGAGAGTTACCCCCTTTTGGCATTGATTTCCAAATATTAATATTCAACCACTAAACCAGCATTAGGTTGCTTTGTTTACCTATGTTGGATATGATGAGCTGCTTTTGAGTATAAATGTTTGGCTGCTTCTTCTGCACATGGAGTGTATGTTCTGTTTATATTTTCTGGCACTTTTTTTTTTCTTTTGATATTTTTCTAGCATGCAGCTTTTTATTGTTATAGTCCTCAGTAGATGTGAACAGAAAATAATTTCCATATCCTGCCAGAAGCATTGAGATTTCATAAATTCTTTCCTACTCCAGAACAAACCTGAGATCACCAGCCCTTCCCTTGATGACTCCTGAGACATATAGGAAACCTCAGTTCAAAAGGTCCTCTAGTCAATATTAAATTATTATATCATCTTTCCTTATTGTGTGTTCCAATAAGGAACTACTGGTAAAGTCCTGCAGATTATCCAGGTGGGATCTTAGCAAATTGCCTGTTATTTAATTAAATAAATTTTTCTTCATTATAATTAAAACATGATGAATTTTTAGGACAAATCTTCTTTTTATTTAAAAAGATAAGATTCTTACATAATTCACTGAGTGGTTTAAACATCAGTTAGAAAAAAACTACCATAAAATATTAAATAACTTGAATGCTTTTTTTTTTTTTTTTCTCCATTTAAGATGAACTTATATTTCAAGAACTACTTCCCTTTTAGGGGATCTTTACCAATTTCCAAAAACTAAATTAAATTCTCAATTATTAAATGCAAATTAAGAATTACTAAATGATAATAAGTCAGTACTTTAAGGCCCAGTTCAGCTTAGGCAGAGCAGACAGACCAGGCCACAGGAGTTTGCAGGCATATTACACAAGCCTTGTACATGACATAAGCTGCTTATTTTTTACGTCACCCAAATTCTGTGCCTGCTCTCATCTTGATCAGCTTTTGTATCCTGTCCAACAAAGAGCAAAGGAACAAAACATCCAACGTCACCTAAAATGGTTTTAGGTGTTTCTTTCAGATCAGACAACTGTATTTTTCAGCCTCTGTGGGGAAACAACTTTTAAAATTAGGGACTATCTAATTTCTTTTGGTTTTTTTTTTTTAAGGAGTCCCCTCATGAGTGCTCTACATCTAGCCTTACCTGCTCTTCTGTTTCGAAACTGGTGTCTGAGAATGTCTCCCAGATACCTGTGACACCTTCTTCTGCAGTACTGAGCCAGCAGCTTCTCTCAGTCTTTAAAAAGAACAATGCATTTTGTTTGCATGTCTCTACAATGGATCAACAGGATGTGTTCTGCAAGAGTAAAAGGGAAAATAGCAGAAGTAGCATTTGGAAAATGGCAGGATTTTTAGTTCAAATCCAGTGATTTATGTTTGGAAAAAACCATAATATAGCTCATTCCCCTTTTCCGCCTTTCTTTTATACACCTGACTTTAAGCCAGATCATTTTAATCTGGCAAAAGCTAATGGCTGTTAAAAGGGGAGGACCTTTCCTGCTTCTTCAATGCCAGCTGCTTTTCCCCCACCAGCTCTCTTTTGCCAGTATCAGCATTCATGTGGCCACATCCTGAGCAGGGTAGGAACAGATGGAGCTCAGAAAGATCTCCACTTTTATTAGCACAAGGGGAAACAAGGGGAGTGAGCTTCTTGGGACAAGAGAAAAGTGCAATTGTCCTTTTTGGATTTTTGCTAGATTAAAGTAGCAAAGTAACCACAGCTTTAATGGATGTCTTTTCATGGCAGACTATTCAGATTTCCTTTGAAAGCATATTTGTTCAATACAGGAAGTGCTTGATACTTCAGGTCCTTCCTTCCTTCATATGATCCTTTGCACTTCAGGTTTTTTTCTGTTTCTGCAGGCATCAGTGAAAATCACATGCTTCCTCTCTACCAACGAAGCAAATTCAGTCTGTATTATTAGCATTTTGTATACCCTGTCATATTGTCATTTCCTTTTAGTGGCAAACCAGCCCAGTATATTCTTGCTTTCACCTCCCTCCTTACCCCTATATTAATATTAGCACTGAAATACTCTAGGAGGTGCATTTCCAATGAATTATTGCATTTCTTGAGCCTTTAAGTTCTTCTGGCTGTGCGCGACGTGCCTTAGATTACCATCAGCAGCATGCAATAATTTCCAACCAAATGCATTCTTTTCATGTCTTATTATCTAAATGAGTTATATTCCATTGACTGTATACATAATTGTCTAAGAAACTATTTCATGATCCATGCCTGAAAATTTCTGTATTATAATAATGTGTGTTTTGATTTGGGGCTTTTGCATTCCTTAGGTTTCTTCTTGAGCAGCAGCAGTCAGAAGGGGGTCAGTGGGCACATTGCTATGGTTGCCCTTATTTGTTCATTGCGGCAGTACAACTCATCAGTCCCTGTTTTTTTAAGTTTTGACCTGACTTTTAAACGCTTCTGAAAACATAAACCCTAATAGGCCAGACTGTTCACTGTCTCACATCAGTCTTACACAGCTAGCAAGTCAAAAACACTTGGTGTTGGTATTTGTATATGGTGCAGCTTCATGACAAATACATCTAATCAACTTAATTTTAAACCAGGAAACTTTTACACTAGATTTCTTTTGACCTATCTTCCTTAATCTGTTTTTACTTATTTTGAGTACAAAAGGTGGGGGCACATATATACATATATACTGTGCAGTTTACCTATATGTAAGTTCAATATGTAAATGCAATTCATTCTCTACATGTTTTATCAGTAGTGAAAATGTTATTACCAGGAAGACTAAGACTGGATAAGCAATGAAAAACAGATGCTTCTCTCTCTCTCTTTAAATCATCTTAAATTGTGACCTGCAGGAGGATCAACAGCAGTGCTGGTATAGACAAGTAAGCATATGGCAGATGTTACCATGATATTGTTAAAGCAGTTAATATTAAGACATCACTGTCTTAAAAGACCCTGGACACAAATAATTGTTTCAAAGGGAGAGAAGTAGAAAGATAAGCGTATCTACAATAATGGCTTTATTTCCCTATGGTTTGCAGTGAATTTTGTTTTCTTTCAGATAGGAGTTTTTACCTTTGACGCTATTCCCTTCTCTCTCTTCTACCCTCTGTAAATTTTCTTGTTTGAAAAACAAAAAGACCCTTCACTAAAATCTRTGTGAATTTGCACAAGCCATTTACAAATACAGATAAATATTTCTTCACTATGCTGCTGCAATACATGACATTTTATCTTCCTGTGCCCTTTTTGAAAAAGTATCGCCTAAGGACCTGAGGCCCCTGAACAAACCTGAAGATGATCAGTGTGTTTTTCTATATTCTTACAGGAGTGGAGAAATTACACTGTAGCCCAGTGTTAGAAAGTACAGACAAGGAGACAGATTCCTCCTCTGTGTCCATGAGTGAGCTACCTAGTCAGAGGGAAGTATGAGCATGCAGGCACAGTTTTCTGCATGATGCTACAAAAATGAGAATTCTGTAAATCCCGAATTCTTGGTAGGAGAGATGCTACCCACTGGCAAATGCTGATTCTTTTTTTCCCTAGAAAGGAGCATTTGGAGCCTTCCTTATTCCATTTCTGTCCTTGAGGAGTGAGGGGGAAGATCTCTGTCTGAAAACACTGGAGGTCCTGGGGAAGAGAGGGAGTGACTAAGGGCAGTCTTGCAGTGCATACCCAGGAATGCCACAAAGCTGAATACTTTGGAAATTCTGTAAGTTTTGACGGCTGGGGTTTGCAGGCAGGCATTCAGATGCAGTTCTGCATGCTAGCTGTTTTTTTTAAACACTGACATTGTAAAAAAGCGTGAAGACTACAACTCAGCAGGGTATTGTTGTGACGGGCATTGTACAAACATAATATATGAATGAGTCTAAAATTATTGCAGTGAAAGCATCAAGAGAGAAACAGAGAGATCAATGCAGAAATTGGGTGTTCGTATAACCCATACCGCAAGCTGTGTCACAGAGCAGCACAGCTGAAACCCTGCTACTTCCCCTACTTGTTTAAAGAGTTGGTGATTTCTGGCTTGCTGGTGGAGCTGTACTTGGTTACTATGAAACTTGGAACTGGCTGCAGAACCGATTCACTTAAAAGTACCATAGTAAGGGTTTGTCTCAAAATAAGGACATTATACTTAATTTTAATATAATAACTATAAATATATATATAAATATATATATTAAACTATATATTAATGCTCACTGTATTAGTACTGGTCCAGCTTCAATAGTAGTTACTGTTACTGTGCTGTTACATATTATTAAAATATTTATTATAATATTTTGTTTACTATCTGTTGTGTCCAGTTATGCTCTCTTTATATATTTTAAATCCTGTGAGGGACAGCTTCTTTGTAAGTTCCTAATCTTGACAGCCTTGAAGTCAATTTGTCCTGAATTACCTACAAAGAGATTTCCTCTTCCACAGGATAATAATAATTTCAGGATCTCTGCCAAGTTATTTGAATTCTTTTCAGAACATAGTATTTTTCTGCTGACCTAACTTCTGTTTTAACTATGGTGTATCTACAGACTGTAGAAAAAAAGACAAATGTTTTCAGAACAGTCTGGTATTTGAACTTGTTGAGTCTCTGCTCCTCCAATCTTTCCTGGTGAAGGCTCTTTTCTTTGAATTCTGTCAAACTTCCTTTAATGTTGATGTTTACAGGAGTTTGACATCTCATGTTAGGCAGTCTCATGTGAATACTCCTTTTTGATAAGAAAGTGTAAGATCTTTTCTATTGCCATCTKTCACAAGTAACTACTCTTTCTTGTAAGTTGATGAGCGAGTTACAGAAGTGCTAGATGGCAGAAGAAAGACTTGTGCCTCAGGGAGTATATAATCTGGAAGTAAACGAAATAGTGGTGTGTTTCACCTACTGGAAGACAGAAGAATTATTGTGTGTCTCTTCTGAGGAGAAAAAAAATGTTGATTTGATATTTAATATGTTCAAGCCCCTATGAATTTGTAGCACTGACTTTGAAATGTAAATACAGTGATAGAGTATACAGGTGTTATCACTATCATTGTGTTACCTGATGAGAACAGCCCAAGTGTTTTGAATATTTGGATATCAGCTTCTCAAACAACTAGAAACCAAGATTTGAAGATCTCTTGTTTTGTGTGTGCAGAATACATAGAACAGGATTTAAAATACAGCTTAAATGAATTATACTGAAAGAAGTGTACCCAAATTATGATTTTTTTTTTTTTTGGTTGAATAGGTAGTTAATGGCTCCATTTCCAATGATTATTTCTTTGAGATCATATGTAAGCTAGAGTAGTTTCATAGCTCTCAGCTATAAGGAAAACTGTGCAAAATATCCAAAGTAATAGAACCGATATCTCATTTAAAAGGTCATCAATCACTTTCTGGAGTCGCAAAAAGCCTGTAGCCAGTAGTCCTTAAGCAAAAATCATCTCTTGCCTCCTCCCAAAATTTGACAGTACTTCTACTATCTATCGAGTAAATCTATCGAGTTGCTCAGATCTCATGTACGTTTATAACAGATCAGAGATGAAATGGTTATCTTTCACATGTGTACTATGTAGAAACAATATAAAGGAGCATAAAACAGTCATAATCTACCCGTGTCAAATTCAAACATAGCAAGCAGCTATGCTTCAAACATAGCTTCAAACATAGCAAGCAGCAAAGCCCTCAAAATATCAGCATTGTCCCCTAAAAGCATTATCAGTGAGTTAAAATCCCTGGGAATCTTGAGAATCTCTGCAACAGCCTGTAGAGATTCATCAGGGTTGGCTGAAAGCAAATTTTTGTTTTCATCCATTGAAATGCTGTTGTCTTCACCAGATACAAGAAACAAGGTAAAGCAAACTCAGAGCACTTTTCTCCTTCTGAGGATTTTCTCTCCATTGTCATTGTTCTAGTTAAATAACAAAATCATGGTACTATAGTCTCAGAGTGGCAAAGTCTGGGTTATCTAGACACTTTTCTACTGCTATTATTTACTGCCTTTCCACATCATTCTTATATATGTGGGGATTTTATCATTGTTGCAGATATCAGGAGCTCTGTTTGCGTGTTTGGTGAAGCAGCATCCTTTTTTAACACGGTCTTCTTAGAACTGAACTGTGACTTCCTCCAGGGAGATGTCATCTAAGAGTACCTGTAAATTTATCATAAAGGAAGTCCTTGTTTTCTAGTTTCATGGTATAAAATGAAGGTTTCTCAGAACTACATTCAATTTTGAAAGTGATAACATGGATAAAAAATATATTACTCTTGTTGAAAAGTAGCATATTATGACATCTTTTTGACACCTACAGCTTACCTATGATAACGCATTAATTCTTTGCCAACACTAGTGCTATGTCAAGAATTTGAGGCAAATTTCCTACAAATGTAAGGATGATTTTTATTCTAGGAGTCAGCTAAGTGTTTGCTGTTCATATACTTACAGGTCCATGAAGTAGTGGTATTTTAATATATGCTCTTTAATTATCATTTTGAGCAGCACGGGGTTTCCAGCAATATTGAATTTATTATTTTATTAACATTTTTTAAGACAGTCTTTCTGGTGATACTTTGGCTTGAAGCCAGAGCAAAAGGGCTTCCTGAGAATAGAGGTTATATTACCTACGTTGCTCTATTTCTTCAGTGATGAAGCTGCTTATTTGTGTTCAGGGACGAGATGCACATGGCTATCTTTTGAGCTACTTTATAAATGCAATATTTGGTTTAAAAGAGAAATTTCAATTTAAGTGTATGAACATGAAAACTGACTCTCTACAAGAACACCTATTTTTGTGGAAATGAAGAAAAGTTATTAAAAAAAAAATTAACAGCACATAACTAGATTTCAGAATAAAAGGGGTTGTTTCTCTTTTTCTACTGCAAGAGAAGTGTAATTTTTAGATAGGTCACAAGTCTTCTGATTTTTTTTTTTTTTTTCATTTATTTTTTAAATTACTGTGTGCTGGAAAGGAGAAAAAGGAGAGTCATTGATAAGATACTGAATAGCTGAACAGAAACTTGACATGGGATTTAGTTAACAGGAAGGTGTTTCTGGTCAAAGCAAATGTTAGTCTTATGATTATTCAAAGGTCTCTCTCAATTATTCTTGCTGGATCTGTTCCACATTGCATAGATTAAGTCATTATTGAACCAGGACTTAAACCTCTTACTTGTAAAGGTGAGTTACTGCCAAATCCGTCTACTGATATGTCAGGAGCTGAGATGGTGGCAGAGAGGAAGGCAGGCAGCTTCCAGAAAAGTCATGTGTAATCTAGTAGTTATACAGTGGCAATGGAAATTTTGCATAAACCCAAAATCCCCTCTTCCCTGTTGGTCATCTTCCCTAATCTATCCATTTTTTCCCATGTATGAACCACTGCCACCATAGTAGTGAAGAATGCTGATTGCTGAGCAAAGAAGCTATTTAAGTGGAAAATAAAGGAAAACTCCACTCACTATATGCCCTGAATTATTCCTTCTGTATGCACAAATCTTTCTGTTTCCATCTATCAAAAGAAACTCTATTTTTATTTAATTGACTTGTATCCTGTATTATAAATGTCTGCTCATTAAACTCAGGCAGAATTACAGTGGAATTTAATACAGCAGTAGCTATTAATAATCCTCAGAATTTAGCGCTTAGTATTATCCCAACTAATGCCTACCAGACAGAATAATGATATTTTTACAATATTGAAAAGTTGTAAAACATTATCTCAGTGTTATTCATGCTAAGAATCTCATTTGCGAAATATCCAGAGTCTTTCCACTCCTGCTCTGCTCAAATGCGTGTTGACATCTTCCATGAAGACGTGAAGAAGGATAGGATTTTGCAAACACAACCAGACACAGTGTGCTGTACTGTGAGCAGCTGTACTAATTCCAGGAGGTCTAGGGTTTTGGTGGAGCCAAAAGCCAGACTACAGCTGTTAAGACCATAAACGATCAAACTTCTCATTGGAACTGTTTCACTGTGTACAAATACTCATTTGCTGAGGTATGTTAGGGTGGCAGGAACAGTGTTTAAGTCAGGATGCCAAAATACAGACCCTGACATCTCTTTCTGACTTAGATGGGAGGTACCTCTGCTCTTCTGAAAAAGTCTTGGGTTAAAAAAAAAGAATGAGAGTATGAAATCTGGGACCATCAAAAGAAAACAGCATGCAAGTCATAAGGAAAAAACAAAGTCAAAGATTATTTTTAAAAGGAGGAGTTGAGGGAAAACTGCAGGAAAGACAAGGCATAGGAATCCAAGTGAAGGACCTGAGCAGCCTTTTTGTCTCTATCATGGGTACAGGGAAGAAAAAGTAGACGTGCAAGTCAGTATTGTGAGGAGAACATATTGAGCATTAGCTCTCTTGCAGCTGTAAAAGAAGTTCCAAGGAAAGCTAGGCTAAAAATTGCTTTTAAGGTCTGTTTTTTCAAGCTTCCTTGGTCCTTTATTATAGAAATTCTTGCTTCCCCTCCTGCCCCCTTTCCTTCACTCAAAACCTAATGATGATTTCATTTCTCACAGAAATAAATAAAGGTAGTGCCTGTTATAAATATGTATTTTAGAGAAAGCTGGGGTACTTTTTAAAAATTACAAGCACAGAAATCTTGGTGATTTTGAAAAAAAAATGTAATAACAAATATTTCAGACACATAGATACAGGAAAGATATTTTAAATCTTTGTTTCATGAGTGAAAATTAAATCCAGAGCCAATGTATAAAAAGCAGTTGGAATTAGAAATGAACAATGCACTGCATTCTGCAAATGACCTTCATGTAAGTGTATGCACCTTTCACAATCTCTCATAGGATGCAAAGCATATAGCAGTCAGCAATACTGGAACACATCCCTCAGTCAGCCCACCTCATTTCTTTCATGGCATTCTGAATAACACATACAAAGATTCTGTGCATCTTATCAGAATGTGCTTTCCACCTTCATTCTTTTCCTCACTCTCCAAAAATCTTTCTCTTCAAACAAAATCTTCTGTCTCATTTATCATCATGGACTCCAAAAGGAATATATGTTGTGTAAAGAACACTTCAGGGAGAGAGGCTCTCACAAGTGTTATGACATTCGAAATATTGTTTGCAATATCAACTCCCATTTAAAAAATGCACTAATTGACTTACAGGCCAGACTGTGGCTTGAAGGCGGCAGGGTGTGGATATATATGTGTGCGAGATGGCTTGATAGCTTATGGCTACCTGGTGTCCTTGGGGGATTCTCCAGTAGTATTCTTCCCCTCACACCAAATGCACATGCACTGGAGTAACATCTCCATCTCAGCCRCTGAAGGGGTGCTGCGTTCTGCAAGACCAGCTTTGCTTGGATGCTCAGGGAGGGAAAGGACATTGCCCTAGTTTTATACTTCTTTTTTTCACTTTTGGAGAAACTGGTACGTTATCCACGAGGATGCCAGCATTGGCTATAACTTACAGTATTTATTCAGCCAGCACTACAGGCTGAATACCCCTTGCACAGGATTTGAGGGGAGTGAAAGGACTGTGAATATCACCTCCTTTTATGCATCCGCAAAAGCCAGGCTCAAGTGGCCTACAACATCTCTGTGGCGTAGAGTACCCCAAGGATTGCTAGTGCTGCAGGTAGCTGCTCATCAATGACAATTCTTGTACATGTTTCTAGGAATGACTGTTTAGCATATAAATATCTTGAAGGGTTGTTCATAAATGTCCTACATTTTCCTTTCTTTCATTTTCCTAAAATATGTGACCCAGCTGCTTGTAAAGTGGATTGTGCTGAAAGTTTGGAGCAGGGAGTGAAAGTACAGTACAGATGTCCTAAACAGACTTGGGCATAAAGAGGCTTAAGTTTCTGAGATCTCTTAACCTGATGATGTTAATCTTATGCATTTGATAAAGATAATGTATAGCTTCTCTTCTTGTGAGCACAGCTTGTGTTTGTGAAATTTTCCCTAAATGTTGAATGCACTGTAAGTCTGAACAGAGAAAGAGGTGCAAGTTGTTATGCGTTAAGGTAATATAAAGTGTCATAAAGAAAAAACATGTTCCAAACAGCATCCTATCTCTGACAGTGACTAATGCTTCCTTCTTTATACAAATGCTCAAAGTATCCTACAGAAGATATTTATGGAAAAGTTTCAGCTTTACCCTGAGCAGTATACATTTGGCATATTTGCAGAATGTAAATTGCATAAGTGTGTGCATATATAGCAATCCCATCTAATGGAACTGTGAATGGTAGCAATATCTTGAATTATCTCTAATCATAATTTAGTTCTTGTTTTCCACATTATGTGGCAATAAATCCTTTTGGTTAATTATTCCCCAAGTTAGTTTCCTTTTACTGGATTTAAATTTCACTGAATATCCCTGTGTTTTTCCAGTTTTCACTCACTATTCATGATCTTCTTAAGCATTTATCTTACAAATAGTTCTAATGTTCAGTCCTTCATATACACAATATGTCCTTTCCATGCTTAGTTCATCAGGTATACCGCAATTGGTTTTTTTAGCATACAGTGAGAACCCTAAATAAAACTGAAATAGAGTGAGCCACCTGTGTTGAAACTGCATCCTTAAACTCACACTTCACTATCCAGCCAACACAACTACTTTTCTTTATAGAATTCACTAACCTTCTCATGCATGTTTATCTGAGTAACTAGGATTTCTTGTAAAGCTAGATGTTTTTTTTTTTGGGGGGTGGCCTTTTTTTTTGTTTGTTTATAGCTGTGCTGTACTTTGATTATGATGCAAGTTTGCTCCAGCAATTCTTCTACCGTCTAGCTGAAGGTGGGACTCAGGTCATCCCTTACTGAGGTGAGTAGGTTGATTTTGAGTAAGTATTGTGTATGAAAGTTATCTCTGCGACCACTGTTGCTTCCTCACAAGAGGTTTTAGAGCCAGATCCACAAAGTTCTTGCAAGAGGGTTGCAAAAAGAGGTGGAACCACTTATGCAATGTCATTGCTTCCTCCTGCACATATACTTATATGAGTGAAATGTGTTACCTATAAAGTATTTCTGCATATTTATTTGTAAAATGGGGACTCTTCTCTCCCCTAGTGTGGGCCATCATCAGAAGTAGTGGGGAGGTACTTTCTGGCTTGGAAACACAGGAGAAAAGTGTTTCCCTCCCTCCTCCGCCTGACAGGGCAACCACATTTGATTTCCCCGAGCTCCCTACCAGCAGCTCCTACAATTTTGTCTTGCAGTCAACAGCCTTCTGCTCCTCGGGGATCGTAGCCCTGGCAGTGGAGGCTGCTCAGGGGAGATACACACGTGTCTCTGTCCTGTCCCCAGCTGGTCCTGGGGGCCCTGGGGGCTCTGCTGCTGGCTCCCAGGCTGCTGCCAGAGCAAAAGGCAGGCAGTAGCTGCCGGCACAGCTGCCTTCTGCTCCCAGGAGACCCCCTTCTGCTGGGACTCCTCAGTGAATGTCTTGCCAACACTGTTAATCAGGACCCAATTTTTTCATAACACTCTCTCCCCACACTTTTTAAAATAAATAATAATAATTTAAAAATCCAACTCTGTGTGTGTGGAACATTGCAGATGTAGCTGTTTGAGCTGGATGTTCAAATAACATGTGCCCGCCTCAGTCAGTGTTTCTGTGTTGTTCATCTTCTGCCAGGGTAGCCCATGAGGACATTAGCAGAGATGGTGCTGGAGACACAGCTCTTAATACTGTCACGTTCTGTGTCAGTGGAAGCTACATTGAAGGGACTTGTCAGAGGAGAGCTAGCTCTGCGAATTAGTTTGTAACAGTTGGCTGCTTCAGAAAAAGGGAATTTTCTTCATTGCCAGATCCCACTTCATCAATATTGTATTGCTTTCACTCTCCCTGGGTAGCCAGAGTAAGCATAGTACATGTCTACCCATTTGCACAGTACCTCAGAGAGTTTTAATGTCATTATACTGCCTAGAATGGAAGTGGCATTAAAAAGGCTTTAGAAAGCGGTTCTCCTGTATCTTTTTAATGTTCTTGCACTGGAAGGAATGATTGCAATTAGTAATTGATAACATTAAGTGGAAAGTAAGAACTAATTTGCTTCTTTCCACTGAAATAAATTAAAGGGGTTTTGTGTCTGAAAGAAGAACCATATGCAATTGAAATGATTGCAAAAGCTTACAAAATTTAAGTACTTCTCAATTATATTTGAATACCCTGGGGGTTGTTCAAATATGCTCGCTATATGAATAAAATAAAAGTGTTTTGCCTATAGTTTACATATATGTTTTGTTTGCGGCATGTGGTATTGTCTTTTTACATGGAGATAAAGCACGTATTTAACATCTTGTTTCACATCTGTACACCACAGCTGTTTTTAGACCAGGAGAGAGAGCAGATCCTGTGTCTCCTTGGATTACTAGTTTTTATGACAGCAGAAATGGAGATAATGAATTTGGAGGATCTGGGTTTCTTTTATAATTTGCTGTTATAGTCCCTTTCAAAACTGCTGTGCTTCACTGTAAGGGGTAGGAGGCAATGACCTCTGTGGAATTACCTAGAAGAAGAAAGAAAATCATAGCTGGTGATTCCCCTAAGAGATTATTCAAATTCTCTGTCCTTACTAACTAACCAGCAGTTCATGTACTCCATCTGAAATATTTTTATACATTTTCAGCACCTGAATTATCTTAAATAGTACTCTAGGGATTGGAAAAGATGATGTTGATTGGATATTATTCTTTAATCCTACCACAAACTAAGGACACAGAGGAGAAAAAAAATCACTCTTTGTCTGCCCACTTATGCTTTTTTTGTTTTTTTTTAACTGCAACGTATTTGCTTATGTTTAAATATACAGGAAAGTTGCTGTCATGGCAAACCTGGAAGTTGTGTCTGATTCAGCTTGCATTTCCCTTGTGATTGCTTTAAAGCATGCTCTTCCCCTTTAAACAGGCTACTACATAGTGTTCTTGGCTGCTTCTTCTTTCTTTACAAAACATAGTGCTGTACCAAGACAAGGAGTGTAACTGTTAGTCTTTAGAATTAATGTGAAAGAAAGCAAACAACCAGGTAAATACAGTTATGACTCAAAAAATACAATTAAGTACAATTGGGAAATACAGTTAACCATTCAAACCAAATTGATATTTGTAACATATCTTGCATAAGGAAGCAAATTATTTTTGTGATTATGTTTATTCTAATATGTGTATCATCCTATGGCAGATAACTTTCAAGACTTTCCCCTTTAAAATGAGGCAAAACACTGAACAGAAATAGTGTTACCGCCTCCAAGTCCAATGTATGTTTATACAAAAGTCTCCACATTTTTCACTTATATGTGCTGGTCTAGCTAATTGTATTAGTCTTCTCTACAGATTTTGCCTTTCAGAATTACTTATTTTTTTCCCAGGAAGTAAAAACTTGGATTCCCTATGGTTAGCGTTGCTCCAAAAGCACCTGGATGGCTGACCAGGCCCATGCAGCACTAACCATGCCCTCCCAACCTTACTGGTGTTGCTGTAGGCATGCTGGCTTGTGCCAAGTCCATGGGAGGGACATGTTGTCCCCACTCTGGAAGAGTGTTCTGGAAGAGCCACAGAGCAGATTTCTGCCTCCCTCAAGCAGCTTCTGTGCACTGGGCATGCATGGGTTTCAAACTGTCTGGTGATACCCTGAATGTCAGACATGTAGGAGGTCTTTTCCCTTCATCCATTCCCTTTATCCATTTCCAGTGCTCTTTGGAGAAAGTCCACCAATATTTGAATTGCTGCCTTCTTCCAAGGCCACAGACTTTTTTCTTTTCGTCTGCCTGGATGCATGTGTTTGAGGAAGGTTATCTCTGCCTAATGTCTTGAACATGATAAGAAAGACATTCTTCACTGTTGTAGACATCCGGAGGTCATCTGGTCCAATCTCCTGATAAGCAAGACAAATTTCAAAGTTAGGTCAGATTGCTCAGCTGAGTTGTGAAAATCTTCAAAGATGGATATACCACAACCTGCCTGGGCAACCTATCCCAGAGCTGACTACTCCAACAGGATTTTTTACCTATGTGCATTTGGAATTGTGCTTATCGCAGCTTGCAATCACTGCCTCTTGTCCTTTCACTGTGCCTCTGAGCAAACTCTGACACTGTCTTTTCTACAAGTAGAAATTATGTAGTGGAATTCAGCAATTATCTCCCACCCTTAACCTTGTCTAGGCTGAATAAACCAATTCCCTTATCTGCTCCTCATATATCATATGCTCCTGTAATGATCTTTTTGTGTTCTTCCTTACGCTGAAATTACCACAGTGGAGCAGATTAATGTGAATGTTGCATATCAGGATCCCTCGCTACTACTGTTTTAGCTAGCAAAAGCAAAACTGTCATAAGGCAACACCCTTTTCATGACTAGTAATAACTCAGATTCTAAAACACCTGATCCTTTTGTGTTCTTTATTTTCCTCACAGTTTTCAGCTTGTGTCCTCTTCATTATGCCTATATGTAATCGCTGTCTCTGACCACCCAGCTTCATCAAGTCTATGACCATACCATTCAGTCTTGTTCTACCTATGATACTTGTGTCACCTAAAATCTCCCCAGAATCAGGCTGAATGGCTGGCCCAGACAAAAGACATGAGTAGCTTCTGTGGACCAGCATCCCCTAAGGCTGCTTGTCTTGAGCACAGGAGTCTGAGTAATGGCAGAGCTTTCTGGATCGGTTTATTGGTACAACTACCATTAAGTCACTGTATTCTTTATGGTTTTCATAATGATCCAGTGGCAAATCTGCCTAAGGCAATGACCTGGCTCACCTTTGAATTGTGAATAGCCCTACACATGCAGTCACTCAGGGAAGTGTGTTAACTGTAATTAATAAGGTACTCATACTGAATGGACCATACAGAAATCTACAAAAGAGCTAACATCCAACTTCATTTAATTGACTTTGAATTTGGACAAAGGAAATCAGGCCAAGAACAGCCAGCTGCTCCTTATGATATAGGTGTAAGTACTGTCCTGAGTTTTAAACTTTTTATCAGTTTGTAGAGCATATGGAAGGAAAAGTGGTGTTTCTGTGGATTTAATCATTTTCCCAGGTCATAGACACTCTTATAAGGTAGCCACCAGTGAGACATTTTATTGCTAGATTGTAATTTGTAGCAGTGAGAAGAACAAAAAGAGAAATACCAGGAGTAACAGCTTCTGTCTCAAATTCAGTTTGGAGCATTACAGAACTTTCCCCAACAGCCAAGTTCTGGACAGCTTCTTCCTATCTGATTTCCTCTCTCATTGTACTTATAAATCAGTTTTAAACAAAATTAATAGCCTTTGAATGTGTGTGGGGGTGTATGTAAGTTCTGTGATATATAAAACATGATATTTCTGTATGCGTGTGTGTATATATACACACATATATATAAAAAACATTGCAACAAGCAGACTGTGTTAGTGGCTGGGTATAGAACGTAGCAAAGTACCAAACACAATTTTCTTGCTTTCCTTATCTTTCCCTTACCTCCCATGACCCACAGAGCTAAAGAAGTCACTTAGGACTAGATGTACCAACCCAAGGCACCATGGTTTGGCTGCTTGTCTAATTTGTCTTAAAGTAGCATTGAATAAGATGCCTTCATCCCCAAGCTACAGTCAGTCTCTCTCTCGCATGTTTGTGCGCACACAAATTTGTTGATCACTTTGGTCATAATCACAGTCCCAACAGGAACTGTTGAATTCATTATTCCACCCATAAAGAAAAAAACCCAAGTTTCTGGAGTTTGGATGTTTCTCCCACTAGGCTCAATTCTCCAGAATGACTTAGCTGCCTGTCGTGGTTTAACCCCAGCCAGCAACTAAGCACCACACAGCCGCTCGCTCACTCCCCCATGGTGGGATGGGGGAGAGAATCGGAAGGGTGAAAGTGAGAAAACTCGTGGGTTGAGATAAAGACAGTTTAATAGGGAAAGCAAAAGCCGTGCACGCAAGCAAAGCAAAACAAGGAATTCATTCACTACTTCCCATCTAGGGAATTCATTCACTACTTCCCCGCTAGGAAAGCAGGGCTCCATCACGCGTAACAGTTACTTGGGAAGACAAACGCCATCACTCCGAACGTCCCYCCCTTCCTTCTTCTTCCCCCAGCTTTATATACTGAGCATGACGTCACATGGTATGGAATATCCCATTGGCCAGCTGGGCTAGCTGTCCTGACTACGCTCCCTCCCAGCTTCTTGTGCATCTGGCAGAGCATGGGAAGCTGAAAAGTCCTTGACTAGTAGACTACTTAGCAACAACTAAAAACATCAGTGTGTTATCAACATTATTCTCATACTAAATCCAAAACATAGCACTATACCAACTACTAGGAAAAAAATTAACTCTATCCCAGCTGAAACCAGGACACTGCCTATACAAGATTTATGACAGCAGAAATTCAGTTCCATGTTTATGCCTAACAGAGATGCTGTTCTTTCTTGTGTTTGCAAAAAGTGGGAGAAAAAAAGGAGGATTTTTTTCACATTGGCTGGCCACATGACATTTGTCTGATTTTTTAACTCTGAAAGAAGGTGCTCTTATGGCAAAAAATGGAGCATAAAGACTTGTGTCTAAGTTGATATTTTATGAGCTTTTCAGTTGAACTGATGTAGCTCGATAGACTTAATTCAGTTGAAAATGAACCATTTTCCTGTTCTAAGCAAGACCTTAAATAGGAACTGAAAATATCGCAATAAAGAACTGAAAGTTGTTGTTCTCCTAGTAAAATTAACAGCTGAATCTTACTTCCTTCTATAATGTTGTTTAAAACCAGAGAGGGAAAAAATTCCTTTAATAGACAATAGCTATTTTCTAGTGATGAATCAGGAGAACATACATTGTTCATTTGCTAAGCATGAACAATGTAGTCAATGTTGCATAAGGCATAAAAGCAGTCTGTGCCTCGAAGAACATTTTAATCTAACAACACAGATGTTGAGTAGGCAAAACATGCCAGAGTCCCCAGCAGTAGATAATTGGTATTTTTAGTCAACTTTGTAATTAATATAATTTATTATATTTATTCAGTTTCTGGGCTCAGTTGAAAAGGTTTTGACTAAATACTCACTGAGACAAGAGTCCATTTCCTAAGCTGTATGAAAACATACTTAATATGAGAAGTCGTTAGTGTAATTTCATCTGGCATCAAGCAGATCAATGAGTGACTGAACTACTTCTATGAAATTATTTGCTTTAATCAAAGCACAAGATAATTCTTTGTACATGAAGAGGGAATGGTATTCCCTGCTGGAAACAGCAATTGGTATTGAATGTGAGCTGTTGCTGTTACAAATTTCAACACTACCTTTTTGCTACTACTTTCCCTTTCATACCCACGCTTGATGGAACTAATAATATTGAGTATTTGAAGTCAAGGGGACTACCTGTTGGCTTCCTGTGGATACAGATGTTTGGCATACGAATCCAGAACAGAAGAGATGAGCTGCATTCTCTGTGGGCAGCTAACAGCAGCTCTGTCTCTACCTACCTTGAAAATCTAGGCTCTGTCAAGCAGAGATGCTGAGCCCTTGCAGCTGCAGTCAAGGGAAAGGAATGTTTGAAATAGCAAAGCTCTCTCTATGATATGAAGTGTTCTAAAAAAAAAACATAGTGTTTGCTGATTTGGGTGCCCGAAATTAGAATGTATGTTGGCATGAATCTGTCTCTGGCAGACAGATAATGCAACTGCTGATTTCACAAGTCTTGTGAAAATTGATATCTGTGAAGCTCTCAGACATCAGCAAAGATAGATGCAAAAAATCATTAGCATAGCCTGTTTCTCTATATATAGTCTTATGCAAGAGAGGAGAAAATGGATATCTACTGTTTTTGGTAAAGAGTTCTTGTGCATACAACTCAAAAATAGCTGGTGCTAAAAGGCTGAATTTTCCTGTAACTGGAATTTACTGAGGACTATTTTTAAAATTCCATTACAATTTCTTGATGAAAAATAATTTGTTGCATTTTCCTTCTGATGTATTGAAAGTTATCCTCGGCTGCAGGTGCAAAAAATATCTTCTGTCTTTCTCACTTGAAACTTCTGGAACTCTAAGGATTCGGAGTGAGGGAAGTAGCTTCAAAAAGAGACTGAAAACCAGCAGCAAGTGGTGGCTGGCAGGGCTGGGACAGAATCTCTCCCAAGTGACAGTCAGGTGCTGCCAGTGCAGCTTACCAGCGCTTGAGCTGAGAGAACGGGGCGGTGGAGGGGGACCTGGGTTATCCCTTCAGATTAAAAAAAATTCAGAAATAATGAGAGTACCAGGAAGTTGGACTGGGTTATATCCACCCCACCAAGACTAAGAAAACGTTTTTTCACATATATGTGAGTGCTATTCTGGGTTCTCATCTTGCTCTCCTAGCCAGGATTCCTGCCACAATGATACTGCTGTGATGGTGGGAGAGCTCAGGTTTCATCCAGCGTGAAAGAGGCAGTACTGTGGTAGTGCAAACACATGAGTGATTGGTATTGAGTGGGATGATAACCATGTGCATAAGTCTTGTCCTGAATGCATGAAACTTTATGGATCCGGTATTGGCCACTGGATTTTGTAATGTAATACAGGAGTTCACCTGCAGGACAAGAAAATTATTCCGTTTCAGTAGTGGAAATGCAGCCTCCTTAGGCCATGCCAGAATCCTTGCCTTCTCAACATGGGAAGGGGGGAGTGCCTAATATGCTAATGATGTGTACTTTGTTTCTAATTTTATTCTTTTTGTGGCTTCTTATGATGAAGATGATTGCAATAATCAATTTTTCCTTTGAGAAAAATGTTGCTCTTGGTGGGTATTGATATTTTTAAATGATTGATGTTCTTTGGGGTAAAAGAAAACAGGAAAAGTAGAGAGAGAAATTTAATGCCGTCTAAAGAAAACAAYAAATGGGTTTTTTCTTCCTGAAAATAAGAGATACTACAAATTGCCCTTCAGAAATAACAAAAATATCTTCTAAAAGGGACTTTTAAAATAGAAAATGTCTTTTGCTTAAACATTGTGCAGTTTACTTGAAGAATGTAAAGCCATTCTTTATTACATTCTTGATAGGATTAAAATCAGCTGTAAGCAACAGTATTATTTAATTAATTAGATTAATTAGATTAGATGATAGATATTTAATTTATATTAAGAGCTGAACTAACATGGTATTAGTTGGAAAGCCAGCACTTGTGAATCAAAATCTTTATACATCCTCTGATCCTGCTTCTTTTCCAATTTTGTTTTCATGTCTACTACTAGCATCAAATAAATAAGCACAAATGTAAAATCAATATAGCCCATTTAGAAGCTGGCAGTGAAAAATATACAATCTAAATACAAGTGTACTTGTGTGTAGAACCAGCAAATGTATTTTAAATCTCCTCCAATAGCCATTACAGTCATTTCTGAATCCAGCTTAGCAGTTCTGTCATGTCACATCTCATTTTATTGCTTGCATTTTAGCACGCTGAGGAGCTTTCTGATGATCTGTTTATGACTTTTTCATTTCCTCAATTGGTAGGTGTGTAATATTTATTTAAAATGAAATTTCATGGTGCCAACCGCAACCATTAAATTTTTGAAGTGCAACATATGGCAAATTCCAGCTTCTGCTCAGTCAGAAAGAGATGGGAGGTATAGTGAACAACATTAGCAAATAGAAGATGGCACATATGCAGATATTTTTATTTATGATAAGCAGTTATCAAACACAAACTTTAGTTTCAGTTAGAAGGACACAAGTAGTATTTAGCATTCAGATTCCCTTTGTTTCAGTAAAGTAGTGTATTTATATGGAACAGATATGGTGTCTTCAGAGCTGACACACAAGTTTAATGGAAAGCTGTGGTGTGTCCAGCGCAGAAACCACGCATAAAGTTTGGGGTTGATGCTTCTCTAAACCATCCTTGTGTCCAAGTAATCTGCTTGACACTGCAGCACAGGCATAAACCAACAAGTTTTACAGCCAGTTTGGAGTAATCCTAATTGTTTCTATAGATATTACTGTGTCAAGGTACCTCGTGTTGCAGATCTATAAGGAAAGGGAAATGGGATGAGTGCTTTGGGATGCTTGATTTGACTGCTGGCAGTGGCTCTGGAAATTAGAACTAGAGGCAAATAATTAATCTCAGGGCTGAGGACCAGACCCTGAGCATCACGTCGCAAATCAGGCTGGTCAGTAACCTCAGTCCCTCTGCAGGCAATCAGAAGAGGCAAATATTTTTCCAGCTAGTTTGGTTTTCCCTTTCTGTTCTCCAAGTGGGTTTGCTCCCTCTCTGTTCAAAAAGCAGTCAGATGGAGGCAGTTTACTTCTGTGTAAGTATTACTCATCATGTTGTGAAGACTTTTTTTTTTTGTGCCATGTTTGGCAATGTTTTTCATGTTCTCCATTTGTTGGGGTCCTGTAGGAGCTAGGAAACACAGAAGGCGGCAGTAAATGCACCATCTGTGGCAGCACCCTGCAGCCTCTACTGTTTCTTCCTTTATAGGTGATAAGGAATTTATCCTATTTTTCTTTGGTTTGCTTTTTTTGTTATTGTTGCTTCCAGTGTTGAATTACTGAGCAAATCTCATTGCCCAGGAGTTTGAATCTCACTGACAGAATTTACATGTGTTCTCAATGGAAACATGCCATTATAGGAAATCTCTCCAGTTCAATGAGAAAGAAAATTAGTGCTTTGGCTGATTTTAGGAAAAACAAGCACGTCAAACTGTTGGTGATAAGCATACCATTCAACCACTTGGTGCTTTTGTGTATATATATTTTTATAGGTAAGATATTTATTTGCATGTATCAAGTGCAATGAAGGTACTAGGTAAGACAATGTCAGCCAGTAGCCCACTTAGTAATGTTGCATAGGAAATGCTCAATAAGCCACCAGTTTAGACACTTAATATGATTTCTGTTCTTTGAGAGAAGAGAAAGCGAATAAAGAGGAGATTGAGAAGTTCAAATTACTGAGCCTTTGATTCACAGAGTAAGACCAGTGTGGATAGGATATATTAATGTTTTCATTTCAGGTCCATCTTTGAGACATTGCTGTCAGAAAAATAGGGCTGGTAGTACTTTGGAAACAAATTTAAATAGATTTTTCTCTTGAAATGAGAAATATAAGGTGACACTGTTATATCATGTGTTTGGTATTTCTACATATTAGTCAGTCACAAAAGGAATAGTCAGTTCCACCTGTATCACTTAACCTCTGGCTTCCTGCCCATTTTTCATGGTTCTGGTTGCAGTGAGTTTGGTCACTTACATAAGGTTACTGATGAACTGGGGTGTTTAACCCAGCCATTGTCATCATTGAATAATACTTGCAGTGTGTTTGCTGGGAAGGCCTTGGTCATATCTTAGGTCATTGCTACAGTTAATTGCACATAGTTCAACGTGTTTTCTATAAGCAGGAAGTAGAAGAAGATACCAAATGTCCAAGGACAATGCTGGCTCTTTGGGAAGTAAGGTACTACCAGCATTAGAGTTTTGTCTTCATATCTGGTACATCTGTTAATGCTCCTAAATGACCTGGGAGCTTTTGACATGAAGAACAACTATCAGGAAGTTGTGGCTTCACATCCGTTCTTTTTGCTTATTGATAATAAGACTTTTCTTGCATGCAGGAAGTGGGAAGTGGGAAGCTCTGTGATTCTAACAGGGTAATACTGCTGAAGTGAATTTTCCCATAAATGTCTGCAGTACTCTCAAAAGCCTTTTCCATTTTACAATACCAAAGCTAAGGCTGAGAGAAAGCCAGAGGAGAAAGTTGTCTTCATGCACGTTTTCCAGAGCCAGATCAGGCCCTATGACGAGTGGTTCCCATGGCAGTTGCTGGCACGTAGCTCACCATACACACACATGCACGCAGAATAGGATCCCTCGCCCAGGGGAAGAGACAGAAATGGGGTGTAATGAGAAGACAAGGCAGACTGCACTGATCAGGCACAGTACACATCAGATAAGTGTACTGACCAACCCTCTTTGCACATGAATGGCCCCTTTTATCCCCTTTTTTGTCTGTGCTTATTCCTCCTCCATGCTCATTCCTCCTCAAACCACCATGATCCCTCCTGGTTCTTCCCCTGAACATCCCATAATAAGTCTTGTACAAGCCCAAAAGGATCTTCGCAGCATAATGAGTCCCATGGCTCTGTTGCCCATAGCCCCACAGTCCGTGTGAGGGTGCAGGGTCAGTGGGCACTGGGATCGCTACTGGGGCCCGCCGATCTTCTGCTGTCACCTGGGGAGCCCAGCCAGGGGCTCCTGGAGGGGTGACCAGGGATCCCCACCTGCTGTTCCCTTGTCGTCTTTGTGTTTGCAGAGACCAGCCTCTCATAGCATAGCCCAACAACAAGGAGGAAGGAAATCTGGATTCTTTAGAAAAAATCAATTCCATGCAACATCCAGATAAATAATGGACTACTAGCATGCAAGGTACTTTAAAAATGTTGTGAGAACTAGGGCTTGAAGTAGCAGGAGAGAGAGAGGGATGTAGTTCTTGGTACTGCAAGGCAGAAGGGGGCTGGGTCCTGCTTAGGGACCACCTGCTGCTGATTAGCAATCCCTGGCTTTCCTGAAACAGAGGTCTTCTTCCTCATGTCACCTCATGTTACTATGGGAAGTCACTCTAGAAGATTTCACAGAGAAGTCTCCAGTATTTCATAAATAGACCTTGGTACATCTCAAAACGTTCTATATTGGCATTGTGACCGTTATGTTTTCAACACAATCCAATGAAGTGACTGAAATGAAATGAGGTTGAAATGAGAAAATTGAATATGATAGAGATTATGATTTTCAATAGTCTTTTCCATCAGATCTAGAAAAAATAGCGTAATCCCATTAAACTTTTTACTTCTAATTGTAAATATTTACACTTCTTAAAACTGGGAATCTCTTCTGTCCAAAACTGTATGTCATTTATAACATAGTACAGTATAATATAATACAATATACTACCATARTATTATACAAATTATACTTATTTGCTTGATTATGTATGTATTGGTGACAGTATTTTCATTGTGCTTCTCAGCCCCAGATCTTCTGTTTTATTAGTTCCTACCATCTCCTAGYGATAAAAAAGAGTGGTTTCATTCTACTGGTGTTTTGCAGGTTGGGAAACTGAGGCAAAGTCCAGGAATAGGTTAAGTAAGATTACTCAGGAATTTGCTGGCAGAGCAGCAGTTTCAACCTCCAGTCATCTCTCTGAAGGTCCAGCCATACTGCATCTTGGATGCAGTGATAGGAACCCCCAAAATTTCCTTTTGCCAGAAACACACTGTTAATGCAACCAGGTTTAAGTCAATAGTGACATCCAGTGGTCAGACCCATTTTATTTCCAAGACTGTTTTCATTCCTCTGGCTAAGAACCAGTAATCTAAGTATAAACTAGATTACTTTAGCCCCTCTTTTCTTCTGAGCACCTTCTGTGGAAAGACGGATTTTGAAAAATGTGTGCTGCTCAGAAAACTGTTCAATGGATTATGTCCATGAATCCATTTTGGCACCAGGACTACTTTGAGATTCCTTGGTTGCAATTATTGCTTTATGTCTCTGCTGATCATAATTGATAGATTGTATTTTTGGATTGATGATCAAAGCCTCACAGTGCTAAGATGCTTTTACTGGATGTCTTAGATCTACTGAAAGCTTGCAGAATGAGATGGGTAAGTGTGTGTCTGTGCGTACCTTTATGTGCATATTCCAGCACTTACTCCTACTGATCTTTGTCTCTGATGCTTCACTTTTTCCATTTTATTATACACTTTGGGAGCAAAAATTCACCTAGGGAAGACTGAAACATGTGACTGGAAGTGACCACATATATCAATAAATCCACTCTGCTGTGGGCAAGCATACTGTCTAATCCCTTTCAAGAATGTCTCACGGAATGGGCATCCACAAAGAAAGAATAGAAATATAGTTCTGTCAAATAGGCTTTTTACTCCTCTAAATACCATTAAATACTACTTCTGCTTTCTTTTACTCAGATCTAGTCTCTGCCATGTATATCTCCTAAGATCTCAGTGGTTTTTCCCTCATCAAAATGAGAAAATCTCCACAGATCACATACATAGCAAAACATGCTCCTCAAATAATGCTAAAATCAGGCGGCAGGTGGGGCAGGACATACACATGGGATGGGACAGGACTTATGATAAATGCTGTGTTACGCATTGATAATAATCTTTTATCTCTGGGGAGCAAACTGATGCCTGAAAATGCATATAGTAAGAGAGGAAAGTGTTATAGAATAGAAGTGAAAAATATGAATTCTGGTATTTTTAGAGCGAGAGAAAAGCTGACATTAACTCTCGCAGTGAAATACGACCAACCAGTGTATTTGAAGATGTTTTATGTGCTTTTTTCTTTCATTTTAGATATCAGAGTTACATTTCATGCTTTTTTATTCTTTATCCTACAGCTGCTAATTAGTGTGTAAATTATTGCCCGTTACCAGGCTGACCCCACAAACTCAACTGATACATATTCCTGTTACAAAAAGTATTTGGCAAGTTAATAATTCGCTTAGTTTCTAATCAATTAACATGAGGTCAGTCAATGAACCAGGTCTGGTCTAGAAGATAACAGAGTCACATGATTTAAATGTACGGTTTTATTTTAGCAATTAAGTATCTGGGCTGACATGAAATTACATTTCAGAGAGGTGACATGAGTGTGTTCATTTATCCCACACTGCCTTTTGTTGAGCTGTACCTTAATATTATATTCTATCTCACAATGAATTGCAAACCAGAATCTTCTTTCTTAGGAATAAAAAACCAAAACAAAATATTGGTACTGAAGTAATAAGGTATTTTGTTTGTAGCAAATTTTTTTTTTTTTTTATTACTATTATAAGAAAAGAGCTCTTCTAATGTAATTGCCATGTCAGTTTGTATTAAGATACAGGTATTTCTATTTAAGACATTACTTTATTAAAAAACCTACTGTTTCAATTAGGTATATAGAAAGACATTCTGCTAGGTAAGACTAGCAGATAAATATCATAAATTTAATTTTTACAGTAATAATGAAGTCAAACTCTTCGTAAAAACAGAGGCCTAAGCTTGGATATCCAAGTTACTAATGTACCTAAATTCATATTCAGAGGGTGCAGTTAAGGGATTTGTTTAGTTTATTTTTGTTTCTTATAGATTTGGGGGGGGTTGTCACACATTTGAAGAATTTGTTTCAACTTAATTCAAAGTAATTTATTTTTGTTGATCTTCAGAACAGCTGGAGGGGCAATTTGCTTTTCCTGCTTTGGGTGAGTTACCTTTTTAGAGAGGTGAGCACTGGCTAAGATAAATTCGTTTTGAATTTTGTATTTGTGTATCTATTGGTTTATTAATTTTTTGACTGGCTTCTGCTGGTGGTGATAACAGAAATTACTGCCTTGTGTATGGGTGCGTTAAAACATTTGATCCATTTTTCTAAGCATGCTTTACCAGTTGTTTCCTTTTACATATATGCCTAGAAAAATCAGTGCCCTTGTTTTTGGAGGGAACTAATGCCCTCAGGAAAGTACAAAAAACAATTTTAGTCTGCTTTTTTTTTTCATAAAGAAAGTTAAAAAACATCACATGGTAAGCACTGACTATTATTTCTGATTGCAAGCCCAATCTAGTCTTCAAGACTAAAATTTTTTGCTCATTGCATTTTGTGGCAAAATAATAATGTTTCATGTAAGGTAGTAATAATGTAAGCCTAATAATTGCAAAGAGAGAAATGTAGTATTGCATGCAGTATTCTGTGTTCACAGACAACCTTTTATCCCCAAAAATGTCAGTCCATTTCACAAACTAGGTATGTACTAAGGCTATATTCATTACTGAAAGGGGAAGATACACATCATCTATCACTACTAGCACATATCAAAAGCCAACTCACCAAAACTAAGCAAAACACGTAGGCCCTTACCACTGAGGGTGACGGCAGAAAGTTATCTTGCGTGGCATGTTGCAATGCAGTTGCAAAGAGAGGAAGAAAGTGGTGACATTTGACTTAGGAGTGCTAAGTAAATTCTCCTTTGTAGTAAAAATATAATAGAGATTTTTAATATTTGGGATGAGTAGACATAGCATATCATGTGAAAGTTTTTTGTCTGGTGAGACTGCAGAACTTCCTATGATTAATGAAAGTGAAGCAATTAATTATGTACAGCGTGAACTCAGCATTCCACAGACTGAATGTCATGCATAGAAAATCACCGGGATATATTCAAAGCCTTCCTCTGCAGAGCTGATATTATCTTTCACCATTGATCAGTGAGGCTTAAAAATTCAAACTGAAACACAGATAAATAATTGCACTCACCTCCTTGGCGAACAAGTTGTTCTCGTTTTCAGTGCCACAAACAGCAACCCAGGCAAAGCTTAAATTTTAAGGTACCCCTCATTTGACTTGGTATGTGCAAAATCAAGGACAGAAGGCAAGGTGTAACTGTGTGGACATGCAACGTTTCCCTTCCTGCTCCTGAAAGTCTGTGTGTAGGTGCAACACTCCCCTTTTTCCTTTAAGCCTCAGCAGGATAAAGCATCCCCCTCCCTAGTAGTTCCATCTTTGCCTGCCTGGAGTCCTCATGCAACTGTCTTCTCCAATACATTTCTAGTAAAGGTTAACTTTACAGTTAATTTTACTTCTCCAGTGAAATCCTAGTCTTCCTTCTGCTTCCCAAACCATACTCCAGTAGCTTGACAGAGATAGCTGTAGTATGGTATTTGCTTTTCTTTAGTCTAAGTTCTGAAAGTGGTTTGGGTTGTGTTTGTGGGAGGAACTGCTCTCACTAGTGTAGAAGTGCTAGTTTCTTAAAGCTCAAATCAGTTAAGTCATGAGCTTATATAAAAGTGGAGGAGCGGAAAGGGATGACTGCATGTTGGGTCAGCTTATATTGTACAACTAGCTGCCTCCTGTATAATGTATGGGAACTGTCAGGGCGGGATCCTTCAAGGGACTCTGAGGCAACTGGGACTCTGCACTATGCATTCATATTTGCATGCATTGAACGTTACAATAGGGATTTAGGAAGGAGAGATAAAATAATCACCCATTTATTAGGAGCATAATGAAATACTGTTATCATCTAGCTGTATTGGGTTTGCGTGGCAAGATTTTGCTAGCGGGGGGGCTGCAGGGGTGGCTTCTGTGAGAGGATGCCAGAAGCTTCGCCCATGTCCAGTAGAGCCAATGCCAGCCGGCTCCAAGACGGACCCGCCACTGGCCAAGGCTGAGCCCATCAGCAATGGTGGTGGCGCCTCTGTGATAATGTATTTAAGAAGGGGAAAAAAACTGCTGCGCAACAGCAGTTGGAGGAGAGGAGTGAGAAATGTGAGAGAAACAACTCCGCAGACACCAAGGTCAGTGGAGAGGGAGGGGGAGGAGGTGCTCCATGCGTCAGAGCAGAGATTCCCCTGTAGCCCATGGTGAAGCCTGTGGTGAAGACCATAGTGAAGCAGGTTGTCCCCCTGCAGCCCATGGAGGTCCACGGTGGAGCAGATATCCACCTGCAGCCCATGGAGGACCCCATGCCAGAGCAGGTGGATGCTCCCGAAGGAGGCTGTGACCCCGTGGGAAGCCTGTGCTGGAGCAGGCTCCTGGCAGGACCTGTGGAACTGTGGAGAGAGGAGCCCACGCTGGAGCAGGTTTGCTGGCAGGACTTGTGAGCCCATGGGGGACCCAYGCTGGAGCAGTCTGTTCCTGAAGGACTGCGCCCCTTGGAAAGGACACATGTAAAGGACCCACGCTGGAGCAGTTCRTGAAGAACYGCAGMCCGTGGGAAGGACCCACATTGGAGAAGTTCGTGGAGGACTGTCTCCCGTGGGTGGGACGCCACACTGAAGCAGGGGAAGAGTGTGAGGAGTCCTCCCTCTGAGGAGGAAGGAGYGGCAGAGACACCGTGTGATGAATTGRCTGCAACCCCCATTCCCCGTCCCGCTGGGGGGCTTGGGGGGAGGAGGTAGAGAATTCAGGAGTGAAGTTGAGCCCAGGAAGAAGGGAGGTGTGGGGGGAAAGTGTTTTAAGATTTGGTTTTATTTCTCATTACCCTACTCTGATTTGATTGGCAATTAATTTCCCCGAGTCAAGTCTGTTTTGCCCGTGACGGTAATTGGTGAGTGATCTCCCTGTCCTTATCTCGACTCATGAACCTTACGCTATATTTTCTCTCCCTGTCCAGCTGAGGATGGGGAGTGAGAGAGCAGCTTGGTGGGCACCTGGAATCCAGCCAAGGTCAACCCACCACACTAGCAAAAAAGAAAAACAGTGCACCTGTTCCCGACACATTCCTGGTATAAAGTTGCTGAAGGCCTTGGATAGATGCCTGTTCTTCTCTCAAGCAGAAGTTAATTTTTTAAGTCTGAGCTTATGTTACATAACTGGAGAAAAGAAAGCAAATACTGCATTTGCTAATTAGTTCCTCCATACAAATAAAAGAGAATCAAATATTAGGAGTTTAATTAGTTGTTAAATAAACAAACACAGTACCATTCTTAATGGTTAATATTAGCTTTCAGAAAATCTGAGGTATGGTCTTGAGGCCTCTTAGTTACCTTATCACTCAAATACACCTATGTTAGTCACAAGAAACCTTAAACTTTGTTCTTGTCATTTTATGTAGACAGATTAACAATGAAGGTGGAGAAAAGGCATAATCAAAGGTTCTTTTGACCTAGAGAACTGATGAGAGATAGTGCATAGCTTTTGTCCCACTCTTAATAATTTGATGTAATCACTTACAATGAGTTAAAGAAAACTCACTACAATAGCATCTTCCATCTAAAGTGAGTTATTCAGTGTGGTGAGTGTGCAGCCAGCTTTCCAAAAAATGATCAATTTTCAAGGAAAGTCTTATCACAGTTATCAAAAGACTTCCAACAGTTCTGTTGTAAAATTATTTCCTTTCATAAATAGTATTTCTACTGTAAATCTCTGAGTAACATCAAGAGGGTAAGCAGTGCTTAGTCAAATTGAAATTTAAGAGATGTGATTTGTACTGAAAAGAAGATTAGTCTGGTGATATTGCAGATGTTTGAAGTGTTGCATTTCATATACAGATAAATAAGTGACCTCTCTTGCTTCTGATTTAATCATTTTAGTTCCATCTGAAATAACAGTATGTTATTTGTCTTGGTGATATTACACTGACCTCATTGTGACTCCTATTATTTACCAGTTTTATTTTAGCTCTGGAGGAGTACTGGACATTAGCATAGAAGATGGTTTCTCTGGACATAGGTAGCTCATCAGTTAATATAAATCAGTGTGACTCTCTTGAAGTTGGTCTGATCCTGCTTTACTCTTTTCAGAATCGATTTTACACTGGCAATCTTAGAGTTTTGTACAAGCTGTAGACAGTCTCCCAAGGTCCTGTAATCTGATGAACTCCCTGATATTGCAATATCAAAGTAAGAACACACCATGCAATGATTACACCATTGCTGGCTACTGTTTTACCCTTCTCTCCATTGCGGTCAGCTTATCTCATCCTTTCATGCAAGCACAAGGCCTCTTTGATATCTCTTCCGTATTTGTAACCCATCAGTGCACAAATGTGCAACTACTGAAGCTAGATGCAAATGAGTACTGAGATGCTTGTTAAAGCAGGAGCAAAAATGCAATACTAAAGGCAAAAGCAGAGAATGCACAATGAAGTTAAATAGATCAGTTCAGGCACAGAGAAGCACATATTGTATATCAAAGCCAGCTTTTTGCCTTTCTCTTTTAAAATCATTGTTAAGATACCTGTATAGCAATTTTGAGTTAAATAAGTTGGAAATTTTAATGTTTCAATTTTAAAACATTTTCACTTGAGCTTACAGATAAAATGATTATGTTTTAATGGGGGAATTATTTCATATTTCCTTTGTCCTGGTTTCTTTTAATTTCATTCAAAATATTCTTTAACCAGATTTCTTCTATGCAATATAAAAGTAAGAATAATAAATACATTCTAAATTGATGTGAGCAAGAAAAAGGTTCAACTTTTATCCATATATGAATCAGGGTATGTATGTGATACTTTTTTAAATTGCTATGATTAAAAATTTAAATTTTTAAATTGCTAACTATGACTAGTACAGACTGGTTTGTTATTGTTTTCCACATAACACACAACATGTACAGCTGTGTGCACAGAGATATATATGAATATTTCTTTACACATTAGGAAAAACTCAGGAAGTATTTATATGGCTTGTCACCTCTCCTGCCTCAACATTTTTAATTTAGATATTTAACTAATTAACATTAATTTTAATTATCCCCTCATGACGGTTAAACTTTCCTAACATTTGAATTTGAATAATAATGTTTAACTAAAAATCATGCTTTTTGATCTTGCCATTTTATTCAGCTTATCAGTTAATTAAATGCTTTGCTTGATATTTGGGGAAATCCAACATTTTAGTAATGAATAAAGTATTGTTGCTCAGTTTATGCAGACATATTATTTTTAGTGAGAATTATTTGAAAAAATTGCTTTTAGGTTTTGATCTGTATAGGTTTACATACAGAAGCTATTTTTGTGCTAATACCTGAAGTATGGGCCAGCTCTTTTTGAGGCTTTTTCAACATTGCAGGTGAGATATTGATGACATATTTGATTCTTACTCTGATCCCCTTAAAATAAATCATAAGATCAGCCACAGTTGGAGGAGGGAAGTTCTCCCTATCCATGGGTGACCACCAGCACCAGCTGGCAGTGACAGCAGTGAGGATCAACTCCCAGCCTGCCTGGCTTTCAAACTGGGGGAAGAAATGAGCCAGCCCTGGCTTTATGACCCTGTTAATAATTTGAATGAGGTACTAATTAGCACCAAATCCAAGCACTGATCCAGGGCTAACATACAGTACGATCACATCTGTAATGGTACACCTTCTGGAAGCAGTGAAGCAGAATTCACAGCACATCAGTGATGCTGTTGAAGCTGTTTTCCCTCAAATTTAAAATGTTTTATTTGGCAGAGTTTTCAGATTCTTCAGGCTATTTTATGTATAAATTCTTGTAGTAGGGTTGTTTGCCTACTGCGTCAGAACTCACTGACAGTGCCGAATTTCTGGTGTGTATTTTTTATATTGCTAAAAGCTCCAAAGTTATTTCTTACAGAAGCAATGTATTTGTATTTTATGCTTTCAAGAGTGCTGGCTGTCCTTAACCAGCTCACTGATGAGTTGAATGACATGGGTGAGAGGTTTTGAACTGATAAGAAGTTTTGAACCAAGAACAAAGTTGTAAGTTGATTTAGAAAAGTACCAATACAGCTTCTGTTTATGTGACATAGGATGCATTACCTGAAATGTCTATAGCATGTAAATGAATGGCTTGTTACTTTGGAGTGAGAAAAAGTGTTGTCATTACAGTGATTGTTAGAGTGCCTGCATGGAAATCAACAGGAGACATGTCAGCTGAAGAGCCCTCTTCTCTGTGTATTTTTTTTTTCTTTCTTTCTTTCCAGAATATTTCTGGATTACAGAAGCATTTTGAATGCATGTGTGTTGATGGATCTTTAGAAATCTGTGTGTTACCATTTTCATTAGCTTGTGAGGTGTGAAGGAAACTTAATCCTTGCTGGAAAAAATATTTGTGATCTAGTCTGGAGATAGACTAGATACAAGGAAGAAATTTTTTTATGCTGAGGGTGGCAAAACACAGGAACAGGTTGCCCAGAGGGGTGGTAGATGCCCCATCCCTGGAAACATTCAAGGTCAGGTTGGACAGGGCTCTGAGCACCCTGATCTAGTTGAAGATGTCCCTGCCCATGGCAGGAGGGTTGGACTAGATGACCTTTAAAGGTCCCTTCCAACCCAAACTATTCTATGTTTCTATGATTCTATGATATCTTCATCCCAATAGTACAGTCTGTTTAGCACATACCATGTTGGCAAATGAAGGTGTTCTCAAAAAAGTACAGTGCTAGACAGGAAGCTGCACTTGCAGAAACAAATAAAAACTAGAACATGAGGCTATTCACCCACCTCACCACCAATTCACTCTCTGTGGTTTGTCTTCTCTCATCTGCCCCCTATTGTTTTCTGAACCCTTCTTTTTTATTCAAGAGGGGATCTGTTAGAAATCAGTGACCCTCCTTCAGAAAAGCCCTCTAGCTAGTTCTTAGCTATTCTTAGCTTATTCTTAGCTATTTTGGACCTCAGAACTAATTATTCAGGTGGAAAGGCTTTTAGGAGTAGTTCAAGTCCAAGCCTCCCTTGGACTTTGATAGGTACTTCGACCTGAGGACATCACACTTAAGGGCCTGGGCAGTGTCCCACTGTATACAGTGTGTGGTAGCAACTTTTCCAGATGAAACAGACAAAAAACCTCTAAGCTAGAAGATGATATGCAAAGCTGAGTTAGAGCTAAAAAACTGTGTTTGCACATCACAGTCCATGAGTCCCAATAAACTGAAGAAGAAAATGAGACCTTTATGCAGAGAGCTTTTGGGCAGGGGCAGAACCAGCATCAGGATCTCTTGATTTCTACTCCGGTGTGATAACTGGCAGAGCTATAAAACCTTTAAATGTCTGCAGGAAGGATGTTCTGTGTGAGAATGATAAGCAGCAGTAGATGCCAAAGGAAAATACATTAAAAGTAGGGCAACTATAAAATTATTTTCCTTTATATATCCCTCAAGCTTATAGTAGACAGCATTTTAAAGGGTCAGTCAGAAGCATCCTCCAGAGCAGAGTGTTTTAGATACTTTGCTTAAAGACATTGATGGTCTCTTTCATTAAATTATCATTTTATTCATATTTTAACTCATCCATCTTCAATTAATTCCTTTAGCACACTGTATCAATGTCTTTCACGTTTTAAATAATACTCTAGCTGAAAGAGGTTTTTTGGTTTTATACTTGCAGCAAAATTCTTAATTCCTAACTGCTTTTATGAGAAACAGGGAATTACTGTTCCCTGGTCCCTCTCAACAGTATTCATAATACTTTAAGTTTTTTATCTTATTTTCCCTCCCTCTCCCCCCTTTATTTGTCTCAGGTGGAAATGCCTTGTCTTTTATACTATGTAGTACTATAAAAGTATTTCATATCTGTAATCATCTTCGTTGTCATTCTCTATTTTTTCATAATTATCCTATATCTTTCTTAAAATCAACTAACTAGAGCTATATAACTTTTAATGTTTTTTTCTCAAATCCTTTCCCACTAATTTGTAAGGTTCTGTTTGACTTTCTGATGACTTGGTGCTGAAATGATATTTTCCAGGAATTATCCATGACGATTTCAAGATATTTTCCAAAATGGAATAGCTGAGTCAGAAGCCATACTTGTGCTTTTCCCCTTGGTGTTACTGCGTACTTTCTATATTACATTTACCATTTTATTGCCAATTTATTCAGTCATATGGGAAGTCTGTATTTCCTAGTTGCTGTTAGGAATTGAGTGTTCTGAATAATTCTGTGTTGTATAGCATCCCCTTTTCAGGTCATTTTCCAGTATGGTAAGCTGTTTACAGTGCCTGTAACCTTTCCCACATTGTGATGTCTGCTTCATACCTCAACACTGGTGAATGTGGAGACTCCCTTCCATCACATGACGGCTTTGTTTCTTTAGGAGGCTTTGCGACAGACTTATTACAACTTCCCACAATATTCCTAGACACTATCAGCTCACCCACCTGCTCATTGAATCTGTCACAGAACTCTACCATATTTTTGAGACATTTTTATCTACAAAGCTGTATTGATTTCTCTCCGATACAGTTTCATTATCCTTTTGCTTTCTGTATTTCATCATTATAGTTTCTACTAGTTGCCTTGGCACAGATCACAAACACACCAGTCTGACTTTTTCATATCCTTTCCAGACATGATTTTGCAACCTTCTGTTGTCAAAACCTTGCTGACTGCACTGGGCCAGGATTTTACTCAGTGCTCATTATGTCAGAGAGACTGAAGGTACCAATTAATAACATTTCAGAAATACACACTCATATGTGTGAGATGTTTGTTTCAGTAGAGTAATGCTTAATGTTTTATTTCCTTTGGCTRTCTTAGCTGTCAGTTCTGTTTCATGAATTATTGTTACACCAAATGCCACAGTAGCCAACAACTCACACTCTGCACCTGCTTCTCAATCTGACACATGGATGTTTGATATTAAAAAAAATTAAGAACAACAAATTCAAATTAGAATGTTCCCTGTATTTTTAATATCACCAATATTTTACATTGAAACATTTGGCTCATGAACAGGCAGGAGATAACATAAAGATAAGAGCATTCCCAGAAGGTTCGAATGCAACTCGTTAATGAAGGAAGCAGCAGCATGCATGTGGGATTATCTTTAAATATTACCATAACAAAGTTCAAAGTCTTTGCAGAGTTTCAGTTAATCTTCCTTAAATAACTTTGCAGTTCTAGGTGTTTGATAATAACACCTACAGCATGACAAATGATTACTGTAAATGCACAACCAACTTTTTAGCTGTAGATACTGAAGATTTTATTTGCAGTTAGGAAAGTTCTGGAATACATTTCTTCAAAACTATGAATAATATTTTATTTTCATGGCATTTGTCTACATTTGTGTATTTGGCACTTACTAGCAGCAAATATACGAAGTGAGTGGCTGCATCTGCTTCAGTTAATTTTAGCAGGAACAAAGCCAGGTCCTGAAATTGCAAGGCATCATCCCTGATTTTAGGTAAAACTTGAAAATTTTGCTCCTTGTGGTTGTGGGGAGAAGACTCTGAAGAATGCTTGTCGAATCTATAATCTTCTAAGTATCAGGACCCAGGCTTTTCTCAGAGAAGGATTATTAACTTTGCAGCCTGCTGCAGTCAACGCTTGCAAATTAGACTGTGGCCCCTCTCAATCTGACTAACTAATGGGATTTTGAGTTGTCTCCATGATGTCTGACAACTAATTCTAGAGAATGCTTTTCTTAAAATAATAGGAGGACTTACAGAGAGCAAAAAGGAGTGTACATATCATAGGAGAGGGCTGTTCAGAGGTTGTCCTGTTCTTCGGAAGTAACTCCTGTTATGACATCTTGCATAATCAGCATAGATTTCTACATAGAAAATGTGTTTTACAAAACTCCAGAATAACTTTAATTCTTGTAAATGTAGAAGCCAATTATTTATCTGTTAATTTTATTTCAACAGATACTTGCTAAACTTTCTGATTTCAGGTTTATCTTGTAGTAGCTTGTTCTACATTTTTATAATGATTTTTAAGAGACCTTGTTCTTACATCTATCTCCATTTAAGATATAGTACTCCTTTGTTTCTTTGCAGTCTTCCTCTCGAGAATCACCTACTGTAGTATAGTTTACATGAACTCTGTCGCTACATGAATCCAAAATTCAAGGTCATAGAATCATAGAATAGTTTGGGTTGGAAGGGACCTTTAAAGGTCATCTAGTCCAACCCTCCTGCCATGGGCAGGGACATCTTCAACTAGATCAGGTCGCTCAGAGCCCCGTCCAACCTGACCTTGAATGTTTCCAGGGATGGGGCATCTACCACCCCTCTGGGCAACCTGGTCCAGTGTTTCACTACTCTCAGCATAAAAAATTTCTTCCTTATATCTAGTCTAAATCTACCCTCTTTTAGTTAAAGCCATTCCCCCTTGTCCTGTCGCAGCAGGCCCTGCTAAAAAGTTTGTCCCCATCTTTCTTATAAGCCCCCTTTAAGTRCTGATAGGCTGCAATAAGGTATCCCCTAAGCCTTCTCTTCTCCAGGCTAAAGAACACCAAGTCTCTCAGCCTTTCCTCATAGAAGTGTTCCATCCCGCTGATCATTTTCATGGCCCTCCTCTGGACCGGCTCCAACAGGTCCATGTCTTTCTTATGCTGAGGGTTCCAGAGCTGGACACAGTACTCCAGGTGGGGTCTCACCAGAGCAGAGTAGAGGGGCAGAATCACCTCCCTCGACCTGCTGGCCACGCTTCTTTTGATGCAGCCCAGGATACGGTTGGCCTTCTGGGCTGCGAGCACACATTGTCGGCTCATGTCCAGCTTCAGCAAAAGTTATCCTTTCTCCCTTACTGGTGCAAGAATTATTTGAGATGGCTCACTTGCATCTAATGACTAATTGATTCAGTTTTATCCTGTTTTTAGCTCAAGCCTTTAACATCGCATCTGACAGTAGGTGTCAAGCCTAGCTCAGCACTCTTTACAAGATCAGTCAGGCCAAATCATCTATGGGAAGATTCTTTGTAGCTGGGGAGCAGGGATTTTGTGCTCTGGCCTGAAGGGTGGGTGTGTGGCTGTCCCTTTGGACATGCATGAGGTAAAGAATATAATCTGTGTTAGATCAGATAGAGCTGGGAAACTGAGCACATGTCTAGAATATTGTAGGCTCTTCTGGTGCAGGAGTCTAAACTGTGTAACAGAAAACATTACTAAAAGTTATTGACTAAGTCAGTTAAGTCAGTCAGGGACAGCTTGAAGGCTTTTTTTTTTTTTTGAAGGGAAGCAGAACAATGTGAGTGAATTTTCAGGTTTTTTAAATTATGACCTAGAGTCACATGTCTGTTCCTAAATAAAAAAGCTCTGATTTTCTGAGGCAATACATGTTTGCAACACCTACTGATTGACTCTTTGAAATGTAAGATGTTTTTTAAAAACTAACTTTGGGATTTCAAGTTTTAAACTTTAGTCTTTCTTTAACTTCAGAAGACTCTAGCATGCTTATACAGTATTAATGCCTGAAAATAACCATTTTACCCCTCCCAGAATTGCAAAATACAAAACCAGTAATAGGTACAGTTTCTTGAATCTTGTATCCTATTTCCCCCCCTTTTTTTTCCTTCCCTGCCCCCACTCCAAGTACCATTGCAGAATCTTCGTCCTGACACATTTTTCTCACTGCTGTATCTCTGTTCCCTGCATG
Source organism: Phoebastria nigripes (assembly GCA_035582835.1). Lineage (NCBI taxonomy): Eukaryota > Metazoa > Chordata > Aves > Procellariiformes > Diomedeidae > Phoebastria > Phoebastria nigripes. The sequence goes on along the minus strand of JAYKAV010000900.1, from coordinate 615,671 downwards.
TATTCATTTCCCTTTCTCTTTCTTTCCTTTGTAAGCAAAGTAATCTGTCTCCTTGACCCCAACCCCACATACATACATAGCTCACTCATTTGAGTCTTCCCTTTGAGGTATATGGGGCAACCCTTTCCAGCAGTGGAGAGTAGTTCCCACTCGACCTTTCTCTTCTGATCAACTTGTACACTTGCAGCTCAATAGAAGAGTCCTCAGATCTTCTAGCCTATTGAGATGCACCACTTTCTCTTGAAGTATGCAAATAACTAGTTATATACAGGAAATTCATTTAGGCATTTCACAATGATTTATTAACATCCAGATTGCAAAATTCATGCTTTCAATCCTACAGTTCATACAATCTTTCCCAGCGAAACATATATAGTTAACTAGACTGAACATATTTTTCTAGGTGGAAGTAATAACAACCCCTTGCCTTTTAGCAAATATATTTTTAATAGGAGCACAACATACAGTGACATAATGTGTTAGTGGATCCACATTTCACCTGAGAAGATTAGAGTTTCTAGTTCAGACCATTGAACAGGATGAATTTTGGGAGTGTTCCCATTATCTTAAGTCAGTTGCAAAGTTTGAGTGTTTCATAGTATTTCAAGGGTGTTTCAAGAGGTGATTCAAGGCAGATGCTCAGTGCAGCTTTAGTTATTTAAATAAATAGCTTGCTTACAAGGATTGAGGATGCAATGGTGGAACACTGTGCCTTTTCAACACCCCTTTAAGTCACAAAATCAACAGAGAGCAGTAGATAAATCTGAAGTTCTAGCAATGTTTGCCAAAGGAAAACCTTAAGATTGGTACCAGAAATTGCAATTCATGTGATCTGGCAACCTTCCTATATAAACTTACATAGCACCCACCTGTACTGCTTTTCATGTCAGAAATCATTGACTTTTCCCTCTCTTATATGAACAATGAATTCTCTTACAGAACACAAGTGAATTTCCAATTTCTGCCCAAATACATTCATGTAATATGTACAAGAAGATTTATGATAAATTTTGCAAAATATGAAACCAGTAACTCCATTTATTTAGAGACAGAGACTTCAGAGGTAAAATCAAACCATTCTAACATTATTTTCAAGGGATCATGTCAAGACTCATGTCTTGCCTAATGTTATGCATGTAGAGATAGTATTCTAATGGTTTTATGCACCCTTTAATGTATTTATGTGAATAAGGACTGAAATAATCAGAGGTATAATCTGTGTTGTTACACAAAAAAAAAAAAAAAAGACATCTGTAATGGCACACCTCATATACCTCTGTTTTTAAAAAAGCATATTGAAATGCAGAGCTGTGCCAAATACTATCAATTTTATTGGTGACATTAAATTTTATTGGAAGCTGCATACTTTGATCTGCGTACGTTTTTCTTGGACTTGCCTAAATTATTTTTGCAATTATTATTTTGTTTAAATTTTCTCCAGACCTAGGATGAAAGTTTTGAAATTCAGGCTTGATACAGAATCAGTCACCACCATATTTCTTTAATTCTCTCTGTCTTTAGTGTCTGGCGTGGAACACAGCTTATATATATAGGAGTTAATTTACATTTCTTTCTATCTATAGAGGAAATTTTTACTTAACCATTATATTTAATTTGTCATGAAAGTGCATGAGTTTTTATTGTTTGATCTCCAGCTGTAACAGACAAGCTCATTGGCTGTTTAAATACAATCCAAATCCAAAGCCAAAGTTTCAGTGCAGCTGCAATACTACTGCTGAACATTTTTCCATCATTAATGATTCTCTTTCATTTTGAACTAACTTGTTTAAGAAAATACTGGTAATAAACTGACCTTGCTGATGAACAGTCTAGTGATAAATGAACAGAACAGATACATTTTACTGTCAGAGACAGTGAATCTGTTATCAACTAATGAATTGAAAGGTGGTAAAAAAAAAGAAAATAGGAAGGAATTCACAGAAATCCCTGCTATGACATAAAGCTTGGCTGTTCCCATCACTGTGCTGCCAAAGAATATCATGTTTTGAACTGTAAATAAGTTAATTGTATCTTGAGTTTTGATACAATATGTGGACTCACTGCCCTAGTTTAGAATACTTAAAACTTTACAAACTGTATGGATACCAGCTTCAGAAAATCCCATCTGGCTTCTCTTTCTTTTACTCTTTTCCATGAACTTGTCAGAAGAGAGTATGCTAAAATTTCTGTTTGTGAAGTCCATGTGGTGTGTGTAAGTGTGATCAGAAGATGTCAGGAAATATAACAGTGAAGTGTTTCAAAAAACAGTAAATTTAAAAGCCATCGAGCATTTAAAGAATATTAAGAATTACAGCCAAAACCTGATTAGTTCTTTATAGACCTTTAAAACAGTGCTGTTTAGCTTTATCTGTTCTTGGATACTTTGAAAGCACTTTTTAGATTACTTCCTCTGTGGGGGAAGAGTGGAGAGCCAGATATAAAGGCCTGTGTAAAGCCAGAGAGACACTGCTACAGTATTTCTCTGGGAATTAACAGAAATTAAAAACAGCCAAAGATTAATCTGATAACAATGTCCTTAGGGTCTATGTAACTTAAATATATCATCAAAGTAGATTTTTAAAAAGTACAAAAAGGTAGGATTTTTTTTTTTTTCCCCAACATATTGCACACAGGTAAAGATAGGAAGAATATTCTGTAGAACGTGTAATCAGAGTATGAAACATGTGTGATACACTTTCTGGGTAAACCAGAGAACCTCTTTACCTTACATTTTCTAAGGGCTTAAAGTTTTATAGATCTATACCATCAGAATTTAGTGCTGTAGCCTTCACCTATACCAGAAGTTCCATTAAAATCTAATTATGTGAACAGTATTGTGATATCTATCCATCAAAAAGTGCAAATTTTTTTTTTAAAAGGTAAATCTTATAGTGGGTGTTCTGATAAAGTGCAATTAGGCAAAAAAATACCAGTAAATCTATATGTCTTGATTGCACCAGTATAGTGACTGAGGTTCTACAAAAACATGACGCCTAAATATGTAATCGTTCATGTGAATACATATTCACTGAACTAAAGGAGATTTATTTGCATAAATAACATTACTCATGAACACACATTTCTAAATAGGAAACCAAGAGTATTGACATGCTCAAAGATTTAGTGTAACACTTCTGACCACTTTCTAAGTAGAAAGATCTTCTCTCCTTCAGTCACCTGGAAGACTTTTACACTTTATCACAGCAAATCTTTCCCTCAGTAATGAAAATTACCAACTCCCAAAAAAGATCTTCTTGAAATAGCTACACTCTAAAATTTCATAAAGCATAAGATATTTCTTACTTTCTCAGCATCTCTGTTTGAACCCACTAAATATACTGAGGTTTCTCTGAATATTAAGTGTCACCTTCTTGCTAGCTAGAACTGAAATAGCTGTGACATGAAGTCAGGTAGGCGTTACCTTTACAACAAATTATTTAAGATCTTGAGTTCTGTTATAAGGTATACTGGAATTTGAAATTTTCTAGATGATACGAGTCATGTTCAGAGATTATATAAAGTCATGTGAACACAGTATTTTTCATCCAAAATACTTTGTCTGTGGAAAAAAAACCCAAACATTTTTTTAGACATATCTTGCACTCTGTTCTTTCTGCCAACCTCAGTACTTTTGCTGACTTTTCTTGCTGTAGGCTTTCTGCTTGTGTGAAGACCATTTACACAAGCATTGCCCTATGCTAACTGTGATTCACTTACGGGTTTTCCCTGTTGTTGAAATGAAGTTGAAAATCAAAGAAACAATTAGTAGATCAAAGTTTTTGGAAATACATTTTTGCTGGAGTGTATGCAATGGCTTGTAACTGCTGTTGCATAAAATGAGCTGGCTTGTTCAAGTTTCTCCTAAAGTCAGAATTGGTAAACAACATATAAACCATTACTTTAGATTTTCATGTCCCATGGATTGTCTTGGAAACATTTTGAAAAAACGACAGAGTTTTGTCTCTCTTTAACATTCAATGGATGTTTCTTCTGGTTCTGTGTTAATGGGGTTTGCTGTGCTAACATGAAATACTGACAGAAAGCCCACAAATGTCTTTCCAAATTGTCACCAGGATCTGTCCAAACAGTAATAAATGTCAAGTTTCAATCAAAAAATAAATGGTTCTGTCCTGTAGAGACAGCTACTGAGCTGATGAGATTCATGTTATTTTATATGCCATATACAGGCAGGCTCAGGGAGTAAGAAGCTATTGTGGATATTTAAAATGGCCAGAAATTCTGTCTAACTGCTCTTCCTGTTTTAATCTAAGAATGTCTAGCTGGCACATTCATTTTTAAGGATAGTAGAGTAGAATTTCAAACTTTGTATCTAAATTTTACTAGCTAAGAGTTCTCTTGAAAGAGCACAGAAGCTCTTTAGTCCTGCTTTGAGTGTACACATAGCCTTTTAGATGTCTTTGCAGGTTTAGGTTTGCCCATTCTCTTCTCTTGCAAGATTCATTTTTTGCCCACTTGGAGTAAACTCCTGCGTCATTCTCACTTACTTCCACTGTCTGACAACTGAACTGACACCTCCAAACAAATTTCACACATTGTAGGTAGAGCTTGCTGGCCTTGTATGACCTGTAGTTTAGGAGACGGATTTTGGTGCTCTGTCTGCACAGAGTAGGACTGAGAAATTGAAAAGTCAGGTTTCTTTCAATATTTATAACTTTTCTGCCTAGCAGCAGTAATGAATAAAGGTCCTTTGCAGATCCAGTTTTTAGGTAGATTGGTTATCTTACAAACTGAAGTGTTGTCTTCTAGGACTTACTCTTTTTTCCGGTAAGACTGCCTGCAAGATGTTCATATTGATGAATATGAATAGAAGTTGCAAGGAAGCTGTGTTACTTGTATAGGGTCCATAGAATCATAGAATGGTTTGGATTGGAAAGGACCTTCAAAGATCATCTAGTCCAACCCACCTGCTATGGACAGGGATGTCTTTCACTAGATCAGGTGAAAGATATGAAGAATAACTTTTTCTTTGTCTGTGCTAAAGCTAATGTCCTATAAGCTCTAGTTATTCCAAATAAAAAATTATAAATATAAGACTATGATAAAGAGAGATTGTCTTACAAAATATTAATGATTATAAATATAATGAAAATTCATGCAAATTCTGTGATATTTAGAGAACTTAGATCCACAGAAATCTTCTCCAGCTACTACTGTACCGAGCATCCCTCCGTACAGGATCATACCCAGGGCAGTGTTTGTCCAAGTGTGGAGCTAAATGTCTCCAGTGACCACTGTTGCATCTGTTTCCCCGTGCAGCTTTTAGGATGTTCTCTGAATATCTTCCTTTTTGTTGTTAAGTTTGATCTTATTATGAATAGTCTGAAAAAAAGCCCTGTGCTTTGAGCTTGCTCCAGCATGTAGGCATATCTGCATGGGCTCTGACTCACTCCAAACTGTGATGCTGACAGATTATCACTTGCTTTAGCTTTTCAGGTACCAGTCATGTCAATATACTTTTTCATGATGAAAATCTGAACTGTTTGACTTTCATGATAAAAAAAAGATATGTACCTCAATAATGATGAACCATTTTAGATCACACTTTACTTTTCATGTTTGTTTGCTATTCAGGATTGAGTATATTTTATTTGGACAGACTGGAAACAAGTCTAGGAACAAAATGGCTGCCATGTTGGGCACACACAGAAAGAAATGTAATATTTTTATGTTCAGAAAATAAATAGCATCAGACTTTTCAAGCTACATGTGCAAAAATACTCTGAAAACAATACGGGAATGTGAGAAGAGCAAGGGGAATGTAACCTACCAACCCTATCTTCACATGAAAAGAAATTATGTGATTCACAAAAGAAATCAAAACAGTTAAGTAATTTTACTAATACTGTTCTTAAATCTGTGTATATGCCAAAAATGCTTTGAAGCTTTCAATATAGTAGGTACATGCAGGGTTTAACTGAACATTCAAGCTCACAGAAGGTCATTGTGGGTTGGATATGTCCAGTCTCATGTTAATAAACACAATTCTGAAACAGAGGAGAGATTTGGACGTAACCAGGTCAACCTTTTGGAGTTGTTCAGATAACTTTCAGTGCTTATTTTCTTCTGCTCTGACAGTGGGAAAAGGTGGAGTTGGTTACTGTGGTACTCCAGGACTTACTCTGGGAGATGAGGATGTTATTGACCAAGTAAAGAGGCTTTTTTAAAAAGGGGGGAAACAAAGACGGATTGCTTAGGGATGACTTGCTGGCTGGTGATTCCAAGATTTAAGGGAAATGTTCTTTTCTGTATGTTTATGGTTGATTCTTCCTGCTGAAACCTGGGCGTAACATCTGGGAAGTGCTCCTAAAAACCTCATGTAGCTTTACAGTTACCTCTTTTTTGCATATTTCTCAGGAAAAACAGAAAGGAAGTAAAAATGTTCTGAATTTCCTTTGTGACCCCTAATGATGCCTCTCCAGCAGTAGACCTGAATCTTCTGAAGAGAACCTCCTGATCATTCCCATTTACCATGTGTTGTGGTTTAACCTGGCAGACAGCCAAACACCACATAGCCACTCACTCACTCCCCCCCACCCCCTCAGTGGGATGGGGGAGAGAATCGGGGAAAAAAAAGTAAAATTCCTGGATTGAGATAAAGACAGTTTAATAAAACAGAAAAGGAAGGGAAAATAATGATGATGATGATGATCATGATGATAGTAATAATAATAATAATAATTAATAATAATAATAATGATGATAGAATATACAAAATGAGTGATGCACAATGCAATTGCTCACCACCCGCTGAGCGATACCCAAGCAGCTATCACTACTTCCTGGACCACACCTCCTATTCATATATTGAGCATGACATCACATGGTATGGAATACCCCATTGGCCAGTTGGGCTAGCTGTCCTGGCTATGCTCCCTCCCAGCTTCTTGTGCACCTGGCAGACCATGGGAAGCTGAAAAGTCCTTGACTACTTAGCAACAACTGAAAACATCAGTGTGTTATCAACATTCTTCTCATACTAAATCCAAAACACAGCACTAGGAAGAAAATTAACTCTATCCCAGCCAAAACCAGGACACCATGGTTGGCCCCATCCTGGAAGGATCTCAGAGAACACCATAACAATTTCTTTCAGATGAAACTAAACAGGAAAGTGCATGACAGGAGCATGCATGTTGTGTTTCAACTTCTACTGGGCATTCACTCCCTGGGAGCAGACTAGGACAAGTCCAAAGTTATACCCTCCTAAAAGGGTACATTGTGGACCCTCAGCACCAACTGTTTCACTCTACTGATCTTCTCCTATGGGCTAACGTTTGCTATTGTAGACATTGCCTAAATTTATTAGCTACACAAATTTCAAGACTCATACTAAAGCAAGTTACTTAGAAATTAAGAAATTATCTTAATATAAAGAAATACTATCCTTAATATTGTTTCTTAAACAAACATAATACCACAGAAATCATAAAACTTATACTAAAACAAATAACATTCTTCACAAACGCTTTTTAAAGAAATGTTGATTCCATTCTCTTCTTCCTTCTGATTTTGCTCATTCCGAGGTCTCTGTCAATTCTTCCAGGATGCAGATTTTTTCAGCTTTTGGTCCATGCATGAAAGCAATGCAGGTTTCTGGATACATTGAGATTAGCAGGAAGAATAGGACATTTTCAGCTCTGCCACAACAGCACATGTAGCCCAGCTAACTATAATTGAAAGTCATTAAAGTCTGAAAGTCTTAACCCAGCAGGCATAAAACTAGTAACTTTGCCATATTCTAATGATTACAGAATTGATTTTCCTTCTTTTTTTAAGATGAAACCCAGTACACTCTGCAATCACCTTCCATGGAAAGTACAGGTGCATGCCATTTCTGAAAATCAGGTATTAAGTGTACATCTGATGGCAAGAATCCTGCCCCATCATCTTGTATTGCATCTGTGCTGGCAGAAGCCAAGACCTGACTGACAAGATGTTTGATAAATCACCCTCCAGTCCCCAGTAGGGCAATATAGATGCTTATGCTTGCATTCTCTGTATTACACTTCTGACAACTGGGGTTAGAGATCACTCTTGAAACTTGCCATGCTCTTTTTTTCCATGAAAAAGAAACTTATTCAAGCTCTGTCTCCCTTTTTCCACTCTTTGTTGTAGTAGATGGTGTCAGCCTATTTTTAGCATCATCCACTTAACTCTGGCCCTTGAGACATCTGATTGAAAAGAGAATGACAGTGTGAAGATAGCTACTGATGATAAAAAGTAAACGGATCATTTTGCCACTCCATCACTGATTTTCAAATCTCTAATACTCCAAAACCTTTTGGGATCCCCTCTGGAACACTTCCCACCACAGTGCCTTTCTTGAGGGAGGGGAATGGAGTATTTCTGTTAAAAGAGCTGTCATTTTGATAGAGGGTGAAACAGTCATTGTATACGTAGTGAAGGTACAAACTATTTTGGCACAAAATTGTAGCACTTTCAGACTATCCTACATTTTGTGCAATCATAAGCCTCTTAGGAGTGTTTTTAAATGCTTTGTTGTTGTTAGATAACTGTGAATTGTTTTGAGATAGGGATATCTGCATTTTGAGGTAACTCCATTTCGTTTCTTTAATTTTTCTCTCCTTGTGGACATTTGTTCCATTATTGGAACAGCATCCTTTAAACAAGTGTTTCTGCAAGCATTAAAACCAGTTTCCCAGATTTGCCTTTCTTTGGTGACTGACTTTGGTGTTTAAAATGAGGCAAAATTTAATTCAAACTTTTCCTGTTTTGAGGGCATTTCTCTCTTTGTCTTTTTTCCTTCTTCCACAGGGACCCACTGTGCCAAGTAATGCATATGCTGCTTCTGCATTTTTCCTACTGTTACCAATACCTATGGGGTCACTTCCTTCTTCTCTACAGGCTATTTTAGGACTTTGCTTCTCTGTGACCTCTTTTATCCTGACCAGTTTGGATAAACTCAGTCACTTGGGTCAAAAGTCTTGCATGCAGGGAACGGAAAACAAGACTACATGAGTCTGAGAAGCCAAGATAAAAATAGGAAGAACACTTGCCTGACTTGCTTTACTTTCCAGTCTCTGGCAGGTCTGGGTCTGAAACTAATGGAAATTTTGTAATGGGATGATTCAGGAGTTTTTAACTTTTAAAATCCACTCAGCAATAAGTCACATACCAGTTCCAGGTCTATTGAGATGCTTTCTGCCACCTTTCCACTAGGAACTCCATCATATTTTTGAATTTGAGGCCCTGGAGACAAGAAAGATGCTGAGAAATACTAAATTTCCCACAGGAATGCAGAACATCTTACATCTGAGATGGTGACCAGGGTTAGGCAAAATTTATTTTGGCTCCATATCCATACTGGAGATCATCGTATAATTAATGGTAATTGACTTCACATATTCTGTACCTGAATTTTACCGAGGTTATGATATTGAACCCTGTACCTTATGCTGAGCTTAGAAACCAGTTTCAGAGTCAACAGCATCTGAGGATTTGGCAAGAAATAGATAAAGAGAAGGGAAAGTCACTATGATGACAGATTCTGGGACTGAGAGTTCCTGTGAGATAGAGTTAGATCAAAAGGGTAGCCACACAGGCAAATGAAATTGTTGCCCCAAACAAATATATACGTAGCTAAATATATGCCTTGAGAACATATAAAAATAAAATTGAAAATTAAGACACAGTTTCTAAGCCTGTGGGGAAAAGGGGAATCAGTAATGCTGGTGTTTTGGGTGAATGGTTCAAGTCCAGGCAACACCCTAGCAACTGAAAAACTAAACTCTCTTAAAATAAACTCAAGTACTCAATCAAGGTATCTGTCAGCCTCCTGAAACAGAGAAATTGGAGCTTGCAGGATGGAAGGATGGAAGACACTGAATCACATTTGTCCTTTGGCAATGGATGTGAATGAAGCTTTCCTACCACCTTGGGTCTGAATGTCTTGTTCAGGTGTCAGTAAGGCATTCAGGGGTGCTCTTTGCTTCCCTCAGTATCACTGCCAGCAGTTATCCTGTTCGCAAGTATTCTTGTGTGCATTTGACCAAAGAGTGAGGAGAGAAACCAAATTCAGTGGTTACAGTGCATCCACCTAGGAGATGAGTGTCTGACTGCGGCGAACACCTATGTGTCTGAGAATATAAGGTTAACAAGAGCCTAGAGGACCTGATCCCATCGTATCCTAGGACTAATAAATAACAAACATAGATTCAAAACTCCTTAGGCTGAGGAGGGAATTGAAGTTGGGTTGTTCATTTAGAGAGGTGAAGTGGCTTTACCACCATAGTTCTTTGTGGATATTTTTTCCATCTGACTGCATTTGACAAAACCTGGCCAAATTCATTAACAGTTTTGGAATAGCTAGGGGTGTTTTTGTTGTTTGTTTGTTCTTTTGTTTTAATGGCTAAACTGTTTACCATATTGTAAGACTGGATGTTAATGACTGATGTATTTCAGTCCTCCCATTACCTAGGTTAATGGACTACCCTCCTTGAAAGCACATATGTAGTTTTGATTTGGAAATAAAAATGTCTTAATAAGGATGTTTTTTACTCGAGGGTTGAGCATCTTCCTGTTTTCAATATTTTGAACCAATATCAGAGCATGTAAGAAAATTTGTGCTGAACTCCACGGTCAGATGCTGAACATTTGTGTAGATGTGCCTGTAATCAAAGACCTGTAGAATTTGGTTACTTCATATTTCCATCTGCAAATATCCTAAGTCCAGAAAGGCAAATGGAAAGGAAGAGGTTGGAACAGGAAAGAAGTGAGACAACTGAGAAAAGGAAATAGTAAAAGAAAAAGCTAGATGAAAGAAACAATGTGACGAAGGGGAATTATATGGAGAGGTATTAAAAAGTGACATAAACAAGAAAAGCTGCAGAAAGGAAGATTTCCCAACTAATTTTTTTTTTTTATTTAAAAGTTGTGTCAACGTGTAAGTGAAAAGAGAAACAATCAAGTGGCAAACCAATGGCAATCATAATTCACTATCACTCTCCAATTCCCTACTTTTCTTAAGTATGTTAATCAAGTTGGTATGGCTCAAGAAAAAGGATTGTGTAGAGTCATGTACAAATGCTCATGAAGAGATGAGAGAGAACGACAAGAGGGAAAATAAATTATATTAATTGTTTTCAGATGGCTTTTTGTTGTTTTGTTTATTTTTAATTTTTAAGATAACATGGTTCCAGATCAATTTTTTCTTTTTAGAAAAGACCTTAAAAATTATCATCTCTTCCTGGGATTCATCATCTCCAGCTGAATCAACTGCTTACTTTTACATCTGTCATCTCCTCCTCTACAATTTGAATTAAAGACTCGATGTGGACTTTGATAAAACAGAACAAGGGAACAAAATTTACCAGTTTTCTTGTTAACTCCATGGATGCTCCCAAGAGTCATTGCCTTCAGAGCAGCAGCTGGATGTTCATTGTGCTGAATCAAGTATAATGAGAATAGAAACTGTATGTACTGCTCTAGCAATTGCTCTGGGAACACCCTTGAGACATTCTCAGCCCAGCAATCTCTTGCAGAAGGAATGAAATTGAATCTGTCAGTTCTGCTTACATACTTATGAAAAGAGGCTTTAATTGTTGCTAGATTAGATTAACATTTTACTTATGTTACTTACATGTACAGAATTTCAGGTTATCTGTACTCTAAAATAAAAATTCTCACTTACTCAGTGGTGGAATACCTACCTGACATTTACTTTCCCCTACTGCTTTTGTAGTCTTTTACTATTCATTTGGTGTACATTATCTGGTGAATTATTTTCAAGGAACAATACCTTGTGAAGGGCTACATTGTATTTGGTTCGCAGGTTATACTATTAAATGATGATAATTTCCCGGAAACTTCTGTAATATTTGGTGTTAGCACCCTGAAGTAATGCTTCTGGTAAAATTGATGGTGTAAAACAGTGTTGGTTAAATTGAAGCCAAGTCTGTTCTGTTTGTAGCGTAGCTGTTAATTACAGCATTTCATATACCACAGATAACTCTGCCATCAGAAAAACTCTTTCTCTCAAATCAACTTTTGTGAACCCATTTAAATTTAATTTATAGAGAAATTGTAACTGTAGGTGGATGCTTAAGGGAATAGCAGAAGCCAGATTTTTTTTTGTTTGTTTCTTCTATTGCTTGTAGTATGTTATTGTAGAGACTTGCCAGTGGCAGGATTAATTTTATTTTGTAAGGGGCTTTCTTTTATAAAAATCTGCTCGGGGTTGAAGATGGGCCAAACCAGTTCTACTACTAAGAACATTCTTTATGAAGCTGAACTAAGATAATTCATTATGTGCCTTAAATAAAGGATCAATATTGCAAATTCAGTAAAATGGCAACAAATCTTCACTTCTGCATACAAAACCCTTGAGTCCCRTACTGGAAGTTTCACAGATGACTGCTGCTTGGTTGAAAGAACATCTGGAGAGAGACACTTTTCCACAGTCCTACTTTGAAAAGTTGGTGTTCTATGCTTATATTTTTAATTCTAGAAAATGAACAATAGCAAAGCCCTAAAATAGAAAAAACAGTGTCACTACAAGAAACTAATTCATTTAGCTCCAGGCAAAAAGCATTTCAACAGAAGAAGGGGTTTTAAGCAAATTTTATATTTAATTCATACCTTTGGTTGTGCTCACGAGTCTCAGTTTCCTTTCCCTGGCAACAGTGTAAATTAAGAATGACTTGATTGAAATCCATTTTGTTTCACAGACACAAAGAAGAGAAGAATCTGACTGGATAGTGATTATTCATAATAAATAAGTTTAATATGTGGGCTATTAAACCTGATTTAAAATGGAAGCCATAAAAGGCCATTTTTGCAAATATTTACTGGATATTGAATTCAAAAAGAAGACATTAAATAGTCTTACTGTTTTTTTTTTTCTTCTTCCCCATCTTCTCACTGAAGGAAGAAAAACAAGGGAGGAATAAGGGGTAGCAAAAGAGAGAATCAGAATTCAAAAGAATTCCTTTCTTTCTTCTGAATTCTGAGAAAGAAATTTCCTTTACTGGTACTGTTGGGTTTTTTTCTGTTTTCGGTGAAAGGCTGTTGATGCTTGTATTGAGTTCCAAAAAGAGCTACTAGTCACAATGGATGAACTGTTTTCATTTCATCTGTGCTGGCCCATCTTTCTGTTCTTCCTTACCAGGCAGTTATTCAAGGTATCCGCTTGTGAGTTTATAAGACACAAGTGCATATGGATGGTATCGTTTACATACTCTCTGTGGAATGTATATACCAATGCACATACTAGAAATTTAGAATTGAATGCAAGTAGCTTATTTTTAGTATACACGTAACCCCTAAGAAAAGCATTAGTGGGCATTATTGTACATAAACATTTTGATCTACCTAATGTATCCCAAAATTGTTCCCAGATTTGCATTGTGGATTTACATGTCAGGAGAAGTATTTGTAAATTTCTGTGAATGTGAGTGAATAGATTTAAAAGAATTAGCCATCATATAATCTTGGTCTGAATGTTTCTTTTTGCAATTGGAAGGGTGTGTTTAAAGTATTTTGGGAGGACAGGGAAATGGGAAGAAATATGTATTTTAGAACCATAAGGAAGGATTGCACCTGATGTTTTATTTTAAGTATCCTGAGGATAAAATTACAAAACTTCACAAATATTATTTAACTAAAAATATAAAATAACTGCATACTATTTAGCTAAATGGGTAAAACTTTTGTGACATAAGAAGGAAACATTATGATTAAGACTGTGTGTGGGAGGGTCATCAAGAAAGAGAAATACAAGTTTTGGACATTATCCCTGACTTTTCTGTTACCGTCTTTTGCAACAGTGCTTGTGAGACAATACTCGTGGAGTGTTATTTGCTGTTGTCCTGTTGTTGAAGTCCTTTCATTTAAGCACAAAAGTGGAAACAAAAACCTTATAAAATCAGGTCACCAGCATGTTGTAGTAGCTTTCTATTTGTAAAAATAACTACATGAGATGTTAGGCAACTGATGAATTCCCTCTCTGTTTTTGAAAGGGTATGCTGCTGGTCTGGCAGGGCAAGAGGGTGAGGAGAAGAGGGAGTTGTGTGTTTTGGACAAGGACCCTTCCCTGAAGTCATGTCCAACATGTACTACTTAAAGGCAAAATCTAGAAAAAACTTATTCACCTTTCTCATCTCTAGAGCATTTCTTTTCTTTTGATGAAGTCTTTTGCAGTGGGCTAGAGGGAAGAGAAAGCTCGAAGTGTCTTCACTGGTGGGATTCATTAGTAGGATGACTTTTCCAAGTTTGGCAGGTGGCAGGAACATTGTGACATTCGTGTCTTAATGCTGGAAGAAAAGTCCTGTGTTCCTCTTCATGTGTGGGAAGTGACTGTATTACTATCAGCGTATTTTTGACAAACTAACGAGAAAAATTGCAGTTTCTTAGAGAGAAGGGAGCACAGTGTGATGTGCTGTGTCACACTTCGGTGCCACATTTTCCTCCACTCCCCAAAGGACTCCCGTAACTGCCCTGCCTTGCCAGCATGACAAGAGGTTCTCTTTATTTAAGGATGCTGTGGGTAGAGACCTCTTTACATGCTTACATCTTTATAATACTCTTCAGGAAGTATATTTTGGAAAAACAGAAATCCAGGAAGGATGGAAGCAGTCTCCAAATTTTTCTTTAACTGATGAACTGAAAGGACATCAGAAGTTAGTATTCATTCTGAAAACTAACTTTCCTTGCTTTCTGTTTGAGATTTGATTTCAATTCTGTTAGAAGAGGTTTATCTACTGGATTAGATTACAGAGCCAAAACTTCCCAGAGTTATATTACATGCACACATACAAAGGAAATGGAAAAATGTTGAATTCAAGACTTTTGTTTTCACAAATACTGCAGTGCAAGCCAAAACAGCTTTTTACTCTATGAAGCTGTAAAAATGTATTTTTTGAACTTTGATGAATTTGACAAATCAAATGTCTCTTTGTAAGTAAGGGACAGAGAATTTCTGTAATTACTGACACAGACTCACTATATGAAAGGTCTTTGTTTTTCCTAACCATAGTAATCTTCCTGTCAGACAACTGCAAAATGTGGCAACCACTGGTGTCTTGAGCTCTTGGCTATCCAAATTTGACACAATATAAACCCAAAATAATACCTATTTGAGACAATACAAACCCCTAGAAACTTTGTATATACACACTTTGTATAACACACTTTGTAAAGGGATAGTGATGCCCTCTGAAAAATATTTTCTAAACTCTAGGCTTGATGTATTCAAGTTCTGCACATATGTCTGTGGTTGTACATGAATACATAACTAAAGATGTCTCAACCTGAAGTTCACGACATCTTTTTCAGATGTTTTTGCATCAAAATGGTCCAGGAAGTTCTGCTATGCAAACCCAGTTAGTGGAAAGCTGTTACAAAAATGTAATATATAATATACATTTCGAAGAATTCTTAAGTTTTGAGAGACTCTCATCATATATTTCTTAAACAGTAAATGCCTGTTTTCTGCTGGTAGGTTTATACACAAGTGAGTGTATATAAACATGTCAGCACTTTTTACAAGAAACATTGTGAATCCTGTTTTATTTTTTGGAAGAATGTCTGCATATATGTATCCTTAAAAAATGGCACGATTTTATATAATGGCATATATTTATACGTAATACATGCTCTTATCTTCTTGAAAAAATGGTGCAGAGAGAAAAAATACCTGAGATGATGAAAATCTGATAGCTCACAAAGCACTGAAGTTGCACAGCAGCCAAGACATAATGTAGTCTCCAATTCACCCCAATGGTGTCACAGAATGACAGACTGGTTGAGGTTGGAAGGGACCTCTGGAGATCACCTGGTGCAACCCCCCTGCTCAACCAGGGCCACCTACAGCCAGTTGCCCAGGACCATGTCCAGGTGGCTTTTGAATATCTATAAAGAAGGCGACTCCACAACTTCCCTGGACAACCTGTCCTAGTGCTCAGTCACCCTCACAGTAAAAAAGATTTTCCTGATGTTCAGAGGGAAGCTCCTGTGTTTCAGTTTGTGCTCATTGCCTATTGTCACTGGGCACCACCTGGCTCCATCTTCTTTGCACCCTGCCTTCAGGTATTTTATATACATTAATAAGATCCCCCTGACCCTTCTCTTCTCAAGGCTAAATAGTCCCAGCTCTCTCAGCCTTTCCTCATAGAAGAGATGGTCCAGTCCCTTCATCATCTTAGTGGCCCTTCACTGAACTCTCTCCAGTATGTCCATGTCTCTCTTGCACTAGGGAGACCAGAACCGGACACAGGACTCCAGGTGTGACCTCACCAGTGCTGAGTAGAGGGGAAGGATCACCTCCCTCGACCCACTGGCAACACTCTTCCTAATGCAGCCCAGGATACCATTGGATTTTGTTACTGCAGTGGCACATTGCTGGCTCACGTTCAACTTGATGTCCACCAGGACCCCTAGGACATTTTCCGCAAAGCTGCTTTCCAGCTGGTTGAGCCCCAGCCTGTGCTGGTGCCTGAGGTTATTCTTCGCCAGGTACAGGACTTGGCAATTCCCCTTGTGGAATTGCATGAGGTTCCTGTYTGCTCATTTCTCAAGACTGTTGAGGTCACTCTGGGTGGCAGCACAACCCTCTGGTGCATCAAGCACTCCTCCCAATTTTGTATTGTCTACAAATTTGCTGAGGGTGCACTTGGTCCCATTATCTTAGTGGCCCCTCACTGAACTCTCTTCAGTATGTTCTTGTCTCTCTTGTACTGTACTGAGGAGCCTAGAACTGGACACAGTACTCCAGGTGTGTCCTCACTAGTGCTAAGTAGAGAGGAAGGATCACTTCTCTCAACCTGCTGTCAACACCCTCCAAATGCACCCCAAGATGTCATTAGTCTCCTTTGCAGCAAGGGCACATTGTAGGCTCACGGTCAACTTGGTTTCCAAGTGTGTAGTGTGCAGGACTTGGTACTTCTCTTTGCTGAACTTCATAAGTTTCCTGTCAGCCCATTTCTCCAGCCAGTCAAAGTCCATCTGGATGGCAGCATGACCCTCTGGTGTATCAGTCACTCCTCCTAGTTTTCTGTCATTAACAAACTTGCTGAGGGTACACTCAGCCCCATCATCCAGATAAGGATGTTGAGTAGGACTGGACCCAGTATTGATCCTGGGGTACACCACTAGTTACTGACCGACAACTAGACTTTGTGCCACTGATCACCACCCTCTAGGCCCAGCCATTCAGCCAGTTTTCAATCCACCTCACTGTATGCTCCTCCAGCCGATACTTCACAAGCTTCTCTATGAGGATCTTACAGGAGACAGAATCGAAAGCCTTGCTGAAATCTAGGTAGACAATATCCTCTGCTCTCCCCTCATCTGCCAGGCCAGTCATTTCATCAGAGAAGTTTATTAAGTTGGTCAAGCATGACTTCCCCTTGGTGAACCATGTTGACTACTCCTGATCATCTTCATGTCCTTCATGTACCTGGAAATGGCTTCCAGGATCAGCTGCTCCATCACCTCCCCAGGGATTGAAGTGAGGCTGACCAGCCTGTTGTTCCCTGGCCAGTTCTCCTTCTTGCCCTTCTTGGAGATAGGAGTGACATTTGCTTTTCTCAGGTCTTCAGGTACTTCTCCCAATGACCATGATTGATCAAAGATTATTGAGAGTGGCCTCACAATGACATCGGCCAGCTCCCTCAGCATTCATGAGTGTATCTCATCGGTGCACATGGACTTATGTGTGACCAGTTTGCCTAAGCATTTATTCGCTGACCTGATCCTCTTCCACCAAGGGCAAGTCTTCATTTCTCCAGATTTTTCCCCTGGTCTCTCGGACCTGGGATTCCTGAAGGCTGGTCTTGCTAGTAAAGACTGAGATGAAGGAGGTATTCAGTACCTCAGCCTTTTCCATGTTCTGTGCCACCAGGGCCCCTGCCTCATTCAGCAAGGGGCCCACATTTTCACTAGCTTTCCTAGTCACCTATCTACTTATAAAAGCCTTGCTTGTTGCCTTTGACATGCCGTGCTGGATTCAGTTACAGCTGGGCTTTGGCTTTCCTAACCTCATCTCCAGATGCTCTGATGATGTCTCTGCATTCCTCCCAGAATGTCTCCATACACTTTAAATAGCTGTTTCCCCATGCCTATTCTTTATTTTCCACATGGAGACTATCAAGAGTAACACAAACCTGACTAAAACACAGTCTCTCTGTATCATGAATACTGACTCAGTAGTGAGTGGAACACCCCCTCCTTCATGTTGTAAATTTTCTGCCATAGGCAATACATAGATAGCACTTCAAATGTATTTACWTATTCTTGAGAATACAGTAACTCTCAAAAATATGTTATTAGATGTACATATTAAAAAGGTGGTTAACTGTTTGCTCTTAATTTCCTTATTTTGGTACATTTCATATAGATACCCAAGAGAACAGAAAGTGATTTTAGTATGGAATTGAGTTTGAGCTTTCACATAGGTGAGAGACTACTGCACAGTGTTGTACCATCAGGATGATATGTGAGATGACCTATTCTGCCACTCCTATTTCTCTCTCAGAAATGACTGATGTTGCTTTCTTGAGGGGGATCATATGCTGCTCTGCATCAATATTTTTGTATGTCTTGATGTACTTATTTTAAGTGGCAGTCTGTTCACCAGTCATCTGATGGTATGTCACATGTTTACTCTGAGATTACAGATAGTTCATTTATGTCTGGCCTTCTAGTTGTTTTCATGCAGTCTATTTAACTGTTTTTCTCCTCCATGTCACTGTCAGCAGTGTAGGCTGTTTTATTATTTGATACTCTAGCCCAAAACATGCAGAAGGTGCTGGAACCATATTAGGAACTGATTTGGAAAGAAATTCATTGTGGTGCAGGAATGTACACTGAGTTTGTGATAGGAAATACGATGTCAGAAGGCTTTATCCTGAAGGGGTAAAATGGTAGCCATAAAATTTTCTTTAAATGACAAATTATGCTCTGATGTATATTGTAGCATTTTTTATAAGAAAGGTTGTAACTCTCACAGTGGTTGTGCTCAATTTGTTTAATAATCAGACAGTTCTAGCAGCAGAAGGTTTTTATCTTTAATTTAAAAAACGTGTTTGGAGCATGTGCCTCAGTTCAGAGATCTGGTCATAGTTACTTAGGAAATCTTTTACAGAAAGACAGAAGTAATTCTAGACTATTTAACAAGCAGGTTTACTGAAGCAACATGCATTTATGTAACACACTGTGTCTTGTCACAGTTCTGGAGAGTCGTTTACTGCCATTTGTAAACTGCTTTGCAGGTGTTCCTGTTATGTGCAGTCATAGCCACAGCAGAGGACTGCACGGTGTTTAGACCAGGTCTGTGATTTACTCATCCTGACAGGTGATGCCCATTACTTGCAAGGTTAGAACAAATATTATGCAGCCTCTCTACTGACTCCCTCCATGTGCTGCTCTTCTTGGATCATTTACTAGGAAATACTTCTGGGCTGCAACAGATGTCTTTCTTCTAGGCTGACTCTTTACAGGGTGGCCTTTTCAAAGCTGAAGAGAAGGCTTCACCAGGATGGAGGCTGCAGAAAGCAAGTGTTAGAGATGTGTATTTTGATAGGTTTAGGAGTGGGGGTTTTTTTCCATCAGTTTGTAAGAGGATAACCGGGACTTCTCTGATCTTGTAGCTGTAAATAAGACCGTAGGTTTAACTGCTTGCTGGTTCATGTTTCACCTCTGAATCTATCATCTCTTGTTCTGGTTCCTTTCTTTGAGACTATATTGCATTTATTATATTCTAATTTGGTTTCCGGTAAAGTATCAAATGTAAAGATATGGTGAAATAAGACTGAAACTTGACCTGTGTGCGGTACCTGAATTCCGGTAGGACTCAACCTGCTGTTTCTGGTGCCTGCCCTTTTCTGCTGTCTTGCCTGAGATAAGCCAGTGTCGTTTTCATGGAGGTAGCAATACTGTGAATATGCATATTGTTGGCTCTGAACAAGAAATGGTGATGTTAAATATTTATTTGTGGCAGGCTGGTATCTTGAAAAAGAAAAGCACACTCCCAGAATTCAAAGAGAAATATCATCATCATCAAAGGTTCAGGCTGTAGATTTCAGGCTCTGTCAGGGAAAAGTGTTTGTATTCAAGGACTGATGCAGACAGCTGTACCTGTTACTGTGATGCCATGAAATGAAGTCAGTCTTCATGTTCTTTTGGCTCTAGGTCTGCCCAGAAAAAATTATTTATAAGGAATAGCTGATGACTGACTTTTCTACAAAAATTAGTGAGCAAATATAGCTGACAGTAAACAGGTAATTCCAGACTGTCAAATGTCTGCTTGGGTATTTTCAGTGCTGGAGTGTGCTGCTGCCTGTTTCTTTAATTGTCCTTTTCCATACATGACTGTGGTTGAGGTACTGTTTCACCTGTGGTGGCATCTCCTCCTGCTCTTTTGGGGAAAACAAGAGAGAGAATCTAGCATCACCCTACTGCCAATTTCTAGATTGAAAGGACTGAATTAACTTGCTGAAATCTCAGCTATGGTAATCTGCTTCCTCAGGAAGACTGGACACATAATTGTCTCTTCTTTTACAATTTCACGAAGATCTCTGCAGATAGCTCTGTGGGTACTGTTGCAGCCTGATTATCTCAAAGTTTTCTGAACTTTCCATCTGTCTGCTTAACTTTATGATGCACTGAATCTGGATCTAAACCAAAGGCTGTTTTTGAGGTCTGTTTGCTTTATTTCTCTACAAACTGTTAAAACACCTTTAGCCTTTGTGTACGTTTGGCAATTAGTCTTTTTTCTGTCCTGCTTCTGTAACATCTGTAACTATACCAGATGTGAGATGTGCTTTTAGAGGAAGTATGTGAAAAAAGCTTCTGTTTCTGCAATGCTCAGCATGTGCATGGCCTGCTAGACTCATTGACCCTCACCTCTGTGCTGTTGGTGTCATTAGCATTTTGCATATTTTAAGTCCCAAGAAGCACTAACCACAAAAAAAAACCATTGTATGTGACGAACTTTAAACGTTATGCCCTGATTTCTCTGTGATGGATTATCTTGGTTTTCCAGCATTGGATGAGAGGGTAGAACTAGCTGTAGAACTGAAACAGCGTATGTTTTGAAGCACCCACGATCCTTTTATATCGTGTTTGGTTTTTTGTTCTAAGTTCCTAGTGGCCTTTAATCTCCAACCCCCACTCATGTTTCACACGCTTAAATGTGGTGCTAAATCTGCTACTGAGTGACATGTCTTCATGAGATCTTTCCAAATCAACAAAGAAATGATGGAAAAGAGAGAATACCATAGAAAAGAGAAGTTTTTTGTTGCATCTGTTTTTCTGGTGATGAGTTAGGAGCAATTAAGTGAGAGATCAGAATGTCCCAGACCGTAAAAAAACTGAGATTAGTATAAGCAATCTTTTACTGAACTTTTTCAGGTAAAATTTTCATTTTTCTTCCTTAAACACCTGAAGATTCTTTTAATCAATACACCCTTCATTTTTCTTTATAAAGAATGTAATACTCAAAGGGATAGAGGGGCATGGTGGGAAGGACAAAACTCCAGCCTGTGCTTACCTAGGATAAAGATGTATTTCTAGTTAATAGAGGGTGAGGTTTTTCTCTCTGATGATATTTGGGGCTGCTTATTGACTTTCACCTCAAAACGATTTTTCTCCACTATGTTAGTAGAAGAGA
The DNA here is from genome assembly GCA_035582835.1 of Phoebastria nigripes. Lineage (NCBI taxonomy): Eukaryota > Metazoa > Chordata > Aves > Procellariiformes > Diomedeidae > Phoebastria > Phoebastria nigripes. Next base: position 594,025 of record JAYKAV010000900.1, on the reverse strand, counting down.
TACCAGGATTGAATCCCATGAGCTAATAATAAGAAAAAAATGCAGAACTGTAATCTCTAAGGAAGGACAGTTAGGATAGTTGGTGGTGGATTGTTTGGTTTGGGGGTTTTTTGTTGGTTTTTTTTTCTTTTTATGAAGTGCTATAGCAGGCAGCATTGCCAAACTTGGAAGTCATTCAGGAAAAGGAGGCTTGATGATCTGTGAGGGTCTAGAGAATATTTTTAAAATACAGGATAGAGGAGAACCGCTCCTTCAGCTTAAAAACCAAAGGTTTGGGAAAGTATCTGTAAACATAGTTGAATAAACAGGGGAAAGGGTGAACTAGTTAATCCAGCAACAGTTATGGCTATTGACAGAGAAACAAATGGTAGAAAAGCAGACCAATAATAAATGTACATTAGGAGGGGGGAAAAGGTTCCCTGACCTTATCAGCAGTAATATTCTGAAACAGCCTTACAACGAGAATTGTATATGTGAAAGACTATGCTCTTCTAAGGACACATCCCATTACACAGTAAAAGGGGATTATATGATACGATGTCTGTGATAGGTACACAGGGCCTAGGAACAACTGGATGCTTCAGTCACCAAGTCCTGTTCCCTGTCATGTCAGCAAACAGATGCATCACTGGGTTTCTAGAGATATTCACTGATTTATCCTCAAATGGCCATAACAGATCAGATGGGTTTTTGGATTCCCTTCTCAAAAATGCAGGAAATGATACTGACAAGTTTGCTTGAAGCTGGCTGCTGAGGCTTTTCCAAGCATTAATCCTAGTGAAAATCAGTGCTGACCAGATGTGCAGATTTGAAGGGGCTCCACTAGTTAGGCTGTGATTCCTTCAATCACCAGCTGGTCTGCAAAGCCAGCCAGCAGTTTTCTAAATCACTATTTCCCAAGGTAGTGAGGAAAGTATTAGTTCTTGAGTAGCTGTTGTTAGACCTTTTTAGGGGGTAGGGAATTTTGTTTATTTGTTTTTACTTTGTGATTAATGAGTTTGTGTAGAAATAGTAAGAATTCAGAATTCTTAAATAGTTTTGTCTGAATGACTTTGGATCGGTGCTCTGCAATCCCTTGGGAACAATTTAGTTTAACTGGATTGAAGACCATGCCAAATGCCTGCAGCTCCTTCCATGCTGTAGTCAAGAGTCCTTATTACTCAATTACATGCTTTTACATTCATTTTATTTTAATTCTCCTTCTGCCATCCACCACACGTCTGCCTCCATTCATTTCTGTTTTTTTTTTCAAGAGCTTCAGATATTCTGCTTGGAATTTCTCTTGCAGATTTGTGGTCTGAAAATCCATTTCTCTTATAGTTGACTTTTCTTTGGTTCAATTGTATGTCTTCATGGTGGGTCACCATTTTAACTGTACAAACTAAGGCAGACTGTTTAATCAAATTTCAGTCTAAAAACTGAGACATCTACAGCCATGAAGATTGTACTTAGTCCATCGACAGGTAGTGAATGTCTCCCTCTACGGGCTCTGCTGACAGGGCAAGTAGAAGCCTGCTAATTACTAACTTTTTGTGGCTTGAAGGTTTGGGGCTTGGCTTAGTTCCAACTGTTGGCTGTAATGTCTGCGTTCTCAGTGATAGTTCATCACACTTTTTTTTTTCTTCCTTTAAGGTATAAGTATTTCTCATTGCCAAACGCATAAATTTGGACTGAAAAAGTAAGAATATGGTCTTTTGTTTTCCATGTATATCTATCAGAATCTTGTGTTGTAGTCATGTGTCTTCTTTTTTTTATAATACCCTGGAAAAAAAAAAAAAATCACACCACCTGCATAGGTTTGAAAAAGGGTCTTTGCTTTTGAGCATTAACCTTTTCATTGACTCCTTGTGCTCCAGTTTTTGCATTTATACTAAAATAAGAGATCCTTGAAGTCTCTCACAACATACATGGGTATTCTTTGAGGTTTTTTTTTTTTTAAATCTTTTTCTTAAAGTTGCATCTTTTCTAAGGCTTTTCCTGCACCATTCTTCATTTAGCAAATGTCATCAGACTAGACAGTTGGAAATCTAAATAAGCTGTGACATTACTAAGATATTACACAATCCTGTTTAGCCTTGCTTCTGTTGTTATTTTCCATTCCTCTCCTCCTCTGCTTCTTGTATGTGTGCATGGGCTATTTGAACTGCATTCTTAAAGTGGGAAATCTCTTCTTTATAACTGTTCATAAGACTCCTTGTGTTTTGCTGGTGCTGTGTAAACTTTACATAGTACCAATATCTAGCCATAATAAAAATCTGCTTGAGTGAATATGAAAAATAACTTTAGAAAGAACAATTTCAACTTCTTTATTTTTCTTACAGTGCATTCTGCTTTTATTCTACTTTACCCATTTACCAAAGAGGAAATTATTCTGGTGTCTATAATACCACAAAAGATCCCTAATGGAATTGTCTAGGGCTTTGTATAAGCAAGTGTACCTCTTTAAAAGACTTGTTTACAGAAATTCATGACCATAAACATACACTAAAGTTCATTCTTTGAATAAATTCAGAGAGGTTATCAGTTATGTGGATTCTAAAACTTAATTGAAAGTGATCAAAACAGAGTGGTAAGAAACAGTACTTGTATCTTATGAGGTCTAGCCAGGATGTTTTAAAGAATGTATGCTATCTCACATACAGAATAAAAAACAAATTACATTTTGGTTATTCATGGAAATTTCTTTTTGTGCTGCTAGTTGTGATCTGTAGATAATGTTGTTCCTTACTCTTATCTTTATTCCTTATGTAAGTTTTTTCTTTCTTTTCTTAAGCAAAACATCATGTTTTGAAGACCAGTTCAACAGGTGCCAGCTTACCTGACTTTTTGTGACCTTACATCTATAAATTGCCCTATATTCACTTTCAGATCCTCTCCATTCCCATAACTCCCCTGCCCTTAAGCAAAAGACTTAAAGTAGTCAGAGAAAATTATCTGTCAAACTTCCTCACACATTTCTCCAGTGATTTTATCTAAACAATTCACCTGTGAGCATCCAATAGCCTAATCGGATACCTTTGCAAAATCTCCCCCTTTGATTGACCTCATGTGATACACGCCTGTTCCTCCTAACATAAACATAACATTTTCATTTGCAATCATGGGCCCATAATTATAAAAGGTCCGTGTCAGGCACTTTCTCATATTTCGTGARAAGTGGCTTCCGGTGATCCCCTTTCTGAAGCACACCCACTTTTGCACTTTGCTTTCTGCAGTCTCAATTTAGGGGCCAATGATAAAGTACTTTTGAACAATATTCAAAAGATCCTCTTTCGCAGCCTCTTTACTTTAGCTGTAGGTCTCACTGGTTGTCCCTGCTTTAATGCTGAAAGTAGATTGATGTGCCATTAAAAGCAGCTGAATAATTTACATGCACTAATAATGTATAAGCTGTGCAACCATCTTAGGGAGAACTCTGAAACAGGAGAGAGATGGTGTACACAACAAAATATAGCTTTTTCAGGGGGAAAAAACCAAAAACAAACAAACAAAACCATGACCACCACAACAACAACAAAACAAACAAACAAAAAAAMCCCAGAATTTGTACATCTGTAGAGAACAATGAGCTGCACATTCCCAGTGCAGTCCACTACAGATTACATGGACAGCCTCAAACTGGCTGTTCTCTCCCTGCACTTACAGCCATACTCTTCCAAAAATAAAATGTGGATATGCACATCTAATCAGAATACAACTTTTAAGAGTGTAGTATTATTAAGAAAATATTCCCTTTGATGACAGTTCACACCAATAAAATAGGTTTCAAGAAAGAAATAGGTACATCGATGTCCTGTCAGATGATTGAGTGAATATTTTTGTTTAAATATTGCACAATTGACTACTTTCTGGTCTTACATAATAAAATGATCCATTACTTCCTAGTAATTCTTGTATCAGAAGTAGGAAGCAAGTTTGCATTTTAGATTATTTCGAAGGCCAGACTTCCATTGTGTTGAATCTAATATCCAAAATCTTAATTTTGTTTGAATGAACTTTCACAAAAGGCATTACCCGATGAGAGTCTGTTTCACACTCTGCTTCTACATTTTATTTCTATGGCAATATTGATAATTAATTAGATACAGCTGAAAACCTGACAGGGAAGAAATTAAGGGTTTTATGCAGTCTCTTTTTCAATTGTGGTACCTATTACTGGCTAGTAAAATTGCAATTAAATGTAATTTGAAGAGTTCATCACATTGTAAATTTTGACCAAGACCTCTAGCAGTTTATTTGCGACAAATTGGTCCTTTGTTCAAATGAATCTATTTTTAACCAAACGTTCTTCTGTTAACATGTCTGTTCTGTTCTGTTAGGATATGAAAGAGCAATGTATACAATTGAAAAATGTTATTAGAGAAGGTAATTTCCTTTTTTTTTAAGCATTCTAAGTATGGGAAAATATTCTAGTATCTCAGCTTATTAACAGACATATCTTCCCCATCCCAGTCACTGCATATTGTACAGGTTTGTGGCTAAATACCAGGGTGAGCTGTAGTGCTCACAGAGAGCTCACAACACCTGAATGACATTTTGGCCTTGCTGAAGCAAGAGTCCTAACTAGGCACCAACTTGTTGGAAGCTGAGACATCACTGGAGATATGCATGTGGAGTTTGCATGGGGTTTCGAGGTGGCAGCAAAGTTAGAGGGGAGATATTTTGAAAATGAGCTGGTTCTTGGCATTTCCGTGCATTCACAGGAGGCCTACAGGAAGAAAAATATGTGCACAGCCTGCACGAGAGCCGTGTCGTACGGACTGTCCTTACTGAGCTTGGGAGCTCTTGTGTCTACAGGCAGCTGGCATGTAACCAAAGGAAATTAGCTGCAGCTACTGTTGTATAAGCAAATCCTTAAATAGGAACCGACTGCTGCAATGGCTCCTGCTTTCTTCTGGCTGGTCACGTTGTTAACAGGGGAAAGGAGGTGTTGCCAGAACATCTCTGGATCGTGTTAGAGCTGAATTCAGAGGAAAGAGGCCCTAGAGAGCAGCTGTATATCAGAGGGAGCAGAGTGGTCCCCTACCTCTTCTCCTGGCAGCTGCGTTGAATGTTCTTCCTAAAAATCAGGCCAGCACTGCTTATTTAAGATGAGAAATCATTATGTGCAAGACGAAGCATACATCTGTTAACTACTCCCAAAAGTATTTCTGTCAAGAATCATCAAATTTCCATATTTTACAAATGTTGTTTTTCTTACCAGCCTTAAACAGCTAGTGATATGAAGCCTTTAAGTATAAAGAATGAAATGCTGGAGAACCTTTTACAGACTTTTTACAGCATTTACTTAGAGAATCCCACTTTTGGCTTTTTTTTGGCTCACAGGATTTTTGATGTAAAAAATACAGACTTCATGTATCACTTTGGTTTTTGTTCTTGAGTACTTGGTAACATTTCTCTRTTCCTGTTAAATGCATTGTTGAAAATAGTTTTCTGAATTCCTCCTGAATTCCTGAGTCATTTAGAATGCCAGATAAATGTGGCAGCTCTAGTATGCATCAGGGTAATGAACCTTTCCATGATGTTTTGATGAGATGTCAAACCTAACTGTTACTTTAAGTCTTTGGGATGCTAATTAATGGGCCCAACTAACATAAACAAGCAAAGGTTTTGTGGCTTTTCCTTACTGTGCCATCTGAGAGGGGACATGAGATAGAAAACGAAGAGAGCACGGAGGCTGAAAAATTGTAAAAGAATGTGAAAGAATAGGAACCCCTGTTTGGAATATAGCCTTTTATAACATGCACAAAATCAATGGTGTTCATCCAATTTAAAATAATCACTCCAGATGCTTGTGTACCTGAAAGTATCATACTTTCACACATAAAGCCTCAAGGTGTTTCAAAGAGAAAAATAGAAGAAACTGACAAAGCCAAACCTAGAAGTTGGTTGAGGAAAGAGGAGAGCAGGAAATAGTATTCCAGTTCTTCAGCAGAGTTTGCATTGCTTCTGGTATTTTGAGATTACCATTACTCTGAATACACAGGTCCTTCTTGTGGCCCAATGAGAGATGGACATATGCATACCATATACAGACCAATCTGATTCTTTTCTTGCTATAGTTTGCAAGCTTTGGGTCCTTCCCTGCTCAGGTTAGCATGTTACACAGCATATATCCTTTTGTCTTTCTAGTTACATTTTCCAGCAAATAGCATATCTACACTTTACTTTTCATTAACTTCAGCTGTTAAAACTACTGACAAATCAGCAGACAGAACTACAGTATATTGTCTTAACCAATGCTGATTTAAAAAGTAAGGAAGTTTTGATTTTTTACTGAAAGGAACTATCCCAAATACTGTAAACTGATAGATATGGATCTAAGTATGGATTTTAAAAGAAATTTGCCAGGATAGTTATTGCACAACAGCACTTTGGAAAACTATAATCTATGATATAGAAAATAGTTTCAATTATTAATTTTGAATACTGTGTGAACTACAAATTGTTAAAGACTATCAAACCTCCAAAGAACTGACAAATAAGTCAATATTAACGAATATTTAGTATACATCAGTCATTTAGAATTTGGGGATTATTCATGAACATATTTAACAATGTTATTGGCAATATACCCAGGAAAAATCAATGCAGCAGAGTTTAAAAAGAGAGCTGTTATCACAGGCATTTATTGATATAGTACAGGTGTAAGTGGGATGCACTTAGAAACAAATGGAATAGACCATACCTCACTGAAGATAAGGAATTTAGTGCTTTTACTGCAAGCTCTAATCTTAATTCAAAAGACTTTTATTTAGAGCATCTGAGGCAGCTGGTAATTAAGTATATTTAATATTTAATTGTAAATAAAGTCTTTTGTGTGTAGAAATTAAACACATTTTATCACATCCACAAACAGTATTCAAAGGACATAGTATATATAATATTAATGAAAAATTAACATTAAAGATTTAGCTTTCCTGGTGATAAACAAACTTTTAAGAAAAGCTGGGGGAAGTGGCATGATTTCAGCAAAATGAACTGCCTTCTATGGAAGGAAAATAGGAAAGTTATGAACAAAAAAATTTCATGGAGAAAAATAAAGCAAATCAAAAAGATCAGTACAAAGGAAGTCTTTATCAAAAGCGGTAATTTCCGTGCAAAATGACCATTTTCTCCAAGATTTAGAGATACATTTACTTGTCTAAGGAGTCTTCAATAATTTCATGTTTAAATTCTTTTCATGATAAACACTTCATAGTTTAAGATGTTGTACTGAATAAGCAAGTGTTAAAAAGTCAATATTTAAAAGCATACTTCATTGTATTTGCTTTGCATATTGCATTGTATTAAATTGATGAGATTTAATTAAATCAAATGAAAGTATCATCAATTTCATCAAAAATTATTCTAAAAAAATGTTTAAATTGAACATCACTTATTTTTTTCTATTTTTCTGAGCAGAATAAAAGAAAAAACTGGCTTTGTGTCAAGGAAATTATTCCGTTAGACTTCAGAGGAAATAAGTTATTGCTGGCAATAGAAAGGCAAAGCAAAGTAAAGGCTGGGACCACCCTTCTTGCCTATCTGCTGGTTAGATTATTTATTCAGGACATGGGAAACAGAAGTCAACATTGGTTTAGTTTGTCTAAATAATTAAGTGCTTCTTGGAGTCAGAAGTGTAATTCTGGTGTTCCATTACCATCCCCCTTGAAAACTGTCCAAAGTTTCAGAAAGCCCTTCTGATTATTATTATTATCTTTCTCAGCAGGTCAAATTTTATACCGGAGAAATAGTCACATTTGCTCTTCAGCATATTTTATTTGAGGGATAGAAGTGAGGGAACTTTTTTCCAAAATTTTAGTCCCACTTTACATCCATGACTGATGAAGTACTAAATACTAAGGGCAAGAGGAAGAATACTGGACTGCTGCTGAAAGTAGTCCTTAGGCATTAGCAGCACTGGATTTCTATTCTCTACATCAGCAAATGTTTGCATATGCAGAGAGGAGCCGTGTCAGCCGGACAGGATGGGAAAACCCTGCTCCTAAACATGCTGGTGGCTAGCAGTCCTTCCCTGGAAGGTGGGAGATGTGATTCACCAAATTCACCTGCAGCCTGTGTTTCCCTTTTTGAGTAAATATCATGATCAGGCTCAAAAGTTGCTGAAAAAAGACTTCCGGTATAGAATAGTATTCATAATTCCTCAACATCTATTTTTCTCTGTATCTACCACCACCTCTTGTTTTTTCATTGTTTTGGGGAAGGCTTTCTTTTAAGCATCGTATCCCTTCATTCCATGAAGAATGTGTCGATTATTTTATGGTCTATTTTTATTTTACCAGTGTTTTTAAGCATATGTTAAAAGATACACAAAATCACTACAGGGACATACACAGTGAATTGAAAATTTTCTTAATTACAGAAGTAGTTTATAATATGCTAGTTCAAAATTATTGTAGCCCTAAGTTAGCCAAGAAATTAGCTAAATCATTAATTATTGATTAACTAACACTGAAAATCACAGATAACTAGTGGATCAGTACAGAATAATGCTATGTGAGGTTTCCTTAGGTGTAATCCCCCTTACACCAAAAGACTAAGCAGATTTGAGTGTCTTGAACCAGATTATATTGTTTACTCTGAGTTCACTTCAGTGAAAATTCAAAGAAAAAGGAAAATTCAAAACTGAATTTATTATTCTTCATATATTGTATTTTAAATATAAATATTTTTACACTGTATTATACAGAAGTCTATGAACCTTCTACTGCAATTGGTTTTGCAGTCTTGTCTCAGACTCATTAGCAGCATAACAGGGTTTTAGACTCTGAGGTCTGTATTTCTGCCATCCAGTCACAATAGCACTGATATGATAAATTGCATATATCTGCAAACTGCAACAGCAGTTGGTGAGGTGATATTGACTCACTTGCAACTCCTTTTTGACAAAATGCTCCTTTATAGGGTAATTCTGTCTTGTAAGGACAGTTCGCACTTTGTCTTGTAGAAGTCTTTATTGAAGAAGTTAATCTTGTCCTGAATTTTTTTGGAAAATGTAGTTACTGAAGTGCATGCTTTAGATAATTTTACTTCTGTAATCTTGTTTGTCCAGAAAAAAAACATTTCCTTTCAATTTTTTCAAGGTCTCCACACACACCACACACTTTCTGACAAATCACTGTTATAACAGCCTATGCTTCTTTGTCAGAAATACTGATCTACTTATTTCTCTTGCACTATACCTTCACGTGGAGGGGGTTCCATAATACAGGTTTCACACATATGTTCATTTCTCACTGAGAAATTTCATATGCTTTTTTCTGTTTCTGTGTAACTGCATCAGTGCTATGTGCAGTGGAAGCTGTAACGTGGGGCATGGAAAGGAACAAGTGCTTTATTTACTCTTTTAATGGAAGCATCTTCCATTACACCTACTTCTGGCAAAATTGCTGGTTCACTTTCCTAATGTAGAAAAGCTTGAGCTCCTTAAAATTCAAAACCACACATCTGGAACTAGCGTGATAGAGCATCTCTCATTCTTAACTTGTTGGTTGCATGGAATGCTGCAGGCATCTCTCAGTCAGTGTGTGTGCAGATCAAGTAGTGCATTCTGACAAAGGGTTTCCGTCTGGATATAAGAAATCTTCTGTCCTTTTTGCATACAAAGATTTTTATCCCTATCCTAACATCTTCCTATTATAATTCCATAAGAGTTTACGTAAATTCTGAAATACTATTCATTAAAAAAAAAAATGTATTTGCATACATATTTGCATTACAAGTGTACTTGTGGTGGGTTGACCTTGGCTGGACGCCAGGTGCCCACCAAAGCTACTCTCTCACTCCCCCTCCTAGGCTGGCCAAGGGGGAGAAAAAATATGATGAAAGGCTCGTGGGTTAAGGACAGCAAGACCACTCAGCAATTACCATCATGGGCAAAACAGACTTGACTTGGGGAAATTAATTTAATTTATTACCAATCAAATCAGAGTGGGGTAATGAGAAATAAAACCAAATCTTAAAACACTTTCCCCCCACACCTCCCTTCTTCCTGGGCTCAACTTCACTCCTGAATTCTCTACCTCCTCCCCCCAAGCCCCCCAGCGGGACGGGGAATGGGGGTTGCAGYCAATTCATCACACGGTGTCTCTGCCRCTCCTTCCTCCTCAGAGGGAGGACTCCTCACACTCTTCCCCTGCTTCAGTGTGGCGTCCCACCCACGGGAGACAGTCCTCCACGAACTTCTCCAATGTGGGTCCTTCCCACGGKCTGCRGTTCTTCAYGAACTGCTCCAGCGTGGGTCCTTTACATGTGTCCTTTCCAAGGGGCGCAGTCCTTCAGGAACAGACTGCTCCAGCRTGGGTCCCCCATGGGCTCACAAGTCCTGCCAGCAAACCTGCTCCAGCGTGGGCTCCTCTCTCCACAGTTCCACAGGTCCTGCCAGGAGCCTGCTCCAGCACAGGCTTCCCACGGGGTCACAGCCTCCTTCGGGAGCATTCATCTGCTTTGGTGTGGGGTGCTCCATGGGCTGCAGGTGGGTATCTGCTCCACCTTTAACCTCCATGGGCTGCAGGGGGACAGCCTGCCTCACCATGGTCTTCACCACGCGCTGCAGGGGAATCTCTCCTCCAGCCCCTGGAGTACCTCCTCCTGCTTCTTCTTCACTGACCTTGGTGTCTGCAGAGTTGTTTCTCTCACATTTTCTCACTCCTCTCCTCCAACTGCTGTTGTGCAGCAGTTTTTTTCCCCTTCTTAATTACGTTATCACAGAGGCACTATCATCGTCGCTGATGGGCTCAACCTTGGCCAGTGACGGGTCCGTCTTGGAGCCGGCTGGCATTGGCTCTATCAGACAATGGGGAAGTTTCTGGCATCTTCTGACAGAAGCCACCCCGCTAGCTCCCCTGCTACCAAAACTTTGCCACGCAAACCCAATACAGTACTGCTGAATTATTTTGATTTCCCAAATGCATTTCTGAGTTTCTGAAGTATTATTCAAATATTGATCACTAGCATGGTGCTTAGTTTAAGTTTGTACCTGATATAGTTTCTTGTTCGTACGGAAGTAAAATTAAAAATTTTGAATTGATAATATATATATTAAGTTGTGGTATTACAGCTGCCCTAGGAGTTAGTTTCTTGGATGCAGTCAGAACTTCTCTGTGTATAGTCAGTGTAAGAAAGCTCAAAATCAGGCCTTAATGTGTAAGCGTGAAAACCTTTGTAAAATTTTCTTGCAGTAATATTTCTTTGCAAATTTTGCAAAAAAGTTAGAAATCTGGTTCTGTAGAAGAATACTAAAGCCAACAAATATATCATTTCAACAGAGAAAGAGGTCATAGATAGCTGAGTGGTGGTTTGTATAGAAAGGTTTGAAGAAAGAGTAGGCAACTTTTGTGTTGGTTAGATTGCAAGGGGAGAACTGTATTGGTTGTCAGGAGGTAGACACAGAATTTTTTCTTTCCAGAAAAAAATTATGTCATACTCTAACACTCTTCAAGTGCTAAGAGTCTTCCCCAGGAACAGAGCAGCTACGTAAGACGTTAAATCTGAGACAGCAAGGGACATAGGTTCAAAGTGATGCATCATTAAAAAAAATCACCAACCTGTAGCATAGAACTGTCTTAGAAACAAGCTCAGTATGTTTCAGTAAGTTCAGGATGCAAGATCTAGTCCAGCTACCATAAACAGGGTTGTGCAACACCCCTGAATGCTATAAAATTGTGTTTTGACTTACCATCATACCCTCAGAGCATAGCAGTTTTAATGTTTTCTGAGAAAAATCCAGTGTGTTGTCTGCAATGAAGCATCAAGGGAGAGAGTGCAAGAAAATAATAAGCACTGGGCAAATGCTTTTGGGTGTCTCTCATAGGTGGCTGGGTGGAATATTATTCTTTTGGGGGCAGAGAAATACAGAATGGCTGTTGTTTCTTCTCAAAATTTCTGACAAAAGCAGACTATGATTAGGTAGCAAATTAAAGTCTTTCTGTTGTGGGTATGCAGAAATGCCTATCGGTTACGGATTATCCTTGAATTAGAGTAAGCAGTCCAACAGTGTCATTATTTTACCATAGTCCTGTGAAGCATGGCCAAACTACAGGTCCTTATCCAGAAGTAACTGTTGGTAAGAAGCAAGCTCATTTCTACTTATCAAGTATGTTGCTTTATTTCACTGTTTAAAATCTCAAATTTTTCTGGCATACTGACTGCTTTAATTACCAGATAACAACCATAATTGTATGATCATAAATATATAACAAGTCTTTGAATGCCTTTGAATGTGTCATGCACTTTCAATGGCTTTCTATGTCTTGTTCTGCCATATATTTTCTTTGCAAATTATGTATCATCTTATTACTCTGCAGAAAAGTATTTCTAGCTTAAAAAATAAGCAAGGCAAATAAGTACTTTTCCAGGAAAAACTATAACCATGTGTTATACTCCAGTTGTACCACTTGGCCTACAGATATTTTAGTGGTAAGTATTAGAAGGTTAGTACCTTGATCCATGATCACTCGCCCTTCAATAAGGTATTCAGGTTTTGGCCAGATTCATTTTTGTGCTGGAATCTCTGCTGCCATTGAAATCAGTACTGACAGTTTGATTTAACTGGATGCAGTTTTTTGATTATTTAGGAGAATGTACTGGGAGCAAGGCAGATGCAGAAGAAATGGAGCACATAAAAAAAAAAATTAAAGAAAATTACATAATTTTCCAGGTATGTCACAAAACAGACACAGCCAAGCTTATGTAACTCAAAGACTTTCTTTTGTTGGCAAAAGTTATTTAAAATTCAACAACTTGTAAACCAGCATTTCCCTTTTTATACTATTTTGTGGCAAGTCCCCTTTCTATTTTTAGCATCTGAAAGCAGTGTTTGAGAGTACTTTTTGTAACAAACAGCTGTGTTTTGTTAAGGTAGAGGTGAATTTCCTTTTAGGTCAAATAGTGCCTAAAGCTGGAATGTGTTTATCAGAAGGTTCCTACAGAAAATCTACTGAGTGTCATCAATATGTACTAGCACATATTTTGATGTGCAGTAGCACATAAAAGTGCCAGTTTCTGGGCTTGGTACTGAGTTTCAGCTTCACGTATGTCACTGAGGTGAGAGCTGAATGCATTAAGCACCTTACAGGACTGAATCATTTCATTGCTTGCTAAATAATGTAGGTAGTGATTCATTTAGTAAAAAGTTAACAATGTTTTCTCAGGCCATGTGTAACAAAAACACCTGTCTGAACTGTGATATAAACAGACATAAATGAATAAATGCTGTTACTTCCAGGATAACAGGCAACAAAGCACTAAAACTTTTAAAAAATAGGAAAACAAATCGTTGTATGAGAGTGGATGGGAAGTAAATATAGCAGATAACGTGAATTGCATATTTCAGAATGACAGCTTGCTAGGCAAATGACAGCTTTAAATGGTCTCAGCTTTCCTTTTAGCTAGTACTGAGTTAATAAAAATTGTGTTGACCTAGCAGTGTGTTGGAAAACTAACAAAACAGGATGACCATACTGAAAGGAAGCAAGATACAATTTTAAAGTAGTCCAGGTAAGATGGTTCTGTATGAAAGCGAAGAGAATTCTTTTATCTGGCTTTATCTTCTGCTGTGCTACCTCAGTAAGCAAAAACAATGTCCGAACTGAAGCTTAAGAAATATGAACTACTGTACATATTTGCTGTGCTCTGAGCAAGAGTTCACCTGAGCAAAGGAAAAGAAATGTTTTCAGAAATATTTTACAAAGCTTAAACTTGTTCTTCTCCTCATGCTTTATGTGAAGTCTACTGAAATCCTAAAAAGAATCACAGTGACTTGAATTGCTTTAATTCCTGCCTTTACTGTTCAGATGGTCTGGTACATACAGACAATCAACAGCACTTAGCTTGGGTCTCTCTATAGAAGGTTAACCATAGAAATCCTGCTGTGGTGATAAAGAATTTTTAGCAACAAAGCTGGCTTTAAAACAACATAACAGAGGATGCTGGACCATGAAATGCAGTAAAGAACAGCCTTGGAGTATGAGGAAGTATCTTAACATGGTGCTGGTGCTGAATATCTCATAGGGTTCAACATGGTCTCGTAATAACTGCTTGGTAAAATCTGTAAAACTGTTCAAAAATTAAATGAATGCAGTAGAAAAAATCACCTGTCCTGCTTTCTGCATAAGCAGAAGCACCTCTGCTCTGAGTATAACTTATTAGACATCTCTGAAAAACATCTACTGTGTTTCAGTCCTGTTAAAACACTAAGGCTTCTTTTATCCGAGTCTGCAATAACAGGCTTAGATGTAGGACATATTGTATGCTGCTTTTATTAGGACTTTCAATGGATTCTGACATACACAGTCATAATATATTTTCTTTGATCATCTACAGCATTTGGGAAGCTGTCCTAGTGTACCACTTTCTTTTTTTCTTTCTTTTTTAGAAATTTCCTCTAGCAATTTCCTTTCCTCATCTAGGGTAAATTTATCTACTTAAAGTCATCACTGGAGTTGGAGAAAAATTTGAAATTTGCATTCCATAAAAGCTTCAATACTTTAACATTTTAGAGAGTCTGTGGTCTCCAAAGAAGCAGGAAAACCATGAAAGTCTCAGGAGGAAAAGGGAGTGAAAAGTTTGGGTTAGAATTCATGTGAAATATAAAGAAACTGAAGCAGTTGTGGTTTTTTAAATTGTCACATTCTTACTTTCTTAGAGCCAGCTCAGATAAGGATTTTGTGTCTTCCAGGTGTCAATTCTGATGCACCTCAAGTATGTATTGCAGTTTAGGCATTCAGTGTAACCCCAAGTAGCTGAAGAACTAAATTGGGAGTGAGAAGAACGATCTACTCTGAATCACAGAGTACCTTTTCTTTATAATATCAAATGCTCTGGGGTAGGTGGAATTCAAAACTATTACTTTCAGCTGTGCTGAACCCCCTAGAGTTGTTTTTGAAGGCTGGGTTCTCAATCAGCTGAACTAATTTTCTTTAAACTGTTGTATTTACCTCAAGAAGCAATTTTTTTTTAAAATGAAAATGTATTTATGTTTTGCTGGGAGAGCTTGCCTCATGCAATCAAAAGGAATTGCTTGAAATTTCCTGTCCTCATTGTTGAAAGATGTAGCATGTCCTTGCCCTAGCTAAGAGTAATTTTTCTTCCATTGTAATTCCTATTGTTCTCAGCAGGAAAAAATGCTTCTTTCCATTATCTCATTGCTCAGTTAGACTATGTTATTTAAAAAAAAGTGTCTTACTTGTAAGACCCTGATAAAATCTATGCAATTTGCGTCTGCTTTTTAGTCTTGATAGGTGTATATGCCAAAAAAGATTTTATTCTTTCTCCAGTGCTTTTTTTGTGTTTGACAGCTCACAAACAGTGTTCTAGTAAATGCCTAGTGATATCTGACACTGCTGTTTCCATAATGTATTTCTTGAATATAGCATAGTCAGATTGCATTTGCAAAATATTTGGTAATTTGTTTATGACTGTAAACATCTGCTGACTTCTACAGTTTTAAGAACAATCTGCATTCATAGAGGGAGTTCTGCTTGGCAACCTTGAGCCATTGTTTCTCAAATAATTACAAAGTGTGAAATCCCTTCGTGAAGCCATGTGCATAAATAGGGAGGCAATCCTGTTCTGGAAGTCCAAGTGACTTGCACATAGTTTTATTATAAAATCCAATACTAGCACTGTAGTGCCATCTGCTGAAAAGTAGTGAGGACCCACTGGTATGTGAGCAGAGTTTTCCAAATGCCCCTTTCTATCTTGGATGGCAAATTCTCATTTCCCTCATACTTTTATGCCTGTCTACAATTATSACTATCATTTTGTCTTAACTTTTTTTTTCTTCTTACACTGAATCTCCTTAGGGTTCTCAATCATAAAACCATTTCCGTTGCAGTGTTGTCACTTCAGTGGTGTTTATGTAGCAATCCCAGGAAAGTTAAGACACAGACTAAAAATATTTCATATTAATCAGCCAGAAAAGTTTTTCTGTAACTTCATTGTGTTCTGAGATCCCAAACATAGATTTAGAAGGAAATGGACAATGTAAATCAAGAGGTGGTTTCTGTTTTCAGGATTCTTGGTTTTGTTGTCTAATACCATCAGTGTGGGTTTCTTGCGTAGGTTGGTTTGGTTGTGGGGGTTTTTTGTCTATGCTACATGAAAGCACTATCTACCTCAAATAAAAGGTCTGCATCCAGTTTTTTCGTAGCCCTTGCACTCAGGTCTTGCTACTCTTTTCTGTGCAACTGGCCTCAGCTACCTCTCCTCCAAACAATATAGCTATAGCCTGAAAGGAGAGCACACAGTGCAACATCAGGAATGGTGGAGCAAGTCTGGGTATGGGCATTGCCCTTCTGACAGAGCAGGGGCTGCCGTCCTCCGTTATCAGTGGATGGTGGGTGGCATAGCTCTAAAGGTGTCTCTAAGGCATGATTATTAGTGGATTCCCAAAACCTAAAGACAATGATAGCTTCAGTCCTGCGGGAGCAGCCTCAGGTCTCATTTACTCAGAGCTTCAAAAGTTGTTTTAGCAAAGGGATTCCTAGGCATTGTTCTCACTTGTCATGATACCTGTCATGATATTCTTTTCAACAAGATAACTTAGACAAGTGCTGAAAGCGGACTTTAGGTTGATGAATAATGTTGTTAATGGCTGCAAAGAAAAAGAGTGGAGAGAAGTATGCGCTTATAACAAAATGCTGGGTGATATATTTAAATGCTAATGAGGGAAATTGAAGGTCTTAAAAAATATTAAAAGGCAACGCTTTTGCGACTCATGACCTGACACTCTTTATCTCTGGTTAGTCAAAATGTTTGTTTCTGTCTGTATCAGTTCAAATGAATATATATGTAAGGAAAACAGCACTGCAAGTCACTGTCAAAGAGGAACACAAGGCTAGAAGTTTCACTTTACTGGGAAAAATATCTTTATGCCTCTTTGATAATAAAAATTAAACCAATAGGTTTTCAAGACTTTTACATCTGTAAACTTTTTTGGTTAAATGTAATACTGTCAAAGCAGAGGATAAATCATAGCAAGAACATTAGTATAGAAAGCAATATAGTATAAAAAACATCCAAAAGGACAGTAGAGGTTACAACTCGGATGGCCAAATACATATATTCCAGGACCAGAAAACAATGTTGCATCTATTTTGCTGTAATAATAATACTGATTTGAAGTTAGAAATTCTCCTGCGGTATATGGGCAAAAAGCAAAATTGTTGATAAAATATACTAGTGTCGTCTAAGGATCTGAATGAAGACTAGAGGCACAGTGGTGCAGAAAGTCACAAACAACAGAAAGTATTTATAGAGGTGGATCAATAACGGCAGTGGAGGTGGGTCCCTTGGGGTACTCTCTGTACAGGCTGATGCCTTATGGAAGGGCACATGCCATGTGAAATAGACTCAGCCTCTTTGACAAAGGTGCCTTTATGGCACTTATGACTGGAAAATCGTGCTCTGTTTTCAGAGTAGTTTGCAAGTTCCAGATCTTGGTTTTAATCTGTTTTGAACTGGGAGAAATATATTTTGTTTCCATAAACATAGCAAGCCCATGCTTGCATCAACCCTAGTCATGAAGGTCCTGGTTCCTGTGGTAAGCAATGCATGTTCATGTCCTTTCCCTACCTGATTTGAGCGACAGGAGGTAATGAAGGCAAAGCAAGCTGTGGGCCTTCCTCTCACCTGTCCCTTGGTGAATTCACGTCAGGTCAGCCAGATTCCAGGTCATCTTTTTGTACCGTTACCTGCAGAACTGGAGATTTCTTCTCACACTTTGCCAGCAAAAGTTATCAAAATATATCTGTGAACAATTATGCCATTGTCTCAAAATACTTTGTCAGAATGACATGGCTAATTTTAATGGCTATGTCAGCAGATGGTCACTGTCATTTATTTTGTTGTCAGAGCCTAGTATTCTTGTGGTGCTGGTTAAAATGCCTTGCCTGCTGTTCAGTTGTTTGCATTGGAATAATGCTTCATATTGCTGCTCAGGAATCCATAAAAATGGATCGTTGGAAAGAATTTGTGTCACATCAATAGGCTCCTTATCTAAACTCCCAAAGTTTTTCTAACTCAGCCTTCCCAGATGAAGTGGTAAGCCCAGCTTAGTAACTTTGTCACCAGCAACTTAATAAACAACTAAGAAAAAGAACAGTCCAAAAATCCAAACTTGATATGCTACATATCCCATTCAGCTGGAATCGATTAAACAATCAATTTAATCTAATTAATTTACCATCCAATTAATAAAGGAAAAAATTATTCCATCAGAGAAGAGACTGTCCATTTTAACTTCAGACCCTAATATTAGGGTGGCCAACTAAGTTTACAAAATGCCCTCCCACTATTCAAAAGCTGTAGTTTTAACAGCAGTTGAAAAGGACTTAGGTGAGAGTGGTAGTACTTGATGTGTCAAAATGCCTATTTGTATAAAGATGTCACTTGATAAGTTTTGGTAAAATACATTTAGAAACTTTTCTAGCTAACTACTAATCTTTAATCCTTGCTTACGTATCTGCTTATGCAGATACATATACCTTGTTCAGTAAACTTACTGAGTCCATTTTCTGAGCATTCAGCTAGTGAAGAATTTTTTATGATGACATTTTCTTAATGAGAAAAGTGCTTGCTCGTAACTGATAAACGATGTCACTGCTTTCCAGAAGCAAGACATCTACAGAGTTGTTCTTTCTGTCTTTTTTCAGTTGCCGTCCTTATATGGCTTTACTTTTCGGGCACATTATGATTCTGACTTTAAAATCCATACTGTGCTACATGGTCAATAAAGGACCTCTGCGTCCTGACACGAGTATGGACAACTTCAAAATAAAGGGAAACAAGGGTTGTTCATTTCAATTTCATATGTTTTTGTTTTCCAATTTTGGTTTTTAGTTTCTTTTCCAGTTTTAAATTTTATTTTGACCTGTGATTTTTATATGACCTGTGAACTTCTTATATCAGTTCCATTTTGTTTTCTTCTCCTTTTAGTCAGCCCTTTCTGATGTCCGTAAGAATGGGTATTTTGCTCAGGAAAGCATAGTGCTGCTGAATATTTGCAGCACAATATACAACATAAAAATTACTGTTGGCACTGTTAGCTGTGGAAATACAACAGTTGAGATTTAAAATATGTTTGATAATGATTTTGCTTACAAGATGGCTCAAATATTTTCATCTGGTCATTATAATTCAGGAGCAAAATACTTGATTATGTTCTGAAATACATTTCATGTTTGAGATGTTTGTGTTTATTCCTGTTTTTAGAGAAGCGTTTGGATTTTTCTTCTAAAAACATGTAATTCCTTATGGACACATACAGCTGAAATTCTCTAGGAACCTTGTGTACTTGTGCTTCAGAAAATAATTTAGTCCTCAGTAGCAATATAGGTAACTTGAGATGTCTGTTGCGAAGGGGAAGTGTTTGATCCAGGTAAATAATTTTGCTGGAAATAAAAATAAAATTTACATGCTGTGCATCTCAAATCTGAAATGTGGTAACAAGTGTGATCTACCTATACAAACTGAATAGAAATAACTATGATAGAGTGAGAATAAATACATTGTTAATTATGAAGTTTTATTAATCTACTGAATGTTGCTGTATCATCAGTTTTTCAACAAATAATTTAATTTAAGAGAGTAAAACTAGAACTGACTTAAACTTTTTAAGATGGTCAGGGAAACAATTTACATAAACAAATGTGCACACATACTCTTCTACACATTTTAATTGAAATACTGTACACAGAATTAAATTTGGAACATTGAGTACGAAAAGGCAAATACAATATATTTGTTGTGAATGGGGTTGAAACTGTGCAAACAAAAATTGCTCTCTTGACTGTGAACCCTAAGTGGTCCAAGGAGTGCCATACTGCCCTTTCTTCTGTCTCCTGCAGATGGTGGTACATGTTACTGCAACCATGGTAATATGTCATTTATTTTTGTTCCTGCTTAATTTCTCCCATTATTTCTGTTTGTCCTTGCTTGTTCCAAGTGACACCACAGTATCTGTGGCCTGAATTTCCTGCTGACTCTGAGGAGGCCAAAGAAGAATGGTAAAGAAAAAGGGGAGTGAGGCAGGCAATTTCTTGACATGCAGGTACCACTTTGACCCTGAGATACTGAATAAACAACGGTGGGTTCAGAGCTTTCAGGTGTAGAGCAGCACAGCTGAAACCTTTTGCCAAGAGCCAGTGCCTTGCTACTCTTGATGAAATTTCACGAGGTTGCCTATATCTGTGTTCAAGAAAGTTGCTATCACCCTGGTGAGGAAACCTTGGCACTGTTGGACTGTACAAGTCAATGACTAGCAAGTTCAGGGTGGCCTGCAGGTAAGAAAGTGGCTATTGTTATGCAGGCCTTGGGAGAGCACCAAGGAAAATTTAGGGACATCTCTACTGCCTGTGCTGGAAGGACTCATGATGCCTGTGTTGTTCATCATGTTGGCTTTAAAAGAGGATGCCGACACCTCCTTTCTGTGCAGTGGCAGGATCATGTGGAGAATGTGGCTACCCATCTATGTTGTGGCAATACTACATGATACCACTGCGCCTTTGGTTTGTGAGCGAATACCCAAACCATGGTGTAGCCCTGGTGCTGAAGTGCCACCAGAAAACTCCCAGGCCCTCCTACCAACCGTCCCCATTCTAAAAATGTGTATAAAATACCTATTCTGGAACTGTGATCACTGGCATAGGAGGTTGTTGGCATTAGCTGTGGTCAGGAGCACACCACAGAGCTGTTACTGTCTGACACACCACAGAGAGATGATGCAGGGTCAAGGAATGCAAACCCCAGATGACGAGATCTCCTCCAGGCTCTCCCATATAATGAACCTAAGTCTGCAGTCTTGGGCACCCAGGCAGGATCTGTGGTGTGCTTGTACCAAAAGATCTCTTCAAGATAGCCACAGCAAGGGCACATCTCCAGAGTGTGGCTATTGTCCCAGATCGTCAGTTCAGTGATTTTCCTTTTTGTGAATTTTGTTGATCATTTATCATCTTGTTGCCTAGTATTGCCACCAGGTTACCTGATCATTTATCTTCTTTTTGCATAATGTTGCCACCAGATTACCTGCTATCAGAGAAGCCTTAGACCTTCTTTTGACCCGTTTATGAACTTTGCTGTTTCCTTGGGGCCACAGACTGCATCAAGCTGTATCTTTTAGGAGACCAAAGGGACTGATATTGCCATCAGGAAAATATTAGGAAAAGAAGGATCAATAAAAACAATAGGATGGCAATAGATGAGTTGTGGACATGGCAAGAGAACGTAGAGTAGGCACGTAAAGCAGGAGAATTGCCATTTTTGTATGTTCATGAGACCTGGGCCTTACAAGGGACTTGAGATGGTGTAGATAATCATATGAAATATGAAATGACCAGCACAGTTTGGCTTGTTATACATACACAAACCACTGCTACCTGTTTATTGTGGCAGTGGAAGGTTTAAAGACCATCTGTTGGCACACGCACTGTGTATTATGTCCTGGAGGACTTCATGCAGGTACAGACCACTCATCAGCCCTGTGTCCCCACTTGGGGCTGGCACGCATTTGGAAACCACAGAGAAAAGGTCTTCCCATTCAGTGTTTTCCAAAAGGAATCTAATTCGTACTCAGTGAAACTGGTTCACAAACCAAGCTAGAGAGGCAAGTAATATGGGGATTCACTTCAAAAACTCACTACGGGTCTAAATGCTAATGTTGTCACAGTGTATGTCTCAAAATAAGGAAACTTTTGCTGTCTTTTGTGTTTGACTAGTGACTTTTGAGAAGAAGAGACTGTTTGATTGGGGTTTTGTTTGTAAAGCTAACCTTGAATAAAGCAAATTTCTAGAAAAATCAAAAATGTGTTTTTAAATTTAATAATCAGGTGGAGTTTTGTAGCCATTCTCCACACTAAAAGAGGCTGGAGGCTCGCTGGTTTTTAGTGAAAGCTAAAATAAAATGTGGCATTGGGAGGATTTCAACTGAATTGATGAGGGTACTGTTCCATTGGCATCAGGAGGTCCCCAAAGGCTGTCTCTGTTGAAATTGCTAACAGCATGGGAGGAAAGTTATGTACTGAAATCATGTTATTTAATGTTTGTATTTTGCTTTTCATCTCCAGAAAGAGGCTATGTTTTGCAGTCTCAATAAGGAAGTAGAAGAGAGCTATTGTGAAGGAAAAATTGCATTCCTCCTCTCGTCTGCCCTGGGAGATACTGCTTTTTTAATACTCAGACAAAGGAAGAATAGGGATGCTATGACTCGGAATTGACCCATACTTAAATTCATCAGAGTAAACTTATGTGAAAATGTGTGGTACATAGCATAGTGGATCTCCACCTCCTAATCACAGTTAATTTTTATAATAATAGTAATGCAGCTGTTTAGTGATGTAGATGATTGCTTGGCAAAATAAACAGAAATTCAGAATTTAAATTCTGCTTTAGGAGAATTTTTCCCTCTTTGCTTAAAAATATATAATTATTAATAACTTACATTTCTTCAAAACTGAGTATTACAAATTCCTAGTACATCTTTTTGGCATTGAGATAAAAGCTCATAACTATGGCAACACAAAATCTACAGCTGAACTCCTTTATGCTTTCTGCAGAACATTTGATGGGGTTTTATTTTTGCCTGATGTAGTCTCTAAATTGTTCTTATACTTTGGAAAAGTGGATATGAACAGTTCCATTCATGGCGCTCTTGTGAAAGTTCAGGACTCATTATTTTAAATAACCGAGGGTAAGATGAGATCCTGTAATTTGAGAGAAAGGGGAAAGACTATCACTGAGCAGAGTAGTAATGAGAACGCAGCTCTCATTTAGGTTCTGGGATACCCTTCCCCACCCCCTCCCCTTTTTTTTTTTAAGTGGTGCTGATTTGTCACGCACATAATGGCTGTAATCCCCACAACCAAACTTGTCAGTCATTCTCTACCATAATAATGTGCTGAGATTTTAAAAAGTCTGGTGATGAGTAGGATCTCATTTAAGCAACAAAGAAAACTCAGATAATTGTTTCAAGTGCAGAGCCCTGCTACATTACAGACTATATCCAAGTCCTCCACATTGTCCAGGTTCAGTGACCTAGAAACAAGAACTCCAATACTAACAGACACTTGAAATGTCAGGAGTTTCAATATAGAGAATGCAAGCGGGTAATGGCATAGAGCTTTTCACATGTAGATTGACACTTACATTTCACTTCCTTTAAAGGATCTCCAGGAAAAACTTTTTTTCTTTTCTAATTCTCTCTAAGGAATCATCTAGTAAGGAGCAGCTTTATAAGGGCAAACTGATAGAGGGTATTAAAGTATAGTAAATGGGCAGTTTTGAGGTTTCTTATGTAATGATATATATTTCTCTGTTTTAAAGCCCCAGGCTTAGAGCTGGCCTTTATTCCTGGTAAGCATTGGAAGAGAAAGTTTATGAAAATTGCTGACCTGTTAGTTCAGATATCTTGACTCTACATATTTGCATGCTGTAATAAAAAGGCTGATTCAATTTATGCTGATGCATCCAAGCTAGCTTTCTGCTAACTGAGTTCTGAAGTTAAACCAGCACAAAGGTTAGCATGGCTTAGTGCTCGAGTGTTGGGTAAGGCTCAGTTTTGCAGGTCACGCTTTACTTTGGTTTCGGTGACTACGTAACTATTAATACCTGAGTTTGCAAACTTGAATCTTACTTTGTGCTTCTGCCTGCTGTCAGGCATTTGGCTGTGGTAACAACATACCCTAAACTGATTCATGGTGGAGTAACCTTACACTCCTGACAACCACTGCCTGCACCTCAGTCAAAGCATTGGCCCTATCTTGCTCCTTCTACCACAATCCACCAGTGAACATTTCTTCCTTGMAAAGATCCATCATGGATAAATTTCTGAGGCTGTAATGAGTGCCACAGCTGCTCTTTATTCCAAGACATTTGGTCTTGCAGAGCTTTCTCCATCATGTCAGGATGATTTCTTGCTTTATCCAGAGAGGTGGTGACATATAGTCAGTGACCTCTGGAAGAGGATACAGTGAGATGTATTGTGCATACTCAGCCCAAAAATAATTGTGGGCTCAAAGAAAAGAAAGAAAAAGGAAAAGAAAGAAAATGAGCTACATGGCTTGAAGTCTTCTTTAAATTATAACTGTTCTTACTGTGCTACACAGTTTTCTTCACACCAACAGATGAGAACCTCTGTTTACTAGAGAAACTATTCCCTGTGATGGCATAGAAGAGCTCTTATCACCCTGCAAACTATATCACACCCTTATCACATCACCAGTTATATCTATGCAGATCTGTGACAGTCATTCCAAAGCCTGAATGTTCCACACACCCTGCRCAACTGAGCCAGGCTGATGAAATGGAGACACTTCACAGAGTAAGCACCAAGGAACAGAAATTAAGGAAAAACATTTGCTTTTTATGGAATCACAGAATAGGAAAGGTTGGAAAGGACCTCTGCAGATCATCTGCTCCAACCCTGCTGCTCAAGCAGGGTGAGCTACAGCAGGTTGCTTAGGTCCATGTCTAGTCAGGATTTGAATACCTCCAAGGACAGACACTCCACAACCTCTCTGAACAACCTGTTCCACTGTTGACACACAGTAATGTTTTTTCCTATGTTTAAATGGTATATACTGTATTTCAGTGAGTGTCCATTGCCTCTGCTTCTGTCAGTGAGCACCACTGAAAAGTGCCTGGCTCTGTCTTCTCCGCACCCTCCCTTCAGGTATTTATATAGATTGATAAGATTCCCCCTGAGCCTTCTTTTCTCGAGGCTAAACAGACCCACCTCTCTCAGCCTTTCCTTATAGGAGAGAAGATCCAGTCCCTTCATCATCTTAGTGGCCCTTCACTGAACTTTCTCTGGTATGTCCATGTCCCTCTTGTTCTGGGGAGCCCAGAACTGGACCCAGTCCTCCAGGTGTGGCCTCACCAGTGCTATGCAGGAGGGAAGGGTCATCTCCCTCTGCTGTCAACACTCCTCCTAATGCAGCCTAGGATGCCATTAACCTTTGTTTCTGTATTGGCACATTGCTGGCTCATATTCAACTTGATGTCCACCAGGACTCCTAGGACATTTTCTGCAAAGCTGCTTTCCAGCTGGTTGAGCCCCAGCCTGTGCTGGTGCCTGGGGTTATTCTTCGCCAGGTACAGGACTTGGCAATTCCCTTTCCTGAAGTTCATAAGGTTCTTGTCAGCCCATTTCTCCAGCTTGTTGAGGTCTCTCTGGATGGCAGCACATCCATCTGGTGTATCAACCTCTCCTCCCATTTTTGTATTGTCTACAAATTTGCTGAGGGTGCACTTGATCCCATTGTCCAGACCATTAATGAAGTAGTTAAACAGTATTGGTCACAGAATTTACCCAACTGGACTTTAAACCACCCCTTTCCCCTTCCTTTGTAACTTCAAGTTTCTACGTCAAAGTGGTGGACTCCACAAGGATTTTTAGATGCGTAATTGGCAACATTTTTTCCATGGGCAAGATTTGTTGAAAGATTTTAGTTCAACCTTCAGAAAAGTTTTTCTATCATCATGTTTGGGTTCTGAAGCTACTGGGTTTTTTGAAGCAGSTGAATTTTTTTGTCATATTTTATAGCATTATCCATAGAGGCCTTATCTCCCCAAAATTATTAAAGATCATATATAAGATGATAGCTATGACCATTAAGCATTTCCCTTTTTCTGAAGAAAAGTTTTGACCCCTCCCTCCTTTTTTCTTATTTATTGTCCTTCTGTTGCATTTCAAAGTTTGTGTGTAGATTGATGCTACCTAAAAAGTGATTTACCAGATGAGGAGCAATGAATTTTACTTTGCATTACACAAGTGAGACACAATTCAGATCACTTAAACAAAGAACCTTTATGC
Organism: Phoebastria nigripes; assembly: GCA_035582835.1. Taxonomy (NCBI): domain Eukaryota; kingdom Metazoa; phylum Chordata; class Aves; order Procellariiformes; family Diomedeidae; genus Phoebastria; species Phoebastria nigripes. Next base: position 568,215 of record JAYKAV010000900.1, on the reverse strand, counting down.
CTTATATACCAAATGGGGAAAGGACATGTCTGAGGGCAATAAAAAACACACATGTTTTAGCCAAAAATAAATGTCCTGGAGTGTGTAGTACCTGATGGTGCTGTGCTATGCATATGATGTTTGTAAACATATTCTGACTAAACTGGGGGTGTTGATTCAGTATTACATGGAAATGGTACATGAATGGAGATGAGTTTCTGACCATTGAGGGAAAATGTACTCTGTACTCATTCTGGTAAGAAGGAAGACTGAAGGAAACATTGAATTGAAGTACCCAGCTAGTGGAACTTTTGCAGGCTCTATACTTCAGTGGTAATCTGCTGCAGCATAAATTTTTTAGAGCAGCTGAGTTCTACTTATCAGGAGACACTAGCTAACAGGTGAGAAAACAAGTTACTTTTAGCTAGAAGCATAGAAAATTACTAGATGCTTAAAGAATCAGTGAGCCATGTACAGTACCTRTTTCTTGGACCCTTAGTAGGCCCTACTTGCTGATACCGTGGCATATGGGATCCATTTAATGCTTGCCATAGCAAGCTTTCCTCTGTCACAGGAACTACTCTGGGCTAACGTATGCAAGGTATATGAGATAGCGGTGATCTGGATTGCATGTTATTTTCAGGATAATACAATCAATAAACTCAGAACTTGGGTAGGCAAAGCATATCCTAAGTTCATTTAGCGACTTTCACCTGGAGCAATTTCAAAGACTGCATACTTTAATCTCTTTATTCTAGTGCAACCAATGATGTGTCTAGTTTTTGACTCCCCTTTTTGGAGTATAATCATGCCTCTTTCTCATAACATATCCACTTCTAGGACAGCTTGTGAGCAGATTTCTATCTGACCAAGTTGTTTAGTATTGAAGAAAAATTTTTAAAAATATCAATTTGCAGAAAAGCCATACTTACCAGTGCATATTTCTGGTATTTCATGTGGGCACATTTCATGATGTGTCTGCCATTATGTGGGACTCCGCAGTGCCTGAAGTATCTGTGTGAAACATCTCCTTCTACCAGTGGGATTCCCATTGTAGACTGAGCTCTTGCTATGCAGAGCTCTGTTAAAATAGCAAATGAAAAAGAGTGTATTAGTAATGTTTATACATGCTCAGGGCATAAACATTGAAGATGTACAAGGATCATACTAGAAGTCCCTGAAAACTAGCTGTAACCCCAGGCCTTTCTTTAACTTAAGATCTTTTATAGCGTAAGAGAGCTGAGCTAATAGGAATCCAAGGCCAAACCATGGGATAAATGAGGGCCAGTTAGAAATAAACTGTGTGGATGGATGTGACTGAGTGTTTGTTGTGGTTTAACCCTAGCCAGCAACTAAACACCGCACAGCTGCTTGCTTACTCCCCCCATCTCCGGTGGGATGGGGGAGAGAATCGGGAGAGTAAAAGTAAGAAAACTCATGGGTTGAGACAACAACAGTTTAATAATTGAAATAAAGTAAAATAGTAATAATAATAATGATAATGATAATAATAATAAAAGAATATACAAAGCAAATGATGCACGATGCAATTGCTTACCACCCACCAATCAATGCCCAGCCAGTCCCCAAGCAGTGATCACTGCCCCCCGGCAAACTCCCCCCAGCTTATATACTGAACGTGAAGTCAGATGGTATGGAATACCCCTTTGGCCAGTTTGGGTTAGCTGTCCTGGCTATGCTGCCTCCCAGCTCCTCGTGCACCTGGCAGAGCATGGGAAGCTGAAAAGTCCTTGACTAGTGTAAGCACTACTTAGCAACAACTAAAACATCAGTGTGTTATCAACATTATTCTCATACTAAATCTAAAACACAGCACTATACCAGCTACTAGGAAGAAAACTAACTCTATCCCAGCTGAAACCAGGACAGTGTTTGTTAAGGGGGTGAAAGTCTTGTTTGTAACAACAAACAATCATCAGATATACAGGGACTGGCAAGAAGAAAGCAAGGTGCAATCAAAAGAAACTGAGAGAGCTGAGATATATCTAAGAGAGGCTTTGGGAGACAGATTTGTGGCTCCAAACAGGCTATGGCTGTTAGCAAAGAAATCAGATTACAAGATAACATTTTTATAGTAGAGCATGCTCCATTTCTATGTGAAATGCCTGCAACAACTAGATTCTGATTTCAGACAGTGGTCCTATGAGTTAGTGCAATATAAATTATTAATAATTCAATTAATATTGCATAACTAAATTCATACACTTTAGCCACTATGCTTCCTGTCTATAAGGCTTTCAAGTAATAGTATCCCCAGTTTACTGAGAAACAAATGGAAGCAGGGAGACAAGCTGATTTGCTCAGTGTAGTATAAGAAATCAGTCAACAAAACTCGTTCCCAGCACTACTATGTGAGTGGCAAGTGGTACAGTCATGCTTTTCAGAAGGTACTGCTTCTTGTATGTTCCTTCCTTGACAAGGCTGTTTTAATTTTGATACAGTCTAAAAAGAGCTAGAAAAGTTTCTTCTCCTTTTTTTCTACTCTTCTACTTTGTTGATTCTTAAATTATTCATTATTTTCAGGTGGGAAATAGTATCTGTAGGACCAAATATCACCGAACTATTGTCATAGACCATCTCTTCCACTTTCACTACTATATTACAGATGATGATGATGATGACTAGTGTGTTACGTATTTTAAAGTATTATTTGAAAAGAAAAAGTTTGCAGCCTTTTTAAATCATCTGAGAAAATTGATAGTATGAGGTACAATGTTACAGGAAAATAAAACAGCTCTTATGAGTTTTTTTCTTCCAGAATGTCTCATATTTTGCATGGCAATTTCAGAACTGAAGGAAAATTATTGTAGATGATACAAGGTATTATTATTAAACACCTTAGTTTTATCACCCCGAATTCCAAATGCTATTTGCAAACTGTTATGTCTGTTTGGTTCTTATCATTGTAGAGACCAAGTAAGGAAGACACTGAATAGCTTCAAGCCACTAGGGTTTACTAGATGCTTTCTTAAACTTTTATGATGCATGTATGTTTTGCTGTCATCAGTTGATGTGTATATAAATGGAATCTGCAAATGGAAAGTGCAAAGGAAGAAGGTGAAGCATTCTCAGCTCACTAAGCACACTGGCAGGGAAGGAGAGAAGGAATAAGAGTGAAGTATATATGAAATTCTTATATAGAGTTTTCAGTGTTTGTTTTTTTTTTTCTTTAAGAAGTATTATATTGATTAGGCAACAAAGGCAGTACTATTTTATATACAATGAGAAGGACAGGATCTTAATTTTTTCCAGTGCTGTGGCCATGGTCTTCAGAATGCTGCTAATTATCGAGGCAGGAATTACTCATAATTTTCAACTACAAAAGCAGGAAATTATGGATTTACTCAATATAAGAGTGCCAGTGTTTCAATAGCAACTAATGGTAGACTTTGCTCAATTAGCAAATTCAAGAAATGAAAGATATTTCAAGTGAACAACTTCCTGATTTTTCCATGACAATGGATTTATAGAGTAAGTAAAGTAGACATACAGAAGAAGATGGGGAATATGTTTGTGCTATACAACCTGACTTCAGGTAGTGAAAATCTCATAAAAACAACTACAGCTTAAAACTTGATTATATTTTCCCCAACTGCAGTTTAAATAATGGCTCTTATCATTTTGAGTCTTTTTCATAAAATGATTAGTCTTGACAGAGATTTCAGTCTCTGTACCAAAATGGTGCAGAAAACTCAAAGACTGGGTGGGGGATATCTTTCCTTTGTTTCCAGTTCTTCCTTCTACTTTTATACACTTTCTTCAACTTATGAGGTGACAGGAGGCCACTTTGCTGGTGATGAAGTAAGGGAAGTTATTTGTAAGTGTGAAATTTCTTGCAGACCTGACAATGTTTGTCAACTGTCAAATCAGGAATGATTTGCAAAAGTGTCAATGATACACTACTATTGGAAAGTAAACTTCCTGTGAATAAAAAGGTCTGGAAGCAGATGGTGAAATTGTCACTGAACAGGCAAGAAAATTCTTCCAGAAAGCTACTGGATTTTTTGTTGTTGTTGGTTTTTTTAATATATCCTATAAAGAAATCTTGAGTGTTGTTTCAATAGCATCAGTTCTGGTYCTCTTTCTCTTTGCCAAAAGAAATCCAGAGGCAAAGCTTTTGTTTGAAGATAGTCCACTAAAGCACTATCATCATCTTATGTTAAATATGTCCTCCAGATATATTTTGATACCTTCTAGGAATTAGTTGAGGTTGGAGAAAGAGTTTATAGTAATTGATACTCACCATTTGTAAAAAGTGACATTTATATTGTAGTTCTTGCTGTATGTGTATTTATCTCAAGATAAAAAGTAGGTCATGGTAAAGAAAAGAAATCCAAACTACTGTTAACCACAGAGATATATGTGGTGTGGGACTTATCAACATGATGGCAACAACCCCATTCAGTATTTGTCTTTGTCATTGAGGCCATTAAATCCTAAGTTTCAAGCTAACAGTGAGTTAGGCATTACAGAGTTTGTGGCAGCAAGCTGCTGAACTTCCAGAAGACGCAAACCTCTAGCCCTTTCAGTAGTCCAGACTGCTGGAAATGCAAAGACTTTTGCTTTTGCTAAGGATGAACAAAAGTGTCTCAAGTGGTTCCTAGTAACTAAGAAATTACTTTTGCAGTTAAAGGAGCATGCAGAGTCTTTTATATTCTTTGGATCAGGAACCCGCTACAAAGCATAAACTGATAATGAAAACACATCCTCTAGTCAGTCTAAAGAGTGGGCCAAACCCTTTCCTGGTGAGACTCCTGACTGCAGGTGAAACTTCTGGAGAAACTTCTGGATGCAGTTCTGGCAGACCAGTATTGACCAAGTCTGGAGCTGAGGGCAAGATGGTCCCTGCGTGGGGGAAGCAGGTAAGCAGCCACAGAGGCCAGTTGCTTTGAGGTACCAGTCCAAGTAGGAAGGGGAGCTGGTGCTGAGCTGAGCTGAGCTGAGAGGAGGGGGGCAGTTTAGCTTCCCAGATAAGAGACAGCAGCAGTGGGAGCAGAGCTACCTGGGGGTTGTTTTCATCATCTAATTTTGCCAAATGGAGCTAACTTGCCTCAAGCACAGCAGGATAGCAGCCTAATTGTATCAAGTTTATAAACAGACTGGAACTGAAGAGGATATTCTAAATTTTGAGTGATGGATGTAGTCTAATAATCAGAGTATGCTAATAATTCAATACAGCATAATACAGATGGTGATGCCACAATTTGTGTTCACTAAAAGTCTTCAAACTACTTTAAAGTTACCCTATCTTATTACAGTCTTATTTCTTCAGGTAATGAGTTCTACAAGATACTCTCAAAAGTAAGATGCTTTTACAAGTCTATCTCCTTTTTATGCAGTATATGTACCTCACGATATAGTGTATTTGCTGGGTTGCATCAAACCCAATAGCTATCTTTGTGCATATCCCTTAAGAGATCAACAACTTGTCCATGGAAATTCTGCTTAACAAACAAGTGACAGTTCCCTTTTGAATTTGAAGATTTTTTTTGTAATTGATCATCTTTGTTAAAGGAGTACAGCTCTCCTGCAGTGTAATAGAAACCCTCACGCATATAGCCCTGCCCTGTGCCTAAATGAGTGTCTGCCTCCCCAGTCATGTTAGGTAAGCGTGAAGATTCTGAATGCATCTGCACCATCATAGAAAGGTTGGAAAAAAAATCGTCAGGAATGGATTGCCCGCTATCCTCTGCACATCAAAAAACATCAAGAGTTGTTCTCCTCATAAAACGTTAACTGTGTATTGCCAGAAGTGTGTCTACTGTGCTCACTTAGTAGGAGAGTATATTGCAATCCACGAAGCAGAGCAGCAGAGCTATGATAATCCATATTGGTTTTTGTTCATATAAAACTTATTTAATTTTTATTTAACCCCTCCCCTTTCCTCACCTTCATTTTTGTCAGTGAATCTAACTATAACAAGGCTTAAAATCCCAGATTTGTTTGGAGGTTGTTTATTTTACACTCTAATCAGTTGATTGGGTTGAACACCAAATGGTCAGCTTCTATCCTCAAATGTATGACTAGCTCCCACAGGTACACCTGTGGGTGCTTTGTTTGAGTGGGTGACATGTATGCTTTGAAGGCTGAATTTAGTTCATTTGCATAATGCTGGATCACTGTAAGCCTTATTTGAGTACTGAGCTTAGATCCTATTATTGTACATTGTTGAAGATTGTAATTATGTTGACCAAAACAAAAGATTTTTTCTGAAGGGGATTAATCTAGCTGAACCCCTCCGACTCCACCTGAAACACCATCCCTGGTGAAAGCTGGTAGAACAACTGCATCACAGTAATTTTCCCATGGAAATACACTGTTCAGTTTCTGTCTGCACAATGGAACAGTCAAATACTGCAGATGGAAAGGGTTACCTTGCCAGCAAAAGCAGAGCAACCCTAYGGTTTGTCAGACTGTAAGCCTGGAAGCAATTAAATACAAACTGGGATGGATAAGGAGTATTAGATGATTGCATCAAATAAATCTGACTACCAAAATAGTTTTCAGCTCTTCCCCTTCCCAAACAAACAGGGAGCCTGAAACAATATCTCAGAGAAAATAATCAGAACATCAGCTTTATTAAAATGCAGACAAATTATGGGGAATAGCAAAGGATGAATGTAAATATCCAGTGCAAATATCTAATTTGCAATTCTGAACATTTTGGTTATACACTGTAATGGAACAGACAGCACATTATGTCTGATTTATTTTAAATTTTACAGAACAGAAGAAGGAAAGAGGACAAATGTTATGTAAAACTAATGGAAAAAATCAGCTGAATTGTACTAACCATAATTTTTCTTTAAGGGTACTTTTAAAGATGTCCTTTAATTGCTTAAAGATAAGATAGAAAATAGTTTTCAAAATAATTGAAATTTTAGTCATAAAGAGCACAGACACATTCTTCGGAAAATGATTTATCTGATTTAGAAATGCCCTCACCTAAAGAGACTGTCCTTTCATGCAGGAGAACCAGATTGACCTAATAAGAGTCTTTAAAGATTGTTCATGAATCTTGGCTTCTGACTGAAACACTGAGCACAAGCTCTTATGCTCCAAGATACTCCAGCCATGGATTTTAAATGTATTTAACATACAACTCCCTGACCAACAGAATGTAAAAGAAAACCAGAGCACAAGCTGCATTCAGTCCTTTAGCTTTTTGCTGAGAAWAACAGACCCTTGTTTTGCTATTTATTTTTATGTGTGCAAAGTTAAAACCTGCAATGTGGCCAAGGGAGGCCAAGAAAGGCAGTTGGAAGACTATTGGTTAAAGAAGCCCTGATAATACAGCATACTTATTCACTTTCTTTTACATGTTATAGGAGAAACACTGCATTTCCTTCATATGCTTCAAATAGTTGATTCTGTTTGCTGCCTAATCCCAAAACCCTAGTTAATGTTTCACTACACTGTCACACAGTCACTGGTAAGGGTCTTACCTGTGACAGGACTGAAGGTTAAAGCTACCAAGGGCTATATTTATCACCTTAGGAAATATCTACTGTTAAAAAGTAGTTTTAGTAGTAGTAGTAATTAACATCATGCCATAACCAGTCTGCTTTAAGGAAGGTATGGCCTCGTCCACAAAAATACATGCAAAGAGGGAGATATGTTTGCAGGCAAGTAGCCCCCTTTCCAAAGTAAAACTTTATTACTGTCGTACATGAACACTGCTGGTTTTGCTGGTTTGGCTGTCCTGTCATTACATATCACCAGCGTTGATCGATGTTATTATGGACTTCCAACCCAGGCCTGCGTAGCTGAGCTTGTGTGTATGCTCGTGTGTATGCTCGTTTTCCATGTATAGCGTATGTTAGAAGCTGTTGATAGTTGAGGCAGCATCTCTGGCAGATGATGTTCATTCTTTATAGCCCTTCACATGTGATAGAATCACAGCACATTTAAATACCTCTGGCCTAATGATTTCAATATGGCAGAGCAAAGAAGTTGATATGAAAGTTGAGAATCCTGAAAGGAACTTGGAGACAAAAAAATCCTTGTGCATTAGGGATTATGTAGAGTTGGCTTGCTGCTCAAGTCGCAGTCTTACTCAGCACGCACAGTGTACCACCACCCTCCATGCCAGTCATTAGCTAAAGCTTTGTTTTCTGGCCTATTAGTTATTCAGTGAAGCCTTCTAACCCACCAACAGTTGATGCAAAGCATGACCAGGGACCACTGACTGGAGGCAGAGCTCAGCCAGGTGTGGGCTGCCCGTGTTGCCAACTTAGAGGTTGACAGAACAAGTTAGAAAAGAGCAGAACAGATGTAGTGTGAGAAGAGTGAAAAGAGGAGGTAGGTAGTGCAACCCAATAAAAGCAAGTAAAGGGAAAGCAAGACAGACACTGAAAATTATCCGGGTAAAGATGAAGCATGATCTATTATTATAGGGAGGGGAATGAATGAAAACCAGGACAAAGGAAAAATGTTAATAAGAAATGCATGAAAGAGAAGGCTAACTTGAGGTTACTTTATTATAGAGTATATCAAGCCGTATCCCACTCCAGTTTCTCTAAACTGCAGAAACATGGTCAATGGGGAATCACCAAAGCATTGGTATTTTTCAAGCATGTTGCTAGACAAGTTGGTGTTGGGTCAGATTTAGATTTTGTAGCAATGTTTTGCCAGATCTGTTCTGGAAAAGCTAAAGATCACTCCAAATAAGGATGCTTATTTGTTTCCCTATGTGTCTTACATTTTTACTTTTTATTACAGTTCAATTGTTCAGCATAAATAATAGTTTACCTATGGCACTAAATTATTCTGCTGTCTAGGAAAAGTACTTGTTTACCTCCTTTCAAATAATGTATTTGTCTCCTGTTAAAACTAATTAGTGCCTTTTAAAAGCTGAAAGAACTCATAAATTCCAAGACTTATAAATTCCAAGACACTATTTATAGTATTGCTTAATGACTGTGGCAGACTGAGGCCTTAATTCAGGAAAGCATTTCTAGTTGGAAAAGTATTTAGGTAAAATTCATGGTATTGTTGAGGCTTAGATTTAAGAAGACAGGGCTATTGAATTTGAGTATGTATACAAATGCTCTGCCGAATCAAGGCCTAAGAAACAGGCTTTGAGAATTGTCTTTGACTCAACAGAAAATGTTTTTGCTCTTAAAGGAAAAACTGCAAGCCCATGTGTTCTGCCAAAGATGAGACAAGAAAGTAATCTGTACGTCTGGCATGTGGAATAGCAGCCCCCCCGACATGTCCTCTGGATTTTCACTGGAGATGAAAACTTGTCTCAACAGGGAGACTCCAACCCAGTGTTTGTGCAATGGCTTAGCTGTGTCACACTGGGAGAAGTCAGAGCTGAAATCCCAGTTCCATAGGTCACGAGGTGGCTGCAAGTTCCATGTATTTCAATGGGAACTGAGATCATTCAGTGTTTTCCAGACCAGGATCTCTAGGATAACAAAAGCAGTGACCCTCCAGCTAATCTCCAGTATTATTCAGTGTTTACATCAACATTACATACTGCATAAAATTGACTCTTACATTTTATGAGCGTCGTAATTACTGCTATTGGACGAGAGCAAAATTCAGTTAATATTCTCACTTTTGGCTGCACAGAGCTTTCTGAAGTCTGTGCCAGAGAAAATTAAAGAATGGTTCAAATGGCAGTCTCTAAGGCTTTGAAAATATCTGTGGGAAATAAGCTGTTCAGTTGTTCTTTACTGCCATAATGTATTAGAAGTGACATTACTAAAAATGGGCTCATCTTTCTGGTCCAGTAGTCCAATTGAGGCATTCACATTTTGCAACCCATGATTGCACAATTGTTGGCATCACTTTTCCCCTTACAGTGGCTTTGCGGAAAGCCCTATATTATGTGAAGCCTTTTAATATCTGTGTTTCACAAGGAAAAAGCCTGTGAAGATGTTGAGAGTGAATGAGAAGGATAAGCTAAGGGATGTTTTTTGACCATGTATTTAAGACACACAAAAAGAGGTAATTTTCACATACTGTTTACTGTAACCAAGTTAAAGGGAAAATTGCAGTTGGTGAAAAAAGAGATCAGCAGTAAAAATAAAATCACTGACTTCTAGTGGTCTTGATTTCAGTTTGGCTTAATAATTGTTACTTAGATGTCTAAAATTAGCCTTTCTGGAATGACTGTTAATTTACGTTTTGCTGCTTAAGATCTTTTCCTTTTATTAGCCATAGTTTTGAAGGCATTCATTTAACAGAAAGAGATCCCTGACTCACTAAGATACTTAAGCATTTAAAATACCCCCATGTTGAGAAATTCTGCATGTTCCTTTTTAGCTATCACAGTTTAGATAAAAAACCAAGCTGCTGGCATCCTATATCTGCATCCACAGTAGAAAACTATGTTGGCAAGGCTGACCAATTCAGTACTTCCAGGCTAGTTATACATCTGTGTGATCAATATCTATCTTGCATAATGCAGTTAGGTTTTCTAGAAATGCACTCCACAGTCTCCATTAATTATTATATTTTGCAGCTTTTAAAAAGAAAATCTAAAACCTTCATTAGAGTTTTTCAGTTGCTGGCTGATTTTTTTCCCATTTACTCTTAATTTTTCTCCAACTCTAACACAATTTCAATGTCTCACAATAATTTGCTTCATTTATGGCAAAGTTTATTTTAAATAATCTTGTGATATAGGGAGAGGAAGATGAGTGTGAAAGATAAAAGTGCCTACAACATAATCTCCACTATTTGCCTAACTTACCTAGTGCTTGTTTCTGATGCAGGTCAAGATGGAGGTTCTTGTTCACATGTTGGGCAATAGTATTAGTCATTTTGTCAGTAGTAAACTGCAACTCAGATGTCCACTGAAGCTAGAAAAGCAGCAAACATGAATTTTTGCACTCATGACAATTTATTTCACGAACCTGAATTTGGGACTATATGCATTAGATAAAACATCCTGCTGTCAGCGAATTTTAAGCTAAATTGCTAATATTATTTCTCAGCTTAAATTTTAACTTGCTTCTTTTTCTCAAAAGGCTGGTGCCCCCACCTATAATAAGTTTTTAAGTTTTGTGGTGAAAATTTCAACTATCAGCAGAGTGGTCTGAAAAGAGTCACACAACTTTTTTTCAGTGTGTAAGTGAGATGATTGTTAAAATAAGATAAATAGCAGTTATACAACCTGCAGTGAGGCCATGAGGCACTGGTGATAAAATGGAGATGAGTTAATTGCAATACATTACTGAAATTGTTCTATGCATAATTCTGTAAAAGCGTTGCTAAAACAGACTTTTCCTGTAAGAGATGCCTTTGTTATGATTTCACATGAGATCTTAAAGTAGCAGATCATGTCACTGTAATTGCATTAGTGTCAGTGTTTTCAGAAAATTATTTGCGGTACAGTTCATTTGTAGTGAAAGAAATTGACATGGCCTGTGGCTTATTTGGTAAATTATTATAGGATGGAGGAGACTGGTGGAGGGAAATAGGGGGAAGCGGAAAGGACTTGGTATCCATTAAAGTCTTATGTGCTATTGAATTAATCTTAATGCACAGTATAAGGCAACTGAACCCATTTATCTCAATTTGCATAGCTAGGCAGAAATGTCAGGTATGGACAAAGCATAATGATTTCACCAAATTTGCTAGACAAAAGTAGACTGTATGAGGCCAGATTACACTACTCCATTTTCACAAAGACATCGGGTATCTTCCTTTTCCCATATGTGAGGTAGCCTCCCTCAGCTTGGCTCCTGTGACCAGCAGGTCCCTGCTGGGTGACAAGTCTCCCTCCCTCTCACCTGGTGTCCTGGGGCAAGAGAGAGCTCCGAACCCTGTGCATGGTCACTGCTGGACATGGCACAACAGGGCACAAGAATACAAGGGTGTGCCATGCACCTACACATTGCATGGAATCAAGAAGTGAGAAACAGGACAGAAACCACCCTGCACAACTGGAAGAACCCTCTTCCTTCTCCCTTAACCCTAACAGTGTGCTGAATTAGTTGTATCAGCTGCAGAATCTCTACTACAACATACTGATTCTCCACAAATTTTCTATGTGAGGTCTGTGGCTTTCTAAAGGACCACCACAGAAGGAAGGCTTTGGACAACTTTTTTTTTTACTTTTTTGTTGTTGTTGTTGTTGGCTGCTTTTTATATGCTGCTTTTAAAATGTTAAGAGAAAGAAAGCTAATTTTAAGAATACTGATGTGATTTCCAGAAAACTCCTCCTTAGTGGATTTGGAATGTGTTGATTGTAGCAGAAACATATACATATAATAAGCCTAACTAAAACTTCAGAGCTAAAACATCCCAAATATTTTGCTGCTTGAAATATTGAACCAGGTTCAGTAGAGGATTCACGTTTATTTTTCAACATCCTAAACCAACAGAGTTGATTTCTGTTCCAGAAATGGTTACAGACACATGGTGTTCAAGTTGCCCTCTTGCAGGGTTTTCCACTATTCCGTTTGGATCTTTGTGGCAATGTGTTGAAAGTGTGTTAATGTGTTTAATGCACATCCTGGAAGTGAGATCCCAGCAATTATGGAACACAGGGCCAGCCTTGACACATGTAGAGTCCCAGGGGAAAAAGACATTTACCTCATCGTTAAATAAGCAATGAAGGTTTAAAAATAACCTTCCATTTTCTCCCTTGACACAAATACAAAGAGATCATTAATTTCTGACTGCAGTTAGAATAAATGCGTACAGCCTTTTTTCTTTTTTTTCTTTTTTTTTTTTCCAAGCAGATTACCTGAAAAGCCCTGCACAAAGGCTGCATAAATCATTCATGTTGTAACTAGGGCCTAAAAGATTTAATACAGCAGGAAGAACATTGTAGATTTGGTTACAAAGAAAATTAATTTTGCAAGATATTAAGCCTGTCTGGGCAAACAGTTTTCTCTTTTATATTTTGGATCAAATTCACCTTTGATGTAAGCACACACATCTCACTTCAGTCAACAGAGATTGAAAATGAATTTGACTCACTATGTTTAGATCCAGATGCCATTTAGTCACAAAAGAAAACCTGTGATTGAAGACTGAGGATAGCTTTTCAGTCTTTTGATTGATGCTAATTGCAAAGCTGTGTTTGTTTTGGAAACAAGTTAGCAGTAACAAACCTCTCCATGTTTTGTAATTACCAGTGAATTGATATCTAAGGTTTCTTAAACTTTTCATATTGCACTTAGATTCAAATCATTATATGAAACATTTTTAAAATGCAGTGAAATGGGTACCTAGTACAACAGAACAAATATTAGCTGTTTAATATAGTTGAAGCTCTAGCCTGAAACTGTCATGACTAATTACTAAATATGGATTTGATATTTAATTTCAAGCTTAAAGAAACTGAAATACATCTGAAATCAAGAAATGGTAGAATCTTGCCTTCCTTGTGCATTGAAATCTATGACAATTAGTGTTTTGGGAATACAAAATTGGATCACCTATGATTAAATATGTACGCAATAAATATGCAAAACTCAAAAAATTTCATGATGTTCACAAGCATACTGTGTGCTGCCATATAGGTAATGCTCTGGCAATGATTTCCTCCTAGGAAGCCCTTCTCAGGCTTTTAACTAAACATTTGTTGGTGGGAATGAAGTCAATGATAGATTTTTCTACTTTTGGAGATGCTACATGCCTTGAAGACTTTATACTAAATATACTCATCACCTTCCATGCCACTCGTACTGTACTGTTGCATTTTACAGTCCTTCAAAGCCTCAGGACCATAGATATTTACTTAAAATAGTGCTTCTCAAGCTGTGGGTTATAGTCTTGAAAAAGTTGTGGAGACCTCAGTGAAGGTCATGTTGGTCTAAGTCTTAAGTCCTTTTAGATATAAAATTAATTAATTTTTGTGTTGACTTATTGCTAACAGCAGTTGAGCTCCTCCAAGGACAATAATAAAAAAGCGACATTATTGGCTGCAAATGCTTGAGATGATAGCTAGGGAACGGATAGCTACCTTTAATTTCTGACAGCAACTCAACTCTGTAATGTAGAGCTGTGTGTGTACCACCACCTGCAGATAGTAATCACAGCCTTGATCTTCCTCCTCTCTGTGCTGTAAACACCCCATATAAAATTTAACCACAGATACTCAGCCTGTTGAAGTCAATAATGAGACACTCTCCCTGATGACACAATCAACTAATTATATTAAACAGCAACAGCCCTTACAGAGGTAAGCAAAATGTGCCTTTTGAATATTGACAAAATATTTCAGGGTGAAACAACTTTATATTAACAAGCCTAGCTAGTAAAAATTTTTAAATTTACATCAGATTCAAGATTCTTCACTTTTGAAAAAGTTTGGGGTATTTATATTTTCTTTTTTTTTTTAATAATGTGTGGGGTCTTTTCTAAGGGAATAAATCCTGAAGTGTCTAAATACTAATAAAATCCCATTCAGTCATCACAAAGCTAAACATGTATGGGTAGGGGTGTTCTTCTCCAAATCTGTGATATTTGCTTCTTTCATGGTTTACTTGTTGCATTCATCTCCATTAAGGAGAATCAGGTAGACTATGCTTAATTTTAAGACTCAGGCATCCTGGTATCTGAGGCTTGTACTGAACATTGGTAGATTTATATCTGCCCAGAGAAGGCTTAAGTTATAAAACCTAGGTATTTAAAAATCTGCAAGTTGTTGGATTTAAGTACGGTGTAACTACAGATAAAACTTAGAAGTGATAAATGTTAAATGAATGATAGCAGACTTGATTTATAATTTTGGAGTGAGGGCATGTATATTTAATCATTTCTTGCCTTTCAAAAGGTTCAGATTAAACAAAACTCCATCACACAACTGGGGGAATTGTTCTTTCTCCATTGTTGTAGTAAGAGAGAAGTTGAATTTATGGGTAATAATAAGAGAGAAATCTGCATAAAGCTTGCTTTAAAATATACTGTGGGACACACAGTTTGTTATTAAAAAACTCATAGCTGATATTATTTCTCTACAATACTGACACAGGGAAAATGCTTAACAAAAACATAAATGAGCTTCCAGATTTCAATTCAAAAGTCCTCTCTGACTCAGTTTGGAAAGGTCACAACAGTGCCAAGAGGTAGCCAGTATTACGTAACTTTCTGGTTGCAGCTGAGAAAGGAATGAGGCATTTAGGAAAGAGAGTCACTTCCGAAGGCAGCTGCCAAAGAGAGGGTAGAAGCAGGTTTCACGGGTGTGATGTTCGCTCTGCAGCACAGAACTGTTCCCACTGAAACAGCAGCTATGGAGTGGATGGGAACTGGTGACTCAGGATTTCCTGAGGAAAGATTTAAAAGAAAATATAGGATTTGTTTGCTTTGCTTTCCAGAGATGAGCTCTATCCCACCTTAGCAGAGAGATATTCTGGGGAATGCTCAGCTTTTGTGCTTTGAGCCAAAAGATTTTTCCCCTGGAAGATCCTTCTGGCACATTTACTGATTTGGCTGTTTTGCAGGTATTGGAAACAGGGCATTTTCTAAGTCATATATATGTGTATAGGGCCACCATTCAGTTTAGCCCAGAACTCTCATAAGTAGCACCTATTCTGTACTAACAGAACTAACCCTTTCTCAAGCTGTTGTCACAGGGAAAGTCTGCTTGATGGTGGTCTCCAAAAATGCCAGTACTGTATCCTTCCCTTGTTTTGGTGTCTTCAGCTCTGTAGCTAAAATGTTAATATTACAATATGTGCTTTGTGGTAAAAACTTCAAGACATCATCAAAAAGATAAACTGAGAACTAATTGTTCTCATTGCAAATGTTACATTACAGAATAACAACTATGTTGGGCATCTCTCTTTGTAAAATATCCTCTTTTCCTCTTTGTTTCTCTATACTTTCCCTCAATATTTGAATGGCTTTTACAGTTGAAGTCTGAGACACTAATGAGGAAGCTGTAAGGGAAATGGAGTAATAACAACCTGAATGAAATATTCAGGAACTTCAGATATATTGTGATAGTTTTCCAATCCTGTGACGTCCTTTCATTTTTTATTCTGTGTTGTGGTTATTTAACTCTTGTGATTTTTTTCCCCTGTAAAAAATACTTCTCATATCTTTTATCTAGCTGGCTGTCTGCATATGAATGTAATGTAACAAGCTAGGTGACCTAGATCCTGTTAGCATTGCCCTACAGAAGAAGGCAATAGTCACATTCTTCTGTAAGTTGAGAGAGAGACATTTAGAGCAAAGAGCAGCTCTGCTCTGAGCCTGTAGCTTCCAGGTTTTAAACTTACTGAAGTCCTTCATGGACATGGAGTTCTTAGAGGTATCTTAACTTTTTAGTTTGTAGGATATAAACTTAAGAAATCCAAGTTTATGTCATAGAATCCAGCTATCTGTGCAGAAAAGAAAGCCTAAGCAGAAGAATACTGTGAACTATTTTTCCAAAGCATCATAGCTCCTATTTTACATACTCTTTATTTGGACAAGCAAACTGTCCAGCAGCATTCAGACTCTTAAAAATTGCACTTTAGTGAAAAGAGGTACCTAAAATTCCAGAGTCTTGTTGAAGTGACTTCACAAAAGGATAAACCAGAGATGAGCATTTTTCATAAGCTAAGCTTGTGCTTCTGAAGCTTACCGTGTGATTTTCATAGACACAAGTTTCTGATTCTTCCTTACCTTGAGCCTTTTGCAGGCATGGACAAACATAAAATACTGACACTTGGGACAATCAATGGGGAACTCTTGTGGGGGAGCATTCAGACTTCTTCCTTTTGGTGAAGGACCTAGCTTTCAGAGGTTGATCTGAAATGTTTCCTTAAAAAAAATACTTCACCTAGAACCATGGTGCAGAATTATCCACAAAGTACTACTGAAATTTTGACCTCTATCTTCTTGGTGTTTTGGCCGCTGTCTTCTTGTCATTGGTGTCTGAATTTAATCCTGCACATTTCCTTTGCTAGGAGGTCTTTGGGAATTATAACATGCAGATGAGTAAGTAAAGAATAATAGGGGGKTTGCAAGATGTTGCATAGTGCGGATGCTTACTGTAGTTCAGTGATTAGTTCTCTGGCAATACCATTCAAGCGTGAACATAGAGGACRGAAGATCTGTATCAGGTTTGTTGAAGTAATGAGAAGTTTCCAAGGAGTGAACCGCTGTGGAGTCTGTAAACCATTGGCTAGAACCAAAGACAAGCTCTTACAAAGAAAACTACCCACTAACATACTGACTTACCAACCTGACCAGAAAGACCATGGCAGGGCTGCTGCCAGGACTCCCAGCTGCGCTCAGGCGACTGCTCAGGGGCAAGGCTGCTGCAGAAGGGCCACCTTCATCAGCATCGTCCCCACGAGCTCCTGATGTCTCCAAGAGCCGCAGGAGCAGAGAAAAGCTGATGCAGTTATCCTCCACCCTCAGATCTCTTTTCTTTACTATCACTGTTGGTTTGGGTCTGCTGATCTGAGGTGCCAATTCTAACGCAAAAGTCTGTGCTTTTGGAGCTGCAATCTTGCCATACTCTGAATGAGTCCTTGTGTTTTCTCTGTGCATAATTAAGAAGTGCCAAGAGCACTTTAAATCCTCAGAGATGGAGTGTTTCTATATATTTTTCTTTTTTTCCTTTTAAAAAGGTGTAAAATTACTGAGGAACATAAAAGAGAAAAGGAAGAGAAGGGCATTCCCTGTTGTGTTGTGGTGCAGTCCTTTGGGTTGCAGGAAAAGAAATCAGACTTCCCTCCACAGCAGCAGCCACTCTGGCTTGACCTGTCACTCCTGCCTGCAGACTTTTCAAGTGGATGTGGCTGATCTGAGCCTCATTCATGCTGTGAATTTGTGATTTTCAGCAGGTCGGATAAGATGAACCACTACACTCATTTTTAGTTGTAAAATGTCCTGTTGCAGAYCCTTTGCTGGAGATGAAGTAGCAGACATATTAGCGCTGTTAACTCCACTTTATTACATATGAGTGTTGCTTGGAGAGACCCAAGGAAGCTGCATTAGAGAGCACTAAATAAATTCAATAACAGAAGCCTGATATATACTGGCATTTCCAACATTGAGATAAAATCAGACAAGTTCAGGGCCGAATTCATGTCTGCATTTCATTGATGCTACACCACTGATTTCAGTGGCTTTACCTGTCAGAAACTAAAAGGAAAGTTTGGCCAAATGCAATCCTCACCTAATGTTATTTCAAAAGATGAAACTAAAATCTGGATACTCCTGAGTTTCCCTCTGAAATTCACTTAAGTCTACTACAATGTTTATTTCCTACTCTACTGTCTGGCTAAAAATAGTGCAAAATATCATTAATTTGTAGTACAACCTTTTATTATTATTATTTTTAGTTATATTTGGTGTGAAGTGTCTCATTTATGGAATACAGACTAACCTGTCCTTAGAGTAAATAATGAACATTTATGCTCGTAAACCTACTTTGCCATAACAACGTTACTTATTCTGAATTATTTTGGATATGGGAAACGTAGCAGAGTTTAACAACAGCAATAGTAATAAATTAAGGGTACTTATTCATTTTTTCTCCAAGTTGGTAATGAACAGCTTTCACCTTAACTAGAATCCCACTGTGCTGCAGCCAGTATGGTTGTATAGACTATATCCATTGTATGCAGCCACCACAGCAACCTTATTCCACTCTTACCAGTTAACAAAGCTAGCTAGAGCTCTGTGTTAAAAAAGCAACCAGAGGTATCCCTGTATGACTCTGAACTGAGCCCTTCCTCACTGTGCCTTTTAGTTTAGCAGGAATTCTTCTCTTTGGCGAAAACAGGAGCCATTTTGTTATCACACCTCTCTCATAGAAGCAGAGATATTTTTCCTGGTGTTTTAGATAGAGTTGCTTTTGGTGAGTTATTTTCTTTCCTTTAATCCTCTTTTCCAAGTTATTTTTTTTCTTTAGACAAAGAATTTCCAGTGTAAATCAGTCACAGACTGAAATTGACAGTATATTAAAATTCACATGACCTATTATTTTTAATTGAAAATTATCAATCCCTAAGAAGTCAACAGTGAAAAATAATGGGGCGGACATCTTCATTTAAAGTCTAAGATTTTCTAAGTAATCTTTTACTAAATTAGTCTTCAATGAGTCAGTGACACTCTTTAATGAGTCACTGACTGCAGTAGGTACAGGATTATTCCTTAAGTTTTTTATAACCTTTCTTAATATTGCTGTTCAACTGAGAATAAAATGGTCAGATAAAAAACTATTTACAGAAACCCTTAGGAAAACACTTAAATTTAAAATAAGAATTAAAAATGTTCCAGCACGTATTTTTTTCTTTTTTTTTTCTTTTCTAATCAGAGAAAACAGTGCCAGATTTTAGTCATACATTTGGTAAGACATTCTTGATGGTAGCCTTAATTTATTCTTTTTAAAAATTAAACCAATCCAAGAGAGTGCTCTTGGGGTCAACTTAGTTTCTAAGTTTGCTGAACCATAGGCATCTCTATAAGTTAGAAAACTGCCAGTTTAAAATACGTAAGCTAAAAGCCCTATAGTCACATCACCCTCAGTAGCCCAATGGAAAAGGTAATTATTTCATTCAGTGTTATTTTTTTGTGTGAGAGAGCAACAAATTAAAACAACTAATCCACTTCACTGAACAATATTTAGCAGAGCTCAGAGGCTTCAATTAACCACAGTTTAATAAAGGTACTAATCTGTATTAAATGAAATCCTTCAAGGGCTCACATTGAAACAAAACATAAGTAGTAATCAGCAAGTCCTGATAGAGGGGCCTGCTGGGGCAGATAGCTGGAATGTGCTGTGTAATCAGATTCCAGGAGATTTAAACCCAACAACAAAAAAAAAAAATTGCTCAAGCCTTTTTTAAGTAAGAGGTGTTTGGGGTTTTTTTTCCCCGTCACTAGATTTTAATATCCAGCATATTCAAAACTGCATATTCTGAAAAAATTACATTAAAATCCTTATTTCAAAGTCAAGTCAAAACAAGAAAGTAATTTAAAGCTGCTTACATGCCCTCCCTGTGAATGACCCCCATCATACAACTTCGCAAATAGTAAAACTAAGCTCCTCAACTGTGTTTTTCCATCTCTGTACTATGAGTATTCACTAAACTCAGAAGCTCTAATTAGCCACAATTTGTGTGTTTAATTCCTTCCGGAATCCTCTGGACCATTGCAAACTGCGCTCAACATACAGTGCTGGAGAGCAGCAGGGATTTTTATCCTCAGCCATATGTACATTTGTGTGTATGTAGAATTGAATAACCTTGCAGAGTTCAAGATTATTAATATTAACACTGTATTGTCTTTTAACAGACAATATTTGATTTGTATTAATTTAATGAAAGGCCCATACCACCTTGCTTTCCAAAGTAGTTTCAGCACAAGGAATAAGGGTCTTCAGACATGGTTGAGTTCTGATTTCTGTCACTGCAGATCTTAGTGCAAGTCTCATAGCAGCCAAAAGTGTAAAAAACCTTAACAAAACAAAACCAAAAAAACAATTTAATTGCCTATTAGAAATGTTCACAACAATCACTTTGTGTCTAGGGACTCAAATTCCAACTTTGTGATCCGTGGATGAAAAGACTGCCAATTTTGCCAGTCCTGTCTGACCCCTCAGCCACACTGAGCTCTACCTTAGTCTTTGTGGGGTGACAGGGTGGAAATCATACTTCCCACCCCAGAGGTGTTAATGTTTTACACTACATGGTCTAAGCTATGTCTTACATCATAACTCCGCTTTCTCTCATATACCTTTCCAAGTAAAAAGTCAGCTGTGACTACCTAGACTGACCAGCTGATAGCACAAGTCATAGCAACGCTTATTTCCTTGAGCCTATAGCTTGCGACTGAGGTCAAGAGCTGTTTAAGGAAGTCATTTAGCCTTTATGAGGAAGAAGGAAGAGGGATTGACTAGCCTATACAAAATATTTCAATGCTTTATAGAAAGTTGCACCACAAAATGTGTCTATTGATATGAAAATATTTTACTAGGTACTGGAGGAAAGAACAGAGGATAAGATCTACTAAACAGGAACAGCTCTCTTCTTCCTGTCTTCGTTTTCAAATGTGTTCATAGCAGCTTGCCAGGCTGCTTCCTGTAACAGTGCAAAAGTTGTAAGCTTAATCCTCTGTAGGTGGATGTCATCCATCAACAGCCTTTATCATGACTATTCATTTCAAATTTGGGGGGAGAAAAAGATATGGGGCTCAATCCCAGAGAGTGGGGTTATTGAGTGATGAAGGTTTACAACATTTTGCCCATGAGTCAGAGTCTCTTTCCAAGGCTTCACCTAGTGTATTCATGCTTGCTGTTTATTTTCAGTTTGGTGTAATGGAGATCCCCAACCCCAATTGTGTTTTATGCTTATACATGTATATATACAGTTGCAAGAATTATTGCATGTAAGGAACCATGCAATGGCAGTATCATTTTCTTGTTCAGACCATTTCTGGCAGCTGGTACATGAAACTGGTACACAGAATCAGCTAACTGTTGTGGCTAAAAGCACAAGAAAATATGGTAGCAAGGTGAAACCATGGGGCTTGTTTTCCTCATTGCCAGGCTCCAGTCCTACAAATTTTCCAAAGTCATGACACTGCGGGTTGCCCACATGGAATAATTTGCAGGATTTGAGATTTAATGAAGCCCACCCAGGTTCACTATAAAATTGTAATCCTAATATTAATTCAAGGATTATAAATGAAACTGTAGGACTGGCTTAATAGTCTTGTTAAGTCAAAGCCAGAATAGGCTGAAAGAAGGCTTTTCAGTAAAGCTTTCAAACATCAAGCAAAGCTAAATCCATAAATTAAAATAGGATGGAAAATTCAGTGAAATATTTGCTATTATATATAATGTAGGTCATAGTTATGTGTTGATACACATTATGGTTAATATGATTAAATTCCTATATAGATCACCTTTGAAGTTATTTATTACACAGGAATTTAGAATTAAAATCCTGCTTGAGTTTTTGTATCATGTCTTTTGCTTGAGGAATTCAGCAGATTGAACCAAGTTTCAAACTTCCTGAGACTAAGATACTAGCTGATTTTTTTCAATAGTCCTTTTAAAGTAAGACCCTCTGTTCTGATCAAACAAGAAACACTAGAAGTACCTACTTAATTTATGTTTCCTGTGATTTTCTTCTTTTCTTAGTCTGTGATTTAATAAGAAATTCTGTCTCAGACCTATTCTTTTCTTTCTATTTTGACCCTGAAGAAAAGTCATGAAACTTTATAACATCATATGTGGTGTTTCTTTGTTATTAAAGAATACTACGTGTTTACTTCTGTTCAAGCCACATGGTTAGGACTAAACATCAGGGAGAAAACAGAAATAATGGATTCATGTGCGCGAAAAGAAAAAACATGTTAAGACTTTTATTACACGCATCTTGGAAAAATGTGTGAGCTTTTACAAGTCACACTTGAGTCACAGAACAGTTGGAATAACGATTGCTTTGAATATAACTGATTATATTCGACTTCCTTTGCCAATTAAGAAAGCGCATGCCGAGGAACAACCTGTGAAATTTCACAGTCCACAAGGAAAAAGACAAATAATTATTGTACACATGGACCCATGTGACAAAAAATATCTCGCATCATGCACTTATCTACAATTGGGCTCAAAATTTAAGTGATAGAATTATGCACTTTTTAATTTTATCTCTGTGAAATTTTCCCTTTTTTGGAATGTTATAGGGCTCTCTGATTAGATAGTCTGACTGCTTTCATCTGAAAGGGGGGAAGAGTTGATAGCACTAGTCACAGTAATATTTATTTTTTAGTTGAAGTTGAATGAGTATAGACTGTTGACAGAAAGAAGGAAAACGCAATGTTTCATTGCCAAGGGGAGTAAAGGAGCAGCGATCAACACCGGAGCATACAACCTGGATGAAAAATATTGTAGTGTGACAAAGGTCTTCAAGTTCTCAAGTGTAGTTATGATTCTAACTGAGTCAAAAATGCTAGAAAGATAATGAAAATTCCTTGGCATAAAAAAAAAATGCCTTGTCTCTTGACCCTAACAGATACGTGCATGACATGGCATTCTTATGGGCTAAATAAGATCAGAAAACTATAAATATGCTGCTAGTTTTGCATGACTGATTTTTGCATTGATGCAGCAATGTAGGTCACAAAATAATATTTGATCTGAAACTTTTTTTTTTAATATTGAATTACATAATGCTATAAACATTCGGTGAAAAAATATACCTAAAAACAGAGGTACGAAATCTGTGTAGTTCTATGAGGGACTGTCTAACTATTTCAGATTTGCTGAACTATGACATTTTAAACATGCTGCTTGCATCATTACACAATTACACAGGCTTCCCCCATGACAGCATTGTATGTTCAAAGCATAAGCAAAGTGTATAAAAACAGTTTCTTGTACTGTTCACAATATCTGAATCAGGGTTTATCTGACAGTGTTTCAAATTGATCATTCTCTCCAATGGCTTCATAAATGCTCATACTCTTTAGATGTTTTCAACTTCTTCATTCACAGTTACGCAGATATGCTGTAGGTATTACAATAAAACCATATTTTTTTAAGGAAAAAGTATCTATAAGGTATTACTATACTCCTGGTTAATTCAGGAATTTAATCATTAGGTTATACTTTACTTGTGTTTTTCTTATTTATTTATTCCTGGCCTGAAACATTGCATTAGGTGGACAATTGAAACTTGGATTTTATTTTTCAGGAAAATCAAATGTCAACAATCTCTAGGTACTTAATAGGAAAAAAAAATATGCTAACTATACAGCTAAGCCTAGATTATAATAATGCCAAAATCCCTAGGAAATAAAATACTATAATGCCAAACTTCGTAGAAGTGTTTCTAAAAGAAATGTAACTGCTACTGCAGGGAGCAAGTTTCCTTTCTCAGAAACAGGTTTACAAAAGCCACACTTTGGATTTGCTATGTGTTTGCTAAAGCAACTGGCCACAAGATGTTTTTAATGAATAGAAGATTTTTCTGCCTCCTGCCCTCTTCCTCCCCAACAACAAAAGCCACTTAGGGTTGCATGGGAGAAGATCTATCAGGCAGCATAGGACTTCCTCTGATATTTTCCTTTGTATTGTGTCAGACAAGGCAGAGAAGAAAGGTCTGCACTGGGAGGAGAGGAATAGCTATTCATGCAGTGGTATGGAAGGGTCCAAACCTTCCAAAGTGGGATTTTGGGTGAAAAAGCTCCTGTACTCCTGGCTGCAGGAGTCACTGCAGAGGCGGAGAGCTGCTCTCTCTTCCCCTGCCCACCTCAGTGGTGCTTCCAACTTTTTTCTGAAAGTGCATCTTCTCTCTTTGTTCTGACCACACATGGGCAGGTACAAGCAACAAAAGTGAAAAGAAAGCATTTACCTTTTGTAATGTGTTATATGTCTGAATGCTTTCCCCTTTCCCGCTTAGTGCAAATGTCAGAGTAATAGCTGTGACTTGCATGTAAGCTCTCAAGCCTAAAAACTTGTCTTTACTTCCTCCATCCACTTTCATGTTTGATGAAAGGCAACTGTGAGTCAAAGTCAAAATATCCATTTTGTCCTAATCTGCTGAGAAATGTTTTCCTTAGCTCTATTTGACATCAGTATCAAGGCTTGGTAGCATCATACTCAAGTTTGGTTTCAAGTGGTATGTCACTGGCATCATTTATTAAACTCTTCCCTTTATTTAAGAGTTAGCTAAAGTAGTACATTTGGTATCACTGAAATTAAAGGTCACAAAAGATCACATAATAAAAAATGACATCTGAAACAAAACAATACTGGAGCTGTTCTTTATAATGCTACTTGAATAGCAAATTAGAGAGCTCAATATTGTTGTAACTTTGTTCAGAATATGTCCACCATCTCTTCACGAGAACATATATAAACAAGCTAATCTTGAAAGCACTGTTGTCAATGCTTGGCTATCTGACTCTAAATGATACATGAGGCTTGACACATGCCTAAAATGTATCTCTCTGTTATTTGATGTTTCCTAGGGCAGAAACCAGTAAAAACTGGTGCGTAAAGTACTAGGAAAAGTAAGAAACCCAGGTTATAGGACAGAAAATGAAATAGCTACATACGTGTAGGATCTGTGCACTTTAGTACCCATATTTTGTATAATAAAGTTGGCAAGAATGGTCCAGGAGGGTACCCCTCCTACGTTCCAGCACAGTCTGCACATGCTGATGAATCTGACACGAAGATAGTTACAAGAATAGTTTAGAGATCCTGGCTGAAGTTTCACCAAAATCTGGGGACCAAGTTCTCCATCTGGCATGATGTGTTTACAGCCTGGAACCCATGTTTTACTCCCATGTTTTGGTGTGGTTAGTGCTCTAAATGGTTTCCAATACCAGTGCTGATTGTGGATTTCCGTGCAGGGAGGGTGCAGTGATCATCTGTTCTCTGTCTGTACAGGATTTTGTGTGATATCCAGGAAAATCTTTTAAAAAGTCAATAACCTCTGTTGGTAATACCTCATCACAGTGGAGGGCATGCCTTGCAGCTGTGCTATAAAGATAAATTCCATAGGTTCTGCCATATTGTTCTCCAGACTAGAGCAGGATTAAGTTAGTGCCAGAGTTCAGTGAATTAGAGTAAACCACCGTTTGTTGGCGATTGCTGTCCCATGATAATGGTTTCTCTGAAAGTCTGTGCTGAGTGCTGTAGTAATTTCAGCCCTCTGGGGATGTCTGCTGTGCACTAGAGCTTTGTAGTCTTAACTTGATTCAAGCAGTGTGTTTTCAGTCTCTTTCCCACGCCCGGTTCTGGTGTCCGTTCATATACCTAAAGACATTTCTTTTTCTTTTTTTAACCAGGGCTGGACATAAAAGGTGAAGAAACTACAAATTTGCTTTCACGTTGACAGGTTCATCATACCAGACTTCCCATAAAAGGAAGCCACCTTAATAAGTTTTGCAGCTCTTGAAAATTTTGGCCCTTTTTTCTTTCATAGTGAAAGTGATTGATGCAAGTCCTCTGTGCTATCTTTGGAGTGTTAGTATGTCTTGTCTTGTGAACTAGTCATCTATAGTTACTGCTCCCACATTCTTCTGTCCCTCTCCGTCCCAATAGTGATCACTTGATTTGGCAGCAGTTTGCAATTTTATATAATGAATTAAGAAAATCTTCACAAATGGTCTCTTTATGAAGCTGTTAACAGAGACATTTGGAAAAATAGGTATGGAACTTGCATTATTAGTGAAAAAAAGGAGGAGAAAAGATATGCCTGTTTGGGGGAATCATCTACTATGAGCAAGTTTCTTTCAATTTATGCTTTGGAATTCTAATGTAATTTTGTATCTCACCAGTTTCTAATTATTTCTTAATGTGTTAAATATTTAGCCATTTGATCTGCCTTCGCATTTTCTGAAACATATCTTTTGTAGCATCTTTCTTGCAGAAATCTCTGTCCTGCTACTTCCGCAGTAAAGCTCCACTACTCTACACAGTTGTACTTTAAGACAAAAATGAGAAACTTGGACAGACAATCCCAACAACCTTGAATATTCCAAAAAATGTCACATTAGTCTAGCATATCTCATAGCAAACTTACTGGGCTGGCTTTGTTTTCTCTTTAAAATGCAGACCATATAAATAAATTCCATTGGAGAATGAAAAAACATGAGTATCAACCTGAAATATTTCCATAATATTTTATCCCTGCTTCATATGAGATGTTAGTATATCAGATTGGGCTACGTACAAAGAATAGGTACGTTTACAATTTTCTCTGTGCCTGTAAAAAGCTACAGCTATGAAGGCTTGACAGAAAGAATACCTGCTTCCAGTCCTCAACCAAGGACCTCAACMAAGGCATTCTAGCAAAGGATGCCCATGGGGCTGCATTATGCAGGGGGCTTGAAAGGGACTTGTGAATAACTGCAGGGCTGGAAGATGAGATGAAATGTGAACAGTGGCGTATAATTGGTCCATTTGAATGTTTAGGCTTGGGGAACGTCTGGAATCCCCATTCCTTCAGGACCTTTCATACAATTATGTACAATTTAATTTTAATTGCTTCATCAACTCAGCACCCACACAGAGGCTAGCGAAACAACCTCTCTCTAATGAAAGAGCAGACAATGTTATAGCTGTCATACATTTGTGGGGTGGAATGAGCAATTTAGAAATCAAGTAGTTCAGACCAAAATTAGATTCAGTGCAAAACTCCTACGTGTGCATTTTAACCTCATGATTTTTTATTAGAGAGCAATGAGAACTGACTTAATGCGAAGGTTATTTTCTTTCCTTAATTTGAGGAGTTAGGAATAATGTTACACTTTTTTAGAAGCCAGAAACAGGTTTACTGTTTAAAAGATAAATAGTCTGCCAGTGCTGAATGGCAGAAAAAATATTTCCTGTATATTCTACTTTCCAGTTATGTATGTACACCTATAGACTTCTGTGATATCATGTTTCATTATGATTTGTTAAGCTACATTTGACATAAATTAGAACTTCATATAGGTGCATTGTTGTTCTGTCAGATTTTGATTAAAACAGCTTGATTTTTATAGCAGTTCTTTACAATTAGTATTATAAATTCTTTACTACACTGGAGTGAAATATTGGGGTTATGCTAGATACCTCTGTGAAAGCGTTACCACAGTGCTCAGCAGTGGTGGTCGAGAAAACCAGATCAATTTTTGATAGGAATTATTAGGAAAGGAATAGATACTGAAACAGTGAATGTCCGCTTGCCACAATACCAATCTGTAGTTCACCTTTGGTGCACAGTTCTGGTTACTCCCAGAAGGAAGCATAAAATTAACTAGAAAAGGTTTGGAGAAGGGTAGCAAAGATGATAAAAGGGAACAAATGGTTTCTATGTGAGGAAATACTTGGTAAATGGTTAATCTGGGGGAAAAAAAAATTAAGAATGTATCTTGAAAACTATGACTGGTATGAAGAAGATGGATGGGAATTGACTGTTCACTCGCTGTCTGAGTAATAAACATCATGGGAAAGTATGAGGAGTCACGTTCAAAACAAACAGAAGGAACTGATTCCCCCTGCAGCAGGGAGAAGGATGTTAAGGATGCTGAAAGTTTGCATTAAATCAGCAGACAAGTTTGTGGAGGAAAGCCCATGGAGGGTTACAGAACACGTAGAAATCACAACAACACAGGAAGTCCATGAGCAGAAAATAGTTGCTAGCTGAGAAACTATAAGGAAAAAGCATTATATACATTTGACATGGTTTTCCTTTTCTCTAGCACCTATTTATGGCACTTGTAGCAACAGGATAATGGGCTAGATGAACGCATCATCTGATCAAGTAGGGCTTTCTTGCTCGAAAATGTTTATTTACTTATTTAAACAACTCTAACCTCACAGCAGATTTGGTGAAATCATAAATATTTCTCTAAAGAAACACCATGAATGAAGTCAATAGGCTTGATTCTTCCCCTCATATGCCAGTACCCATAAGAAGGAAATAGGGGAACTTTTTGAAAGTGTTCTTTACAATATATCCTTCATTATAATAAGCTTTTCTTTAAAATTTTCCCCTTGCACTTCTACTGATCTTGAGGAGGTTTGTAGAAGCCTGGATGTCTACACCAATTCTTGGATCTAATCATTCTCCCTGGTTCTTTTTGAAATGTCTGTTAATCTTTCCAGTTAATTTATCAATAGCATGGATAATAATGACTGGTCACATATGCTTGGTCTGCATAATGTTTTGAAAGTATATAAAGCATAAATACAAATTTGCATAGCAGCATTAAGAGACATACAATGTTAATTTCTGTTACTTTGCAGTGAGAAAAATGACAGATATAATGCTTAAAATCATAAACTATTGAGTGAAAAGTTCCCAGTTATTTTTAAATTACTCTATTTCTTCTAAGTACAGTTTAAAAATTACATCTGGTAAACAATGCTAACATAAATTCTGTAACATACTGTAGTAATAAATGACTGCATTCTATGCCTTCCTACTCTGTACTGAATACAGCTTGATTTTCAAGACAATTCAACATTGTTCTTGGAACAACTCTGATGATAAAGTGTTTGGGAAATCAGTTAGAAGAAGAACAAAATGTACAGAAGTACAGCTCTAGTGGGTAAAGGCCTGATGGCCAGCATCTAAGATACTACTAGTAATAAACGCCTGTTAGAAAATGAAACATTTTGGGCCAGTCTAATGATCCCTATCTTAATGTCCAGAGGGCTGAATTCCTAATACTTCTAGCAAGGCATAAAAGTGCTTACAATGCTTATAATTGGGCAACGCTGAAAGGAGGGGTAGAAATTTGGCTTGAGCACAGCAAGTAATAAGGTTATATTGAAGCATTGCCATCCTTTGTACTAATCTAGCTATAGAAGTTTACAGATACAGGGTCTTTACTCAGAGACAGTGGGATTTGCAAAAGTGCCCATTTGATTAAGGAACACTAATCGCATCAGCTTGCAATAGCACTGATGCAGTTCAGTCACCAGATGCTCCTGTAAATCCTGTCTGTAATTTGCTTCAGTAATACTCCGTTGCCTGTCCAGCTGCTCTGCCCCACTGCAAAGTAGAGAAAGGCTTTTAACACCACCTCTCTTACCCCAATGAAACCTGTCTTATAACCTGGTTACTTGTTGAAGATAAAGTTGGGAAGCAGAGGGTTAGAACTGCCTCCAGTTCTGCTCTGCCACTGAAATTGCAGGTTTCTAAAATTGTCACTCTTGGTGCTCTTTTTAAAATAATGTTAATTCAGAGGTCAGCAGTTAAGCATCCCAGCTACATATCATGTTAAAATCTGACAGAATTCGTCTTCCTGAAAAATTTCTGTTCTTGATTAATTTTTAATAATTGCTCTCCTCTTTTGTGAGGAGTCAGTAGTGAGCTCATTGCTAACTGCTGTTTGAGAGTTCGTTTCATTAATAGTGAGCTGGGTTGAAAATGTAAATAATGTGTATGTTTGTAGCATTAAATGTGCAGCATCCACCTCTCTGAAAGCATTATTTTGCAGTTGCACCATATGGAAAAAAAACCAGCTATCTCTGCTTATTGGCTGTTTCTTTATTATTTCTTCAAAATATAGGAGTATCTATGGCACTGGTAGTTTCATTGCCAGAGTCATAATATTAATGCATCTTTAAATGAACTATGGCAAAGACAGTTGTAATTTCCTGTAGCATCAGTGGCATATGCCAACTCTATCTAAGTCCCTATCTATAAAACATCCTTCACAGCACCACTGGGTGACATATGCGAATGAGTATAACTGTTGTTGCTTGTGTTGATTTCTTGAGACGAAAGATGTGGCTTTTGCCCCAGGTTACTTTGCAAGCTGAAACCTGAATCCAGGAACAATCTCCAGAATCTTGTCAAGTCCAAGTACTGAAGTTTCACTTCAAAGTCAGATTTGGATTTTCACTCAGTTATCTCAACCATGTGAAATCTTTCCTTTCCTCCCCTCACTCTTTCCTCCACCGTCTCAACCAAATCAAATTCCCTTGTGTTAAAATGCAAGCAGTCTTCTCCTGTTGACTCCCAATCATATTCTTTACCTTGAGCTGCTTACTAGCTGCTCTCTTGACGCTGCAACTTTCTCTACCTTCGCTGTTCTCCACAGACCATCTTTGGTCTAATCCTGTGCTAAAGAGATCTCACAAGATGTGCACATGGTCTCTGTTGCTCTGAATTGCATGGTGCAGAAATCTCACAGGTCGTAGCTTTGCTGGAACAGAGTGTGTATATATATGCATACAGAGAGTGTATATGTACATACTTCATATATACATTGCATACAAAATACATGTATGTATTTTACACAAAAAACTCGGGGAACCAAGAGAGAAAAAAAAATCTCATGAATTAGCCAGCCTAGCAGAAGCTTTTCAACATGTGTGGTGGTATAAGAAGTTTAGAAGTTGATGCATATGCTCAGCCTTGCCCATCCTGAGCCCATTGGAACTAATGTACATGCAGAAAAGTTTAGTGCTTGTGTATTCATCAGTGCCAAGGGTGGACAGAATGTTTTCCATGCATTAGATGCAGCCTTATTGAAAAGGAAAGGAGGGTATGTATGCATATGTAGGAGTAGAGAGGAATTCATCCAAACTTGGTCGGGACGGGGGAAGAGTAAAAATATTTCATATTTGGAAAACTCTTGAAGTAATTTTGCATATTTGCTATGTACTAAAAAAATCTAAGTGTTGTTTGTACGAAACGGTTGTTCTTCAGTGTTGATATCAAGAGGGTACAGTAAAGATGTAGTCCCCAAATTTGTAAACATTCAAGTTGTGTTTTAAATTACAAACTTTTAATTAAGCTGAAAACAATGCTTGTCTCTGAAAGGCAAAGGTTTATATTTATGACTTTCTGAAAAGTTACATTCACTACAGTACAGCAACTGTGGTGAGCAACAGTGACAAACCCCAGCTTCTTTGGAAAAATGCCATTGTTGATTAATTGCAATATATTTCAGCTGTGTATAGATTTCCCACAGTTACCCAATAAACACACCGGTTTCATTCTTCAGAGATTAACAATCTCTCTTGTGTGCTCAGGTTCTTTCCAGCTTAGTACACTGTTTCTTTTAAAGGATTTGTTTTCCTGGGTTGAACTTAAGAACTCAGGGCACCTTATCACACTTTCACAAGCTCGTTCTCTAAGGGGGAAAGAAGAGGGGGGGAAAAAAGCCCGTCAAGGCTTGTGCAAGTTAAATCCAAGCTCTCAGGGGATTTGTTTTTCTTTTGGCATCAGATCAGATGTTCAAACCAAGCGGTGTTGTGGGGCTGCGGGTGACTGTCCACCGAACCCTTAACGAGGCTAATCCCACAGCAGCACATTCCAAGCAGCTAATGGGTGCAAGGGCTTTGCTCGCCCTCACATCTCTGTGCTGCGGATGGACTGATCACCTTGTTCAGGGGGCGGTCACAAATGTGTTATTAGCAATGACCAGCAGCAGGGAAATGTGGACAGCAGAGTTTGCTCCGGGACAGACTTAAACACCAAGTTTGATGCTCAGGTAAAGAGGGAGAAAAAATGTTCTTGGTGGGATTTTGCAGCTACATTAATAAAGAGAGAGACTTAACCTGGAGATCTAAGCTATGAGTAAACTAAATCCAAGTATAAGTATGGCATGTACTTTAGGAATTCATTGTGGACTTTAAATTGTCTTATGAATTAATACTGAAGGAGTGCTTATGAAATAAGAGAAAGAGAAGATAAGATTCTTGTTCTACTATTCTTGAAAATACTTTGCTATACTTTTCTAAACTTTTACTATTTTATTATTTCATATTAGTAACAAGAGTTTAATACAGACTGTTTTGTTATGAATGTGTTTATTTCCTCAAGTTATTCTAATTTTGTTATGAAGATTCTATGGCAAGTTACCTAATTTATTATATCTCTGAACCTTGTATTTCTTTGCAAATGATCTCTGTCACAGAAAGATAACTGGCATCAGGCAGTGAAACCAGATGCTTTCTTTTTGGTTTGGAAGGACAAGGAATTATGAAATGAGTAAATCGTGTATTTTGGTATCATGACTCTGTCGGGTAGGATAGTATATTGTTTGAGATGTAAAAGCTGGAAAGTCTTTTTTCCTGATGTGAATAAAGGACTATTTAAACCAGACTATTATTGTTGCAATATTACATTTGAAGAAGTATGATGAAAATTCAAATGCAAATTATTAGTATATTTAACATAGCTGGCTTTCTTTTCTACTTGCAAAAACAGTATGAAAAAGAGTAGGAAAACAAATTTTAAATGTCAGTTTCTTGGTTTTTGAAAGGCTGATTTTATACCTAAAAAAAAAGTTTTCAGTGAAGTACCTGTTATGGCACCTTTTTGTATTGGATCTTGAGGCTTAGAGAAATTGAATTAGTGGCCATCTTTATAAAAGATACATTAGGTCTGTGTAGTAAGTAAATTCACCAATGTAAATTGTTTGCAGAAAAGTATGCAAAATTTATGAAATTCAATAAAGGATATTTTTAGGGAGTCTTGGCAAGATGAATGATAATCATATGCTGTGTAAGCTCTGCAGCAGGAGCTGATTTTGGATGCCAGGAAGAAAAGTTGGCTTATAAAAGCTTTTCATGCTTTCTAGAGAACATAAAGGATATTGCAGACAGGTATTTAGTGTTAAAACAAACAAGCATGAAAGTAAAACCAGCATTATTCTATAAGTGTTCCTTTTTTGTCAAAAAGGTACTGTGTATATATATACAACAAAGGGGATTAATAAATCTGCAGCTTCTTATCAGTGTGTGTCTTCTTAAGGCAATACGAAAGCTTGTGTACTCTTGGAGCTCGAAGGGGAGAAATTTCAAGAATGTGTGGTCCATACTGTAAAGTATGTAATTTCAAATGTTAGCATTGCAATACCTGAATGATAACTGTAACTTCCTTTCTTTCTCTACAATACTCAACAACAAAAAAAAAAAACTAATTTTCCCATGTAGTTTAGCTTCAAAAGTTCCACAGCAAGAGGGTCAAATGAAGTTCATAAAGTCCACTCTGGATGCCTTGACAGTTCTAGAAAGTTAGTTTATAAAAAGTCTTTCTTTGCCTGAAAAGACTACTAAATTGAGAAATTACTCAATGATGCACTAGACTTGTAAGCTGATTTGACTGTATAATATATGTGATTATGATGATGATGATTATTATTGCCTGCATCATAAGCTTGTAAGCATTTAGAAGTTATAATAAATTAGAACTTCAAGTTAATCTCTCCTATGTAAAGTAAAACTTTTTTAGATTTTTCAAAATTTCTATTTAATTTCTATTAATTTCTTTGCTTAAACATGAAACAAATCTTGCCCCACATTCTATAATATAGTAACTTTCTGTTTGCTACAGTAAGGAAGAACAATCAAATACAGTTCTATTTATTTTAATAGACTTTACTTTTTCCTGACTGTAAAAGTCATGTTAGGGTGTCTGCCATTCCTACAAAATACGAAGTCTAGCAGATTTTTCAAATAAAAATGTACATAGAGAAAAGATAAAATATTGTTGTGACATTGTGACATGAATGACCACTAGATCCAATAAGGGATTATCTTCTGTGAAAAATAAAATAAAAACTTTTTATGTACTGAGTGATAAGTAATGAATGTAGCTAGACATTCTTATTATGGTACTTTATAGTTTATACTAGTGACATTCATTGACTCCAAGAAATTTCCACAGTTCACAATGATTTTCAAAAGTCCCAGAAACACAGGTTTCTGGGTTTAAACATGAAAAACAGGATGCAGACTGAGTTGACAAAAAGGTAACATTAGATAGTTAGTAAGGTAACATTAGTAAGTAAAGACAATACTTAGATAGGTTACTATCTAACCTTACATAGTCAAAGGTAACATTAGTTAGTTAGGTAATGTTATAAAGGCAATTTCATATTTTCTCTTTTTATAGAGGCAAGATGCTCAGATTTCCTTTAAATTATCTGAAGCTCATTTCATATTACTTAACTCTCAGATAACTTTGTCATAGTTCATAGTTTATAGTTCTGTTTATGCTGTGCAATTCAATAGGTAATTTGAAATAATTGAATTCTACCTGAGGGAATCTTTTAGAGAGCTTGCCAGAATTCATATTATATGGAGTGAGGACTGCCTAGATAATTAAAAATATCTCACTACTCTGAAAGTCTCTTGTTTGTTGTTTTGGGGTTTTTTTCTTTCCTACCTATCTATCTTTATTTTAAAAAAGATCTCTTGTGTATCTGAAAATTAAGACTATGCTAAGGGAAATTACTTGCTTTCTTGCGAATATGTGGGGGAAGATCTTGAGTGTTATAAACAGGCATAGCTTCATTGAACTCAAGCAATTTTAGAGGTTACATCAGCTGGTCATCTGACTCTTGATGTATCAAAGTTTTTTGTGTCTCGTTTCAGAAACAGATCTTCCTTTTTTTTTTTTTTTTTTTTTTTCTCCTTCCATTAAGTTGTCCGCATATTAAACTGTATTTTCTGGCTCCATGTTAAACAGCACTCTCAGTACTTGTATGAAAAATTACATTGGAATCATGGTGTTATAAGTTTTATTGTGAGATATTTATTTCCTAGTCTGTGAGGTTTTTTGTTTTTGTTTTTTTTTTAATTAGAGCTGATTTAGTTGAATCACTAAAATGGAAATAGATTTTTTTTAAAGTATTTTTAATGAATAGGTGTGTTTTTTCTCTACCATGCAGAAAGCTTTACAGTTTGAATTAATTCTTCTCCAGTGATTCGTGCTATGAGAATAGAGATGACAGCATCAAAGTCATCTGGCTAGTGAATACGAAAACAATCTTAAGAGCTTGTGCTGGGTGCTTAACTCTAGAAGGTTCATAGTTCTAATGGAAAATGTTTGCTCTGTGCAAAATGTGCACTGCATATCTGTAAAGTCAGTGACATTTTCTTTTATGTTTGAAGTTTCTCTTCAGTTGTACTATAAGTTGTGTTTAATAAGCAAACAGAGCTCACGGCATTTCCTTTCTCTTTTTTAGGCACAGAAATCATGGATAGAAAGAGCATTTTACAAGAGAGAATGTGTTCATATCATACCCAGCACCAAAGACCCCCATAGGTAATTGCATGCTACTTGTACGAACAATGAAGGTCAATTACAAGAAAATGTCTATATATATGTGTGCATATATATGTATACGGATATATACAGTTTGTAAAGACTTATTTGATCACAGGGTGGTTGAATTACATCTGGAATGATGGATTCCTATGGGCGCTATTTGTTTACATTTCAAAACTTATTTCATCCAAAAAAAAGATAAATCAAAGGTGGATCAGTATCTATGTTTAAGTTCCTTATCTTTCTAGTTCAATATTCAGTGCCTTGAATATTTACCTAAATTGAATGCATGACACACGATACTGTCAAAAGAAAGTAATTGCAGTGAACTACCAATTTAAAATATGTGCTAGTCCATGCAAAAGCTAATTATTTGACCTGACGTCATCTGAAGACAGTAGAAAATGTTCTTTAACTTCATTTTGTACATATTTAGAACAAAGCATAATTTTATTGAAATATAGGAGAGTCCAAAGTAAACAAGATCATAGAAGGATAAGGTAATATCTATACTATGTTGCTTCCACAAGTAGAGGCTTCAGATAGCAGGAAAATGATGAGCAGATTTGAAAAGGTTTTTTTTTTTGAAGATTTGTAGGTTATTTAAGATAGTTTGTTTCCCTGTTTGGTTTATACATGCACATGACTCAAGTTTTCTGTTTGTTCAATGTCATAGGTGTTGCTGTGGGCGTCTAATAGGTCAACATGTTGGACTGACTCCAAGCATCTCCATTATTCAGAATGAGAAAAATGAAAGCAGGCTTACTCGCAATGACATCCAGTCGGAGAAGTGGTCCATCAGCAAGCACACGCAGCTCAGCCCAACGGACGCTTTTGGAACCATTGAGTTCCAAGGAGGAGGCCACTCCAATAAAGCCATGGTAACCATGTTTTTCTCTTAGATAAATAATGCTGCTAGCTCAAAAAAGGCATTCACAAAGAATAAACAGCATTCTTTCTTAACTTCATTTTAAACTATTATTACATGTAAAACCTTACCATATGTTTTTATGTATCATGTGCCAAAGAATTGGTGAACAGAATTAACTGTAAAAGCTGGAGTGCAGCATAAGAGGGGCTACATTTATGAAGACTGAAGACATGCTGATGTGCTGCTGTCTCGATTTGCTTCCAATGGCTAGCCATCCCTCTTTTTCTGAATAACTTCAGAATTCAGCTATGGTGTCCATTGCTGGGTGTGTCTGCAAGGCTGACAAATCTGAAATATACCAAATTTCTTTTAATATTCCTCCAGACATATATTAGAGGATAGACCAGTTAGACTTATTAGTTCCTCTTTCAATGAAATAAGAGGCCCAGTAAGTGTCTAATCTAGGAACTGAGAAATCCCTATTCAGCCACAGATTTCCTTGAGCAAGTCACTTAATCATAATACAATGCTATGGAGTGATACCAAAGTATGATAATCTGAAGGCATTGCTCCACTGAGTTGGAGAGATGTTTCCAGCACCCGCACTAACCCATGCATGTATTTCTTCTATGTGGCATTACGTGAAAGGAAGAATCTCTCTGTCTATATCTAAACTGCAGAACCTGGGACCTTGCGAATGAAAGATGAGTGTGTACCTAGCGCATTGTGGCCAAGACACTGCTTTAGGCAGCAGTGAGGGCAGAAGTGGAACCCCTGGGTGCTCTGCAGAATAACCTGCCCAGCAACCCAGTACCATCTTCTTTGCCTGAATTCTTCCCAACAAGTCTCTCAGATCTGTCATGGTACTAGATGGATTAGAGACAATGAAGAGCTCAGGTACTATGCTAGCAAGAGCCAGATATTTTCTTCAGATGGATACATAGGTGCTGGAGATGGAATGATTATTTGAGTGGACGGTTCTGTTCGCCCAGATGGTTGGCTTCTTTTGACAGAAACCAGAAAACACTGTTGCACCAAGAAACAGATAGAAAATTAGGTCATTTCTCTGAGAGTATCACAGACACCTTATGTTCAGTTGATAACTAATCACCTAAATATCTGCAAGGCCATGCTAGAGAGAGACTGCGATTCAGTAAATAACATTTGTTTAGTGTGAATAAATTGACACCTCCCTCAGCACTGAAATGAGCCAAACCGTGCTATTGGTATCTTCACAAGGAGTGGGAACAAAACAGAATGCTTTTCACCAAAACTGAGAAAGATTCAGAGATATAGTAACCGTCATGCTATTAACCATATACAGATACTTTGCATTAAATCTGTCTTTATGAGAAAGGGTAATCACTAGAGCTTTTTGAGTGATGTCCTTGAAGATCACTATAAAGCAATAAACTGCCCAGACAAAAGTAGTCTTGGGCAGCCAAGAAACGATGAAGGGTTTAGGGAAGCTGTTGATACCAATTTCTCTAGAGGATTTCTGGTCTTTGTTGGGATTCTGGTGTCCTGGCACAGTGCCGTAAGAGAACAGGAGATGCTCTCTCCTGGTATATGCTGTGTGCTCAAAGAAATATATTTGAAGTGAAACTGTGGAGATAAAATTGGAAGTCAACATGAAGGAAAGAAAAATCTTGCCACAGAGTGCAGTCAGGAATGAAACCATGAAGAATTTAGAAAAAAGAAGACAAAAAGGGGTTAAAAATCTGAGATACCTAAGTAACAAGTTAAAACTTAGGGATGAATATAGAAAAAACCATTTATTGCTGGAAAAACTCTGGTTTTATTTTGACAGTACTAGAATCAGGAAGATAGTTGCATCTGTCATCTATTCATAGTCATTAAACCCCACCCAAAACATGGGAATAACCAAATTCTTCATGAATTAAATAAGTCTATAAAAGCTCCAGAAATTCAATCATCCCACTTGTGGGAAAAGTGCTTCAAATTAAACAATTCACTAAATATCTCTTTAATGGGTGTCCTGCTTGGTTACCACTAATGAGAAAAACATCCTTCATATGACCAAAACACAAATAAGGAGGTTTACATAACCAGTAATTGTGCATTTTTTAAAATGGAAACAAAATTAAGAGCTTTGTTATACTATGGTGTGTTTGTCACTGAAAACAGTATGAAGGTGTCCTTATGGTCATATTTCCAGCCCCAAACATTATTTTAGGGTAGATTATAGTCAAAAAGCTGGTTAACTAGTTGTTGCAGTTTTATTAATAGAAAGAATGAAACTCCTATCTCTGAATTTACTGGGTACAAGGTCTTTCTCATAATAAATAAAACTTACCAAATCAAAAGCTTTCTGTGAAAGCCAAGAGTTTGCTCAGTCAAAGCAACCAACCAATTTTGCCAGCAGAGGAGTGGGAAAAAAGAGCATTTAAACTATCTTGAAAAATAAGGCTTGGAAAAAGGAACAAGTACATAATAATCCTTGGAAACATTCTTGTTCAGACAACATGTTTTCAAAACCAAAAGCAGAGAAGCTGGAACATCAACAGGGGCAAAGGGAGGGAGAGAAAAGGGAGAAAACATGATAAATGAACATTTGTTCTTTTCTAAAAATATGCTACTTAGTTATTTTCTAGCTACTGGATATCAAATATCACTATAGCATACATGCTGATTTTTGCTGACAGTCATGGTAGGTTAACATTGTGCCTATTGGCTAATAGAATAACCCTATAAAGCATCAAGATTTAGCAAGCTGACCAACATCAAGGAAAGCCTCAGGGGAAGAATTTGGCATAAAATTCACCACATGTTCCATACTTTATTTCCTGAAATGGATGCCCACACATGAAAATTATTAAGCAAGGGAGACACAGAAACAAGTAGTATTATCTTGGTCTCTGCTAACAGCAAAATTGGTTAATTTTTCTGAATCAGGCTACAAGGAATGGGATGGGATTTATTACGGGAAACCGTAACCTCAGATTTATAATTGGGAAACTGGTAGTTAATTAATGGAACAGATTAGTGCATGTAAGACTGACAGATAATTATTTCYTCTGTTGGAAGTAACAGAATTATATTTTATGACAGATAATTATTTTCTCTGTTGGAGGTAATAGAATTATATTTTAATAATATATATACAAATTTGATACTAAATATATGTATACTTTGCATGTATATTTGCAAACTACAAATGCAGTGATATAATATTATATCAGTTGCCACTAGACAATTAACGGTGGCATCTTTAGCTGTGAAAATGAAAATTACACTGAAATTATAATAGAACACATGGATTTGGCACAAAACAGAAAAGAAGATGTAGGTTTACATGTTGCCAATAGAACTGACTGTGCCATTAATTTCATTTCCATAGCCACATACAACAAAAATTCTCAAACAGCATGAATTTTGCTAATACTATTGAGTTGTTAAAGTATCTTCAGTGGGGCTGCACAAAGCAACTTAAATCAATAATGTGAATAGCTGAGGGTGCAGCAGATTATATAGAAACATATAACCAAGATTAGATAACATTGGTTAACAAGATCAGTTACTAAAGCGGCCTTTCTTTCAGTCTTCATGTAACCACAGGTGATCCTGCAACAACACTGTGGTTTTTAGATCTCTATCAATCTCATATTTTCTTTACAAGTGGCTCATCCCATTAATGTTTAAGAAACACATTTAACAGTTTTGCCATTCACATTTACATAGTTTTTATGGCAGATTTTCAATTTTGACAACTCTAAAAAGATCTGAGAGGGATGTGGAGATACGTAAACTTTATTAACAGCTTTTGCAATAAATCAGTGGACTAAAAAAGATAGGAAAATTAATAAAATGTGATCTGTTTATATCAGTTGGCTCTTAGTAGCTTAAGAAATAACATGGATGAGTTCACCTAACTATATACTGGCAATTTATTACCCTAACTCTGAGAGCAATTATCAAACCAATGTGAGTGATTCCATTCCAATTATGAGCAATATTCTGAACAATTTCAAAATAGATTCTGGTCATTAGTGGACCAGTTAAGACAATCTTGCTGTGATGCATTTTGCACTGAACTTGTGACCAAACTAAACCAATTTTTTAAATTCACTATCTGCCTTTCCGCACACAAAAAAACTTTAACATTCTTTCATTAATTGGTGTGCCTGGATTCCATATCAACCTTTTTTAAAGGACCACTCTTTGCAGAACTGAAATTTCTTTGATCATGGTTTTTCAGGGTTAGGTGGAAGATGGCTGTTTGAAAAGCTTTAGTGAGTTAAATACATTCCTCCTAACTGAATGCATTCCAATGATACATTTAATATGCACAATGAAAAGCTAACCTATGTTTGCAGCTGTAGAATAAATAAAGTTTACTTCAGTGTTATAAGCTTAACCTTTCTTATGGTGCATGGAAACATGAAAGAACATCAGTAGAATTTCAATGTCCATAAAAAGTTTCTTAGACAGACTTCCTAATATTCAGATCCTCAAAACATTTCACTTTATTAAGGATATTTGGAAATCAGCCACGTAAAAAGGTATATTTCTGCTTTTAAAATATATTAAGTTTAATCAAAACTGTGTAAAAAGGATCTTAAAAGCCATCAGTGCTTTTGAGACAAAAAAAAGAGAGATAATCCTGCAACTTGCACAAACCATGAAAAAGGCAGCAAACATTGTTTTTATTATAGTAAATCAATACTTAAAGAACATTTACAGAATTTAAAAGATGGTGTCCTACATGGAGAAAATGGGGAAATAACACAGAAAATAATCTATCCAAAGCCCGTTTAAATCAATGAGGGTCCCTCCACTGACTATTTAGTAGAACCCGGTTGAGGCCTTAAGATGTTAAGAACATTAACTTATAAGGAACCAGTCCGGTTTCACTCTGAGTGACAGTTTTTCTGTTGAATTCAGTGAGAATTACATCAGGCCTATTTTTTATGTGAAGATCACACTTGAGGGAATCAGTCTTTAGCTTGAAGAAGTGTCTGCAGTGATGGAATCTCATTTAAGGTAGGTGAAATAGCCATCCAGTACCTGCATGCGTCAAAGAGAAACAAAGGAGCAAAGTTAGACTGCAGATCACAAAATGTTCTCTGAAGAGATTTCTTTGAAGAAATACAACAAAATTCTGAATCTTGCTATTTTATTCACTGAGACTCTCATCTGCAACCATTCACCATGTACTTTAATGAGACAGCTGTGCTTGAGTAACAGAGTAGCAGTTTTACCACTCAGGAACTTTGACTTTTGCCCTAGGGCATTGGAGTCGAACTAGCAAGCATCTGGCTGTTTGACTGATGATGGGCACAGTTATTTTCTAGGAAACCACTTGATAAAAAAGTGAAACAACTATTGGCATCGAATGGCACCCTTGCTGACTACTTCTGTGCTAGTTTAGGGATCAAATCAGCATAACAGCTTGAACTTATGATTTTTCATTTCGTTTTCAGTGTTATGCTGGTGTCAGTGAGGTTGGTCCATAGGTTTTGTGGTTCAAAACTGTACTTTTGCTTCCTGTCTTGCCCTGCTCTGCTGACACATAACAACCAGTGTCTTGCATCCTATCCGTACACCACTCCCATCAAGAAGGGATTAAATCATTTGCCATTAGAACTGATGATTTCTACAGCTGACAGATACACCAGACATGGAATTTCAGGGTAACAGAGCAGTGGTTTAGCTTAGTTTACATTTAAATTTTAAATCTGCCTCTGGAAGCTATAGCAAAAGAATTCAGGAACGGCAGAAATACTCATTAAGATTCTAAACAAAAACTGAAAAGGCTGAATATTCTGCTACAAGATTGAAAGAAATGAATTTTTAATATGGACAAAAATGGCCTTAAAAGTGTTTATTCATAATTTAATGCATACTTTGAAGGTGATGACAAAAGAATTCTCTTGTACTTACTAGTTAACATGTTAAGTAATGGCAAAAGAGTAATCCCAAGCATACCAACTGAAAATGGCCTCTGTAAGAGCAAAAATGAATCAGACAGTCATAAAAATTGAGGTCTATGTACAG
Source organism: Phoebastria nigripes (assembly GCA_035582835.1). NCBI lineage: Eukaryota > Metazoa > Chordata > Aves > Procellariiformes > Diomedeidae > Phoebastria > Phoebastria nigripes. Next base: position 525,894 of record JAYKAV010000900.1, on the reverse strand, counting down.
AAGAAATATCATGATATTTGGCRCCACTGCCCTTCTCAAAAACCTTCTATAACAGTAAAGCTTATCCATGATGATTTAAATTTTAATTTACATGAAAAAAACTTTCAGATTTATTTTTGCTTAAATTTCCTCTTTATAAAGTAAAATGAATCCTTACCATAAGTATAGAAGGGTTTTGTCTGCAGTATAAAGAACAAGCAGTTGTTTGTAATAAAAGATGACTACTTTTCAAATAAATGTAAGAAAATATTTCTTCTAACTTTGTGATTCACTATATATATTTATATTTATTGAAATTCAGAGGTCTTAGCGGATAGGAAAATGAAAGAGATATTTGCCAATTAATACACAGGCTTAAGAAGGTAGGGACAGTGAATTCACACATTCTGGGGTATAAAACAATGCTAAAGAATCAAAAAAACAGTCACTGGCTGGATTAGATAGTAGACATCTGATACCATTTGTGCTTTCATCTTAATATCATCCCGGATGATGCAGTGGCCTCTGTTTTCAGCAAATTTGTATGGCTGTTACTAATATGAATTCACTTCAATCATCTTCTTAAAACTCCCAGTCTGTCTTCATCAAAAAACAGAGTAAGGGACCAGTGATCCCAAAACATAATCTCCATAGTTTGACCAGCAGAGGTTTCCTGTAGGCCCCCTGAAGGATATTGTTTATCTACTAATGCCTGCAGTGTTAACAAGATGTTGCCCTTTGCAACCTCAGCTCTCCCTAAGGGCAGAGCAAAGGGAATAAGGCTCAGTCTCCTTATAACCCCTCTGGTGTCTTAAAACTTTGACAGTCATCGAATCCTAATCAAAATTATTAGCTTCACCATCTGGTCAGTGGGATCAGGTGCCATGCAAGATTTTCTCAACTCCCATGGAGAAAATTGAATGGGTAGCTATGAGGATGCAGTTCATTTATGTATAAGCTTGAGGGTACATTTTGCTCTTGCCAGACATGAATATTGTATGTTCTTTGTCCATTAGCTGTTATGAATTTGCCTGACTGCTGCAGAGATCACTACTGATGCAGTGGGGTGAATGTGCATTCTCAATTGCTCAGCTTTCAGTCTGGCTGTGCCCACCTTGCTTCCCTGTGACTATTTGCCCAAACGGGCTTCTGCTTCAGAAATGTTAAGAATGGCTGTTCACTGTGCAACAACCTATTCTTGCAAAGAAACATGTCTATTAGTAATTTCTGCTGGAAAAAGTCAAGTCCTTATTTCTTATTCAACTAGAAAGGAGTCCACTTTACTGTCACACGATTTACTAAAAAAGAGCAATCTTTTGGTAAGAAATACTGATTAGACATGTTAAAAAGGGACAAAATGATTACATTATATATGGATATTATACTACTTGGCATGACACAATAAATAAGTTAGAACTAGGCATTTCTCTGGCTGAAAGCAAAGGTGCCTGTGTTATCCACCTGATGGCTGTGCTGACAACCTGTCAAAGGAAAGACTGGTGAAGTAATTCTATATGCATTGGTTCAATCAGAAGTTTGATAGATGAGCGTCTTTCTATAACCTATTTTATTCAATTAACAGTCCTTCCAGATCTTACCAGCTATAGAAAGAATTTTATCCTCTTAGGGCCCATTTCTGCTATGCAACTAGAATTCCAAAAAAAAATCATCTGCCCTGTCACGGGCTTTGTGAAACCCTTCATACATCAGCAACTGAAAGAGCAGGAGAAAGAGCCCAGAGAGAAAGGCTTGTCAGGAAGAGACGGGTATGTGTGCAACATGATAGCACTGTGGAAATTTTGAAGACAGTTGTTATTTTTGAGCACACACAGATGGGCATGATTTCCCTTGGGGCAAAATGCTGCAGGTGTAGCACAGAAAAGCCAAGAACTGGAAATGTGTAAATGTGTTTCAAAGCACTTTTAGTGTCCTGTGCCTTGTTAGGCAAATTCATGAATCTATACAAATCAGTCTGTAAGTCATAAGTTAGCATTCGTTCATCTGAAAAGTACCTGTTTAGTAGTCTTGCTCAATTTAAACTTATGTGTGCCTGAACAACTGAGCTTGTTTCTGTTATTTCCTACCTTTTGGGAGTTTGATTTTGTTAATTTGAAAATAAGATACAAGCAGTTGTGACTCTGATTACCTAGGTCATCTTTGGCAGACCACTTAAATTTTTGCACCAGTTTTTGCATCCATAAATTAAAGACATTTATCTTTCAAGTATTGCTAAGCATACTGAAACAATTAATGACTTAATTTCCTAAATAAAGGAAAATTTTCCAGCCTGTGAATTGCAAATGTTCCATTATTCCTAGTTTCCTAACTTTTGAAAAATCATCAAGTTAGCAATTAATTAGTGCTTTTGTCATAAAGGTTGCCTTTTTTCAGTGATCTGCTGGGCATAGACCATATGTATTAGGAACCAGTGAGTATAACCAATCTTTTTTTCTCTACTACTGTCCTTATTTCTGCAGTATGTACGTGTGTCTTTTGACACAAAGCCTGACCTTCTTCTGCATCTAATGACCAAAGAGTGGCAGCTTGAGCTCCCTAAACTTCTCATCTCTGTGCATGGGGGCCTTCAGAATTTTGAACTTCAGCCAAAACTCAAGCAAGTCTTTGGAAAAGGCCTCATTAAGGCTGCTATGACAACTGGAGCATGGATATTCACCGGAGGAGTAAACACAGGTAACAGCAACATTGAAATGAAAGCACAGTGGCATCTAGGAGATTTCATCACAGAAAAAAATTAGGACTGATGAGATTAAGAAGCCATTCTGTGTTTTATTTTATTAGTGTTGGCTGTACTATGTGCAAACAAGAAAATGCCAAGTTCATACCAGCCTGGCAGCTACCAGGGAATAAAAGGTTTGCTAAAGCATGAAAAGCACACTGGGGAGCTGAAAATAAAGCCTCCTGTGAGGCAATTATGTTAGTATGTTGCCAGTGAAGACTTTATAAGATCAACAGCAAGATACAGGGAGGGACTACTAACCAGAAACTGAAGAAGTCAAACTCTTATTACATAAAATGGAAAACATTTTCATCCAGAAAAGACTTTTATTTTGTCTTATAAGATGATCTGAAGTATGAAAGGAAAAAAGGTTCCGTTTTGTGGATATGTTGGAAAACTTTATTGTGAATAAGTATCACTTTTTCCTTTCTTGTAGACAGTTTGACCTAATTTTTTTCTATTACCCCTGCAGCAAGAGCGGTAACATTGCCACTTCTATTCAAAGTTAAGAACATCTGTAACATACCATATGGGTGTCCTAATGACCCAAGATAGCAGCTGGCCCAGCTCTGCTAGGAGACAACACGTAGGTTTGAGGAATAAGCTGCAAAACATAGTTCCCCAGATAAAAAATGTTGGGCAGTGGCTTCCCAGTTACCCTCCCTGAAGGAGGCAGAAAGGAGGAGAGAGTCAGGGGAAAGTCAAAGAGTTCTGCTAGAGATAAATGCAAAAAGCTTTGAGCTAGGATATGTACTTGTAAATCCTCATGTCATTCTCATTTGCTGCAGTTACAAAGCTGTAATTTATTACTTCAGTAATCCCACAGAGTGTATCCTCTTACTGACTATGGAAAACATTGTAATCACTCCATCATGCGTTAATTTTAGTGCATTGTGGATCAACTCCTACATATTTGAATATGAATGCTTAACAGGAGTCTTGGGCTTTTTAGTTTGCAGAGCACATCAAATTTAAAACAATATTCAGTTTTATCACAGCAGCAATACAAATAGCAAGGAAGAGGCATAGCTTCTGGAGTGTTAGATAGATAAATAGGTATGTAATATCCCCCACGTCTCTGCAGAACAAGGAAGAAAATCAGGTTAAATGCTGACCTGTGTACTGTGGTGATAATAGTTATGTTAGTTGCCAGATACTCTTGTAGTGATGATGGCAAAGACAGATATAAATTTTAAGTTAAAAGCACATTAGAAAACTGTAGATTTTGTACACTCATTACAGTGGATTACCACAGGAACTGTAGAAATCAAACTGCAGAAATTTTCTAAACAAGAACTGACTATAACATTTGCATTTGGCAAATGCATGACTGCTTCATACCATTTTTCAAATCATCATAGTTGCAAATGCCAAAACAATACAAATGAACCAGGAAAGTCAACATGATTACTGTTGAAAAGGATTTTTTTCCCTGTAATCAAAAATTACCTAGACAAAACAATGAAGTTCAAGTTGCTGTGTGTTATTTTAAAAACATATAACTCCAGAAACAGTTTTGCATTATCAGTTACCTCTCATTGCTCTTTTTGATTTCTGGACCAAAGCAGTTGATTGCTCTGGGGCTGCGTTTTCAAACTGTGTAAGTGAAAATTAAGTGGTTTATCTCTATGTGAAATTGTACAAATTGAGAATTTCTGAGTACAGTCTGTTCTATTGATGATGACTTTTTAAATCAGATTTCTCTTAAGGAAAAGTATAATTGAAAAATCCTGAAATACCGCTGTTGGACTGAGAATCAGTGATGTGACAGGGATGGTGCATACCTGGCTATAACCATGACTGTTAAATGACTTAAACAAGTTGTTCTGAATATTCATGTCATGCCAAAAGTTGATTATTCTAAATAGCAAAAGTTTTTGTAGCCTGGACAGATTTTCTGCTTTGAATCCTTTGGGTTGCTGGATCATAGCTTAATTCACAGCTGATTGCAGGTACAGGGATTTTTTTTTACTCTTCCACCACAGGAAGGAAATTAGACTCCAGAACTTACAGGATTTGTTAGGTTGTGGGTTTTTTTCGTACATGGTTCATTTACAGTGCAGAAAAACTATGGCTAAGATCACATCTGTTGTGTGACTGTTGTAATTCCAATCCAGTCATCTTGAAATTGTGGAATCTGAACATGAAGCAAACACAGAAACTGAGTAACAGATAACATCGGCAGCAAATCCACAGGTCTGCTTCAGTGCAGCCGCATCACAAAAATAGTTATTGATACACAGGTAAAAAAATTATTTTATGAAAAGGAAGGAGGAATGGCACTTGTCCTCTGCACAGAGACACCACTGAAACACTGACAAAGCTGGCCTAAAGCATACAAGGAGCGTTATCAGAAAGCACTTGGAAGAGAGCTGGGGAGCAGTCATTCTCTCTGTACTAATTTCTGTTTTCTCACTGATCCCCAGGGGGGTTTCTAATACTCTACTGGAAGCTATCTCAGGTGACTGAGTTTGTTTGGAAAGAATGGTAGAATAGGTCACCACAAAGTAGTGTAATGATGTTTTCACATTTCCATCCTTTATTCAGACAGAAGGGAAAATTTGTGTGCGAGCTACACTTTTTTGGGGACTTTGGGGAGRGGTTTAATTCCTGTGCTTCTTTCTATGCTTGGGAAGGATACAAATGCTTGCATGCACATATGTTTGTGAACACAAGTGCACATAAACAAGTTACAGCCAGCTGTCAACATTTCCCTTCTTATTTCTTGAGCTGTGTGATTTTTTTCTTGCTGCTTCATTTAATATTTTTTAGATTAGATAAAATGGACGTACAGTATTGCTGTAATAATAACCAATAGGAATATATTCATAGCTTTACTTAATTGTAAGTATATGCATAGGTGTTCAATAAAAAGAATTCTATACTAAATCCATACCATAATGAACAAAAAGGACATAATTATGAATTTCTGTTTTATGCTGTTTCTTTCCCAGGAGTCATTCGGCATGTTGGAGATGCACTGAAAGATCATGCCTCAAAATCTCGAGGGAAGATCTGCACCATTGGTATAGCTCCCTGGGGGATTGTGGAAAATCAAGAGGATCTGATTGGCAAAGATGTAAGCCCTATATGGACATAGATCACCTCCAATACATATAAATCTTCCAGTTATTTTCCCTTTCCTCTCCATCCCTCACTTAACAATTCCTCATAAAATTAATGTCTGCAGCAAAAAATCAATACACAGGTTTTCTATTGTGGTTGATAGCAGTTTTGACATAGCAACAATAAAAATTCCTGCACTGTATGCTCTTCAAAAATAAATCATAAAGAAATTTCATTAAATGCTATTCTTGAAAATATATTAAAGTTTCATCCTTAGAACACTATGAACCCTAAAAAGTGCCTAAGAAAACACTGATTGCAAAGCTTGAAGTCTGATTTATTTTTAAACAATACTATGATGCATTGATTAAGTTCAGAATTGCAGACTGTCCCCCTTATAATATATTCCATCCTATACATTTTTATTAGTGCAATTGTGAAGAATCTTATAAATGTATTGGACATGAGATCAGACCTCAAAGAATCATTACTTCAGTCACCTCCTCAAGGGCAGAGTCGGTGTTTCTTGTATGCTTTCACATCTTTCTTCTCTTTTAAACCTATACTGTCAGTCAGAAAGATTAACCCTCCAATTTTAAATACGTGAATAGTTTACTTACACTGGTTATATGTTACCTGAAGCTTTTCTGAGCCCTTTTTTTTTTCATTCACCTCTATTTCATTCCCAAGCAATCTGCCTGAGAACCAGTAACTAACTTTGAGTGGAAAAGAGATATAGTCTTCATTCTGCACAATGAATGTTTTTCTTGTCTACATTACTCTAAACCATTCTTCTCTGTATGTTTTTGTCCATTAGCAAGTTGGGGAGGGGAAGAAGATTCAATTATCAGTTAGGTCACAAGGAATTACAATGAGTATGAAGAAATTGATCCAACTGGAATTCATTGCAATTCACTATTAAAGTATAGCCATTAGGGGGAATTGTATTAACATTGGCATTGTACTCTAATACCACCAGCACTTGTATAATAGGGCTACCAATATATACAAACAAGCAGAATGGAACCCTGCAGCAGTAATTCTGAGTCACTACTGAACTCTTCTGAGATGCAGTGCAAAAGGTGACTAGCAGAAATAGCTAATCACAAAGATGAGGTGCATGTTAAAGAAGTGTAATGTACACATCAATTTCAAATAAGGAGTCTTTACTGAATACGCATGGAGTTCTGGAAGCATTGCAAGAAGAAAGAAGGCAAGAAAGTCAAATTAGTCATAAATTTGGGGACATTGTTATTCTTCCATTAGTTATTTCCACCTGTGGAAAGCTACCTACCTCTGTTCTCAGTTAGTCACCGCCTGTTAAAGGGGCTCTGGAGGCTTTTTTTACAGAAAGAGCTGAAGAAAGAAGTTGGTTTCCCAGCTGTTCCAGCCAACTGGAACAGCCCCCCCGATTTCTGATTTCTTTAAGAGCCGTTTTCTTCTAAATATCCTTCCAATTTAACAGGAAACCAAGAAGTTGTATGCTAACCTTTTTTTTTAAAAAAAAGCTTTCTGGTAAATCAAAAAAGTTTAATACTTAGTCTGATCATCAGACAGAAAGTGACAAAAGTTTAAAAAACAGTAAAGAAAACAAATTTGGGTAAAGACTTCCATTAATGCAGCCACAAAATATATCCTATATATGTAGGATTACAATTACAGGGTCATCACTAAGGACAAAACTAGTTCTGAAATGTATCTGTAATAGACAAAATTGAAACTTTTCCTCCAAACCTCGTGGCCCCTAATATTTTCATAAAATGATTGATCAATAGCATGATGCAATGCTGAAGCACTTCTGGTTTTATCCATCTCTAATGCACATGTAATGATACTGCTTTATGCTTACCGATATTGAATTTCATCTTCCACTTTATCGCCTATTCAGGGTGCTTTATGAAGACTTTCTTTAACTCTTCATAGTCACTCTTATTAACCCCAAATCCCTTACAACTGTGTTGAACAGGACATGACCCAGCTTGAGGTAGGCCACTTATGTCACTAAATCTTCTTAGTAACACTCAGTCTTTGCAAAAATTAACTTTTCCTTTTTACTGTTTTCCCTCCCTTCCCCTCAGCTTTCCCCAGTTACTAATCCCTCAAAGGACTCTCCCTCTTATCCAATGTGTGCAGTTTCTTTAGAAGCATTTGGTGAGGAAGCTTTTTGAAAATCAAAGTGTACTATATTGACTGGCTCATTAGAGGTGAATGCTGTGAAATGAACCAAGAAGGGGAAATATAAATAGTACCATAGGCATGTAAAACGAATCATCATTAAGCAAGAAACAAAGACCACAAAGGATTATGCGGGGGGGGGGGGGGAAGTCAACCAATAGTAAAAGGCCTGTCAAACTCTGGCATCAATGCGGCTTTATGCCTATATGCACTATGTCTAGTTAAATTATGATCAGAACTGAAAAGTTGTCAAAACATACCCCCATCAGATAGATACAGAAAATTGTCTTAGTCATGGGATTTGGGGAGGGGGAGGGAGTGGGCGGAGTTATTGCCATCGCACATGCCCCAGTGCATGTTGCCTCCCTGTGCCTCGTGGCAAGTCAGGCATGATCAGCAGAGCTGTGCCTCTGCTAACACTCCAGCCCTTGCCTGGTCTGACTGGTTCTTGAAGTCATAGCTGAGGAGTTTTATTACATTTGCCAGTCCATCCAAATCAGTCAGCTCTTGGGAATCCCAACGGCTTTCCTTAGAGCCATAAAGAGAACTGGCCAAGTTAAGCAAAACATTATGGTTGTTTGCTATTTGTTATATTGTGATGGTTAAAGATCCCTAAAGAGACTTGTCTTACTCCAGTACTGTAAAAGCAATATAGCAGAAAATAGTGCCCCTCTTAACACACTTAGAGTCTAATTTAAAAACAAAGCACGCAAGGGAGAGGTAGTTCGTTGCCTTATTTCCAATTTTCTGATAGAAGAACTGAGAAAGTAAGGTGGCTTGCTCAGTCTTGTAGAAAACTTGGATTATAAACAAGTTTCTCCCTACACACAGAGCCATTCTTCCTTTTAAAAGAGTGCACTTTGTAAGTCATCATAACATGCCCGTCCTTCCTTTCAGAGTCTGTTCAGTCCTCATTTGGGTTTAATTCCTAGTCACCTCTGTAGGAACAGTGTCTGGATTACAAAGAAAACACTGATTTTAGTACTTTCCTTTTGCTCAATGAAACCATTCGAATAAGTTTCATTTTTAGTCCAAAGAAGCTAGCATTTGAGATTTAAATCAAAATATGCTTTTATTGTGCGACTCAGTGAAAAGGACATTTCCAGCATACTGTGGTATGTCATTGATCAGTCAACATGCTGTAGTATATAATCTACTAACTTAAATAGAATGCAGTTTTTAGTAATTAAAGTTTTGAGGAAAAAACCAAAACTTTTTCTTGAACTAATTGAAACTAAAATTGAGCTTCTGTGCTGCTATGCTGAATCACTACAAAACCCATGACACCCACTCTTCCATGCCTGCTATAAAAATCCTTCCATATGTGGATCCAGCAGATTGACATAAGGAGAAATTCCTAAATTCTCTCCAAATTTCTTGGGTTTTATTTGTCTCCCTTAGAGTACTGCTATAGCTGTGGATTATAGTGTGTTTCTCTCCCTATATTACTTCATTGATCTTTCGGTTATGCTCAGCAACTGGAGTATGGCAAAACTGAAGCTCAGCAGAAATTTTGGAAAAAGTAGAATAGGTTTAGCCAGTGAAAAGGAGGCAATAGTGGTCAGCTTTTATCATTTAGTGCATCAGAATGCACAACCCAAAATATAAGCCTACTTTGTAGACTTGTGCATAAACAGATAAAAGTGCTACATAAAAGCAAAAAGTGTTATCAGAAAGAAAACTACTTCCTCGCAGCAAATTTATATCTATATAATAAATATATATTTATTACACAAATATATATTATACATAATATACATTATATATACTATACTATAGTGTATATATATTATATTATATATCTCATATATGTTATATATTATGGTTTTTTATATATATAAATATATAAATATATCTCATATATGTTAAATATTTTATATATATTTTTTTTTATATATATATATATATGTATCAACCCCTTTCATGCACTCTGTGTTCCAGAATAAATTATATTTTTTACTTCCTAGAACTCAGATGTTGGAAGCATGATCATTGCCAGTTGTAGACGTTCTTTAAGGACTTCACTAATAACAGATACCTGTTCTTTTGTACTGCTCAGAATATTCAGAAAAAATAAATTTAATAAAATCAAGCAATGTGTATACTGCTACTTGAAACCTACTCTCCTATACGGCTGAAGCCATAAAAATAACGAGCAAGTATTGTTCCTTTTTATATAAAAGCTAAATTTATATTGGACTAAACACAAGTTGAATCCAAACATCCTTAGATATTTCTTTTGTTAAAAAATAAAGCCTGGCTTTCTCAGTCTGTTTCTAGATAATGCTTCTGATTTATTAAAGACTTCAGTTTCAGAGTAACCAATTTTTATATTAGTGCAGTTGCTGAATTTTATAACTATAACTGGAGGTAAGAACATGTCATCAGCAAAGATTTCTCTGGAATGCTCAAACAGTACTCACAGCAGAAATCTGCAGTCTTTCTCTACTTGCTCAGTTATAGCTTCAGCTTTTTTCAGCATTTATTTGGATGGTGGAACAGGGAGGAAATCTAAAAGCTGGAGGTTTGTATGCACTTCAGAGGGCAGAGTCACAATAGAGAAGTTAGAAGTCAGCCCATCATGGAGCAGGTGCTAGCATGAACTTCCCAAAATCCCTGGACAATAACAGACTAGACAACTTCTTCAGGAAAGGTGGGGACCTTCCATGTTGTAGTGGGTCACCAGGTAATTATTAATAGTTAACAACTCAGTTACATCATAAATCAATGCTGTTTCAGAAAGATGAGTATTATGCTGGAATTTAGTGACAGGAGTGATATACAGCCTTGGGAATCATTCATTTTTATGGCACTGGGCACAGGTGAGGCCAATGTCTAGTTATAAGACAAGTCAAGGAAATAAGAGCAAACAGGAGGTGCAGAAAACATAACCAATAAGGAAAGCTTAAAGCTTAAAGAACTGGAATTGTTTACTATATATTACAGCTGAAATAACTTAGAAAGGCTTATTTTCATCAACATACCAAGGCCTGCCCACTCCCTTCTCCCTGATCCCATCAGTGAATGCTTCATTGACTTCACTCTGCCAGTACCAGACCTCATTTTCAGAATACCACCTACCTCCCTGAGATTACCAGAAGTTTTCCAAACCAGAAAAAGTGTGCACTCAAGAATTAACGTTGCCTTAGAATTAGTGTCTCCTTACCATTCATGTATACGAAAAAAAATCCTATAGCTGTCAAGCTTGATAGGTACATAGCCAGAACTCACCACCTTAAACCATGGTCTTTAAAACACGTTTCGGTGAGTCTTGTCAGAAAGACCAGCATTCATATTACCTGCTCTGTATGTGTGTACCAGACAACACATACATCAGACTGTCAAGATGGGCTACACGTTTCCTTTTCGTTCTTTCATAGTAATCTGAATAACAACATTAGCTTATAGCATGAGACTGCTTCCTTCTGTCTCTCATACTTCTTTGTTTTTACAGTGTCAGAAAGATTATGTTTTGCTTTAATTATTTTCTGCAGGTTTCAGAATAATGATAAAAGTTTCAAATCTCAGGCAACTAATTAGTAAGTGTATATTACTTCCTTGTCGTTGGATTTGTTGTTACCAGTTTTGACTTGGTTTTGGTAGTTATTTTGCAATTATCCTTCCAGAAAGATGTTATTCTTTGAGAATAAATTGAATTGCTGGGGGAAAAAAGATTATAAATAACCATAGATAGTTAGTTCACAAGTTTGTTTCACTATAACTTTTATCCATTGTCAAAGTATCAGAGCCCCCTTACGGGCCGGGTCAGCAAATAATTACTCTAAGGAAAGGTGTAAGGAAAAGAGATTCAGCTCTCTCGTTGCAAACTACAAGGTGGGAATCATGCCTGGAGCGAAGCTGGGGACTGGCATATTTGTAGCGTATACAGAGAATTTGGACCGTGATGCTTCCAGGATCCTCTAAATTAAACCAGGAACTACTCTATTCCCTGGTGTAACCCAGAACAGTGAGGCTGCAGAGAAGGCTTAATTTGAACAACAGCTACTACTTTTTAGAAGCAAAGCACGCATCTTTTTTCCGCCACTACTCTGAACACACTAAGTTTGTTGTAAATTCTTTGCCTTCACCTAGACTACTCAGATTCATGTGTTAGATCACTTGACATATGCATGCTCATTGTCCATGGTGAGTTACCCTGAGCGACTTTTCAAGTGCTGTCCTTATGTTGAGTGTCATGTGCCCACAGGGAATGTAAACAGAATATAACAGTGCTTTTAATTCAAGCTTGCTGCCACCTAAGGGTGCAAAGGCAACTGCGGGGGTTAGCCCAGCTCCTCACTATTGACAGAATGCTCTCAGCCTGTGCAGCATGAGTACTGCTTCATAGCATGGCTGCTGTCACATGCATTAACCTATATTTAAAGGGGTTGTCTTGAGCATAAATGCTTCCTTTCAACTCTGCAGAGGAAGATGCCAGGGGACATTATTCCCTCAATGCAGAAAGAGGATGAGAAGACATTAAAGTCCAAGTTTTCCCAACCTTTTAACTTGCCTGTAAAATGCAAGGGATTGAAAAGAACAAAGGAATGGGAACTGCGAGAGTGAGAAATTGAAAATCTGCTGAGTGTTGTGGAAAAGCAATTCACCTCAAGGAAATACTCTCAAAGCCTAGGATTTTTTTGCCTTCCTGAAGATTTGCATATCCTTTAATCAGGAAAAGAGCCTGACAGTGTGGTTTGCAAAATTTGTTATTAAAAAAAAAGTATTTCAGCTGTTGAACTGTGCATGCTGTGAAGAGTTCAACAGAAAATAATTGTATTCTCATTTTCACATCTATAAAATTTATTACTAATAAGATTCACCTTGTAGCTAAACAGCAGACACAAAACCAAATCTGCCCTGCAGCAGCATTACTAAGTCAATGTGTGGAGCCTTTGGTGCTGCAGCTCGTTAGAACTGCAGATCAAGCTGTCACCGTTAGAAAGTTTTGAGCTGTGGCTCAAACCACAAGCTATGAGTAGAATTGCATGCACAGCAGCTTGTAATCATACAATGAACAGGCAACTCAAGTCATTCCTCTTCTGTCAGATCTTGCTGGCCTGTGCCCTCTATATGCTGAGAGATGGGGCAGGTGTCAGTTTAAAAAATCTGTAACTGTTCTAGTTTGATTTTATTTGATTCTTAGGTGTGTGAGAAAGAACCTTCTTTTTCTTTCTGACTGTGGCATGGGACACATGGTTTCTGTGTCTGTAGAAGCTAGTTAATGAACATGTTCCCGGAGCATATTGATATTTGTTAAGCTATATGCACCTGTAGAATAAATGTTTTATGAATGGGGCACCAAAAGAAACAGTATAAAAGAAACTTGAGCCAAAGCTATCACCTGTTCTCACAGCGGAGTGCACTGTCTTGCTGTCGGCCAGCTGCCCTCTTGGTCTTCTCAGACCTATTTCCTCCCTTTTGCAGGATGAACAGCTTACAGAGTACCCTCTGTGTGACAGTTTATAACAGCAAAAGAAGTCTGTGGGTTTCCCTTTGCCACCCAAGAGTTGAGTAAAGGGCTGCAAGCATTTGCAAGTGAAAATAATAGAGAGATCTCTAGCCAAAGAATTACTAATACACATTATTTATGAAGAATTATGTCTCAGTTAGAGAGCTCTTTAGAATAACAAAAAGGGAGAGAAGCTTAGGAAGAAATGAATAAGTTAATATATTTCTGTCTACAAGCATTTTTGTCAAAACGTGTACACTTTTGTGCATTAAAAAGCACAAGATTTTGTTAGATTTGCAAAATGAACAATGCCAGAGCTGTGAAGAAAATTCCTTGCAGATGAAGTATAGCCCAGCTGAGTTTTGTAACAAGTCACTTCAGCATTTCTTCAGCTAGGATTTCATTTTACAAATTTTCAGGAGTTTTGTCTTTCCAAAAAGACAAGATATATGTAAACAATGCAGGGAACAGTATTTCTAGCAAATGTCTTTGAATGATCAGCCAGGATCCCTTGACACAACACCAATTCTTTTGCCACATCAGTGCAGTCTCACTTATGTCACTGGAGACCCACCAAAGTAGCTGACAGCCAAATGTGGCCCAGTGCTATTATTTGGTCTGTCTGGAGGCTGTGAGTGGGATAACTGCAACAATTTACTCTGTCTGCAGAAGAGTTTCTCCTGTTGAAAACAAATCAAAGGAAGTGTAGCAAACTCCCCATTGAATGGAAACTTCCTAAAGCTGTTGTGAACGCAAGCAACTGCCTTTGTACTGTGYTAAGAATGGGCCAATAGTTTTTTCCACAGAAATTGAAAATGTTGTGTAATATCATGTGTACACCTCTCCAAGAGTGGAACTCACCTGTATTGGTGTGTCTGCAGAGGACCTCTTGTGCTGGTGGCTCTGAATGAATTAGACAGGGGGTATGGTGCTGGGTGGGGTCTGTGAAGGAAGAATCAAAGATTTTGATCAGATGACGTGAGGATTTACAGCAATGCTATTGAAAGACAGCAGCAGACCGGGTGTACAGTGTGTCTGTGTAGTCACACAGACGTTTGGAGGACTGACAATTAGCTGGACTTAACACTGAAACAGTGGCCATTGATGCTGTTGAAACAGATTACCATGGAAAACCCTTTAAGCAGTTTCTGCATCTAAAAGGTCAGTGTTTACAAGAGGTGGCCACACTGGTTTAAGTGCTAAGGTTATTTTCTACTTTACACATAGAAGACAGCAGTGCTCGAGTCCAATGCTTCAAACAATTTGATTTTTTCTTTTTCTTTTGTATCATCTTGTCAGATGGTATCTTATAATTGATTTAGTTCAGAGGGTCTTTTCTGTTTAGTACTTCTTTTTTCTTCTGTCTTTAAAATGTAGGTGGTCCGACCATACCAGACGATGTCCAATCCCATGAGTAAGTTGACAGTGCTCAACAGTATGCATTCTCATTTTATTTTGGCTGACAATGGCACTACTGGTAAATATGGAGCAGAGGTGAAACTTCGTAGACAGCTGGAAAAGCACATTTCACTTCAGAAGATAAATACAAGTGAGTAACATTTTGCTTGTATTGTTTTATAATTGCAATGATATCAAAGAGTTTAAATAGGCAATAAGGTCTGTATATTTGGGGGAGTAGTTCTACTGTCTAAAATGGTGATCATGAGCTAATATAAGCAAATAATGGTGAACAAAGCTAATAAAATTTTATTTTAGAGTACTGTGTGTAAGGGTACAGCACAGATAGCTGAATTTGTTTCTGATAAGTTTTAAACAATATTTGTCAAGGCTCTTCAGGTTCAGCTTACGTCTGGTACACCCATTTCCTTAAAACTGTATACAGTTCTGGTCCCCTTCATTTTGTAAAGAATACAGTGGAATTAGTAAAGGTAGAGAAAAGGGTGACAAAAAGTAAGGGAGGTGAAGACTTTGCAGGTTGGAAGAGAGATGACTGAGGTGTATAGAGGTACATAAAATCCTGCACGGTTGCAGGAGAAATGACTGGACAACTCAAGCAGTCCCAGAGCCATTGATATTTAGAGGCAGAGAGAGTATCCCATATAAGTGTTACTATATGTTTGCACTATGTTTATTAGTTTTTCCTAGGCAGCTGTCATTAGCCACAGCCAGAGGCAGAATACGAGGTTAGATGGTCCTTTCACCTCATCTTTTACAATCATGATGATACATTCCACATCATGATCAGACTGAAGCCCCAGTTTTTCTCTCAAAGTTATAATTCTTTTTTCTTTTATAATCATGTACCACCTTCCTACATAAAATGAAAAGTAAATAGTCACCTAAGTAAGCACTTCTGCTTGGATAAAATAAAAGATGATATCTCAATATTAGTATTATTATTTCTCTAGTGTACAGATGCTTGATTTAGATGGGGAGTTAATTCCTTTCCAGATATTTTGGATTTTTTTTTTTTTTTTTTTTTTTTTTTTTTTTTTTTTTTTTTTTTTTTTTTTTTTAGAAAATTAGTGCTATCAAAAGAAAAAAGGATCAGCTGTAGAAATTGAACCTAGGCCGTACATAGTGAAGAAATTTTCCTTTGGACATCACCCAGGCAGGAAATTTTTTAGTCTCACAAACAAACCTCAGTGTTGTACCTGCATAAGCTACTTTTAGGAATGAAAACAGAACTCATTTTTCAAAAGTGATGCACAGCCTTTCTGCTGATAACTCTCCGTAAACATGCAATTTTGAGGCCAAGAACAGTGACAGTTTTTGTGATATAGGCACTTGAAACTGGAATGAGACTAGGAAACACATTTAGACTCTTGGACATCAGATGATAATGAATTACAGGCAGGCCCAATGGGGTGAACATAAACTAGCGTGTTGGTCGTGCTTGATAAAGCTTTCTGTATGATGAGTATAGTCTGTGCTTAAATTAAAATGGCATGCTACTTATACCTTTCAACATCACTGCATGAACTACACGCACTACAGGCTTATTGTTTTTACAATATCAGAATATATGTTGCTTTTTCTCAGAAAGCAGTGTGTAGGTATGCACAAATGTGTGTGTATCTGTCCTGGTTTTGTCTGGGGTAGAGTTAATTTTCTTCCTAGTAACTGGTATAGTACTGTGTTTTGAATTTCGTATGAGAATAATGTTGATAACACACTGATGTTTTAGTTTTTGTTAAGTAGTGCTTACACTCATCAAAGACTTTACAGCTTCCCATGCTCTGCCAGCTGCACAGGAAGCTGGGAGGGAGCATAGCCTGGACAGCTAACCCAACTGGCCAACGGGGTATTCCATACCATATGACGTCATGCTCAGTATATAAGCTGGAGGGAGTTGGCCGGGGGCAGCGATCGCTGCTTGGGGACTGGCTGGGCATTGGTCGGTGGGTGGTGAGCAATTCCATTGTGCATCACTCATGTTGTATATTCTRTCATCATTACTATTATTATTATTATTTTCCCTTCCTTTTCTGTTCTATTAAACTGTCTTTATCTCAGTCCACAAATTTTACTATTTTTTTTTTTTTATTCTCTCCCCCATCCCACTGTGGGGAGAGTGAGTGAGCAGCTGTGTGGTGTTTGGCTGCCTGCCAGGCTAAACCACAACAGTTCTTTTTGGCATCCCTGGGTGGGCACGAAGGGTTAAGGTAATGACAGGTCTGACCAAAGCGTGTTAAGGCAAATTTGTTATAAGCATTCGTTATATTGATTTAATAGTTGCTGGTCACAATGTTGATTTATTGGCTCTCAACATTGTGTTATGTAATACCTTACCTGCAGTATATGTTCTCTGTTGTGCTGTTTATCACCGCTCAGAACTGGATCAGGGTTATCATTTTGCTGCACTGTGTAACACTGTTTTATGATATGATAAAATTATTGGTCGTGAGTCTAATCTGGTATTTGTACTCAGCATTGCAGTCATCTCCGTACCTCAGGAGCCACCTCTCGGAAACTATTAATAACTACACTCTTTACCTTTTCTCCTCGGAGAACCAATCTATGGGTAAGACAGGGGGGACACTTTCCCCCACTCCTTCACCTTCCCTTTCATATCTCCAGAAACTCCTTTTTCTTCTATCCTCTTCATGAAGCCCATCACAACAGCTCTTGAGAATGTTGAATATCCTTGGGAAGTTCAAACAAGCATGTTCCTATTGCTATGTCTCCTGAATGTGGTTCAGGTCCTGTTTAGGGTTAAACAACTATTTAGGAATACCATCCAGAGATCAACCCCAGCGACAGGCACTGCAGCTACTCAAACCTCAGTGACAGTCACTGTGGCTGAACCAGGGAACCAACCCGTGCTGGTATCAGTCGCCCCTATACAGAAGAAGAAATACACAAGAAAATCAGCTTGTTTAGTAAGGGATGAAGATGAACCAGGGCCATCACAAGAACAGGAGGAGGAAGAGGCAGAAACCATAAATGAGAGGGTAACCACCCGGTCCCTGTCTCTGAGTGAGCTGCCAGATATGCGAAAAGATTTCAGTCATCGTCCAGGCGAGCACATTGTCACCTGGCTGCTACGATGCTGCGATAACAGGGCCAGTAGCCTGGAATTAGAGGGTAGGGAAGCCAAGCAGCTGGGACCCTTTCTAGGGAAGGGGGCATTGACAAAGCGATTGGGCAAGGGGCACAAGCCCTCAGCCTCTGGAGGCGACTCCTGTCAAGCATGAAGGAAAGATATCCCTTCAGGGAAGATGTTATATGTCACCCAGGCAAATGGACCACCATGGAGAGAGGTATCCAGTACCTGAGGGAATTAGCTGTGCTGGAGGTGATTTATGATGACCTGAACAACAAGCAACTACCCAAAGATCCAGATGAAGTCAAATGCACCCAACCCATGTGGCGGAGGTTTGTACGGAGCGCACCAGCGTCGCATGCCAACTTATTGGCAGTAATGGCCTGGAAAGACGGAGAGGGACAAGCGGTGGATGAATTGGCTGGCCAGCTCTGGCAATACGAAGAAAGTCTCTCCTCCTCCCTACAGGCCTGCATCTCAGCTGTGGAGAAACTGCCGGACATGCTAGCCAAGAAACTGTCTTGGGAGTTCCAGCAATTCAAAGAGGGTATGTCCCATGCTCCACCTGTATGGACCAGTTTCTCAGCCATTAAGAGTAAGCATCCCTCTGCTCAAGAGAGAAGATGTCATGGATACACACCCCGGGGCACCCTGTGGTTTTACCTGCGTGACCACAGAGAGGACATGAGGAAGTTGCATGGAAAATCTACCTCAATCCTAGAAGCATGGGTACACGAGTTGCAAGGGAAAACAATCACACAAGGGGGTTCTTCCAGGAAAACTGCTGCTCCAGTTTCCAGTGAGCAGTTCCCCAGACAGAGCAGAAGGGCTGACCTTACTCCTGATCTTAATAAAGGGACTTCTGATTCGCATCTACAAGAAGTGATTAACGAGTACTATGACCAGGACTAGAGGGGCCCTGCCTCCAGCCAGGTGGAGGAAAGGGACAACCAGGTTTACAGGACTGTGTGGATTCGGTGGCCTGGCACATCAGACCCACAGGAGTATAAGGTTCTCGTGGACACCGGTGCACAGTGTACCCTGATGCCATCAAGCTATAAAAGGGCAGAACCCATCTGTATTTATGGAGTAACGGGGGGATCCCAAGAGCTGACTGTATTGGAGGCTGAAGTGAGCCTAACCGGGAAKGAGTGGCAAAAGCACCCCATYGTGACTGGCCCAGAGGCTCCGTGCATCCTTGGCATAGACTACCTCAGAAGAGGGTATTTCAAGGACCAAAAGGGTACCGGTAGGCTTTTGGTGTAGCTGCCTTGGAGACAGAGGAAATTAAACAGCTGTCTACCTTGCCTGGTCTCTCAAAGGACCCTTCTGTTCTGGCGTTGCTGMGGGTCGAGGAACCACAGGTGCCGATCACTGTCACAACGGTGCACCGGCAGCAATACCGTACCAACTGAGACTCCCTGATTCCCATCCATAAGCTGATCTGTCAACTGGAGAGCCAGGGAGTGATCAGCAAGACTCGCTCACCCACACATTTAGCAAAAGCCACCTGGTTAGTCAACACCAGGGGATCTGTCAATCGATCTGGCCCTGCCCAATCAAAACTTTTATGTACTGTAGATGGGGATAAAGTCCCTGTAGTGCACATAAAAAATATGCTGGGGAAGACAGTCTGGGTTACTCCTGCCTTGGGCAAGGGAAAACCCATTTGTGGGATTGCTTTTGCTCAAGGACCTGGGTGCACTTGGTGGGTAATGCGAAAGGATGGGGAAGTGCGATGTGTACCTCGAGGGGATTTGATTTTGGGTGAAAATAGCCAATGAACTGAATTGCATGATGTTAATTGCTATCTATACTGTATGTCATCACTTCTATGGTTGCCATAGGCCATATCAACAGTATTACAGTAAGAACCACCCAGATTAATGAAGAATGAGCTTTGATGAAACCAAGCAAAGTGCAGCGATAATGGAACCAGAACTGGCTTCAGGATGCAACAATCCAACACCACACACCATCTCTCCTGCCCTGAAAGACTGTTATGACAGATGGAACCCAAAGTCATGGACTAAATGAACTTATTGGACATTTTAGAGGGATGGCCCATAGACTAAGGGAATTATATCYGTGTGTATATATCAAAAGGCAGGAAAAGTGGTGGTGATTAATTGGAATGTATTGGAAAATGTGAGACCTGGGCATGATGTAGATGGTATAGAATAAGGGGTGGACCCCAGCCAAAACCAGGACAGCATCCTAAGCAGTGTGCGCATGCTTACGCATTTCCTTAGCAGATGGAGATAGTATGATCTAATCCTAGGTTGACCAGCAACAAAAATTCACATTTGAAAATGGCATATATGATGTAATCAAACTGTAGAAAATTGTGCTGTAAATAATAAGTATTTTGAGGACATTTATAAGAAAAATGTGAGCTTTTGCAGTTTACAGCACAACATTGTGTTGGGGAAATCTTTATGTTAAAAAATAAATCTCTTTAGAGAGATTTAACTTAATTCAGGTTTGGACAAGAGGTTTATCTGTTGAAAAGTGATTGATGGATGAACCTCCAAACTTTGGTGGTTCAAGTCAAATGCTTGCCTGACCTCTTTAAAGACCTACAAAAAATGAAAGATTTCTCTTCTCTGGTTTCTCTCTGCAGCCCCCCCACCCTGCCCCCCAGGAGTATGTATCTTCTTTTCTCTTCCCTTTTCTCTGTGACAGTCTCTCTATCATTTAACCTCTCCCTCCCAAATCTTTCTCTCTTATAAACACAAAAACACTTGGATCTCCCAACACTTCTTCAAAATAGAAATGTGAGAGAACTGTTAAGAAGGAAGGTTGCTGATTTGTACGTCTTGGTCCAGTGACATCCAGAAAGTTTCTGCCACGTCTTGTTTTCCTTTGTTTTAAAAGAAGGTGACTGACTCCTGCCCAGCCTCTAGTTAATAGAAAGGTGACCATATGGATGAGAGAAGGACCACCTGCCCTGTTGGGTCATTCAAACAGATGGCCACCCTCATTCCTAGCAGAGCAATGAAGATCCTTGGCCCTGTGCGTGCAGGGGAGCTGCTGCAAAGCGATCTTCATCCAAACGGAGTGTGTGCAGACATGCATGTGTGTCCTTACTTACCATGTTCCAGTAGTAAGCACATGGAGTGGGGAAAAACACTGACAGCATCAGACTTTTGTTTGCTGGAGAGTCAGGAAAAGGTACAGTTTTCAGTTAATCACCAAACAAAAGAGCAGAGGGCTAGAAAACAGAACAGATTTAGGAACTAATAAACAGTTGGTAACTTCTTATTTCACAGCCTGTCCCTAGACAATAGTGCTGAAAGCAGATTTTATTCTTGTTTTTAAGCCTGCCTGACTTTTACATGCTAGGCTTGTCATTTCTTCTTATTCACTGTCCTTTGATTCAACTGTATCTTTCTCCAGTGCAGTGATAGCTCTCCTGGATGTTTGGGATCACACACTATTCACAAAGGGAAAATTCAAGCCTGTGCTCACCTATTAAAGACATAGAAAACAGTACTCCCTTCAAATAGATTAGGACAGTGGCAGTCTCTTTTATAAAATTGAAGATTAAATTAGGTCATTAAGTGTGCCAGATAATTCTGAAACACTCAGCTGTTTTTGTTCCTAATATGGCATCACTCTCAGTTGTTCAGCAGTATCTAATTTCCTGAATGAGTGTACTCCTAAATAATAATAATAAAAATCTTGCCTTATGCCCCCTAAGAACACTAGAGAAAAGATTTCATTGAACACTCTGTTTCCACTCTACCTTTTTAACTTTTACCACTATAGCTCTTATTTTGTCCACAGCAAATATTCAGGAAAAAATTATTTCCAAGCAAGCAGAGGGTACAGTTGCATCTGTGGGTCAGTCTGAGTCTGCAGGTTCAGGACAGAGCCTCTCAGTTGTGCATTTAGCTAGAGGTTAATTTGATGCTTCAATGCTCAGGGCAGGTCTTTCTTATTTTCACAAGTGAAGACTATTTTAACACAGCCCAGGAACCATCTCTTGCAGTGAGCCACAAGTTGTCTCAAACTCATGAAGTTTCAAAGTGCATCATTTTGTAGTAAGAAACGTGGAAAGTAAGACGAACTTTTCTAGAACTGTTTCAAGATCAAAAGGAAATATTGAAGGTGATCTGATCAGAAATGTTTCTGGTTTCCAATTCACACAAACATTTGAGTCCTGGACTTTTTGCAGGAGTTTAAAGGCAGGGAGATAACCTTAAGATATGCTCTGGAAGGAAGGAGAAATATCTTTGTGATCATCTCTGCCATATGGTTTATTTGTACAGTATTGCATGGATAATTTGACAGCTCATGTAAAGATTTTTACATTGAAATGTGGCATTAAAACAATTCTAGTTCATCCTATTCCAAAAATATTGCATTAATGAGCAGAAAGATTTCATGACAAACGCACAGAGACTTTAAAGGCAATAAAATGGCCCAGTTCAAAAGGTGTGATTTTTCAGAGATCCAGTAAGTGGTCTGCAGCTGTGTTTCCAGCTATGATGCTCTGCTTATACTGTTTCTTGGCATGCAGGGATCTACAGCATGTCAGGCTGACGTAATTCACTGCTGCCAGTTTACTAATTTCTGTTTCACTGCTTTTGGAAGTGCTCGTAATAGTAAACTCTGTCTCACTGCCTTGAACGCAAGAAGGTTCACAGCTATTTTTAGAATGATAGGTTTCATATGGGCTGGAACAGACCTCTGAAAGTCCCTGGTCTGAGTCTTCTCTCAAAGGGGACTATTGTCAATGCTAGAGAAGCTTGTCCGTAGCTTTGTTTAGCCGAGTCTGAAAACCTCCAATAATGGATATTCAACCATCTATATGGGCTCCAGCAAAATGTTTGGCAACTTTCCCCACCGTGCCATCAGTGTCTGATCTGGAGCCCCCAAACCACTATTTGTGGCCATTTTCCCTTCATAGGGCCTGGCCCTAGCAAGAAGAGTATGGCTCTAACACCTTTTTAATACCCCTGCAGATAGTTGTAGGCAGGTATTAGATTACTCCTTAGACTTCTTTTCAAAAGGTTAAACAAGCCCTGCTGTCTCAAACTCTCCTCTTCAGACATATGCTCTAGGCCACTATATACCTTAGCAGCTTTTCTCTAGATGCTCGCTAGTTTCTCCTCATCCTTCTTGAAGTGGACAGCCCAAACCTGAATCCAGTGTTTCAGATGCAGCCCCACTAGTGATGAACAGAGTAGGGGTGGGATAAAAACTCACACTTGACACACTTCGCTAACGTAGCACAAGTGCATGTTTTGCCATATGTGCACTGACAGCATGCTGCTGGATGACATTCAGATTGGCATCCACTGTAACCCCAGGTCCATGACATAAGGATCTGGTTATCTGATTAGAACAAAAGCTACAAGTTTTACTGTGAACAGTTGAGTAATTTACCTTGTTGGAATCCTTTTCCAAGAATGAATGCAGAAAAATTGCAATTTATGTGGGATTTTTCAAGTTTGGACTTCATTTTCACAAAAATCACACAAGTCCTTATTGTCTTTGAGCCCTGAAATAACTTTCAGTTTAAAAAACTGTGGTCTAATTGATTATCTTTGTAAGGATAACTAAAAGTTATTAGGCATTCATCCTCAAGAGATAGTCTGCCATGATATTGTAGACCTAGCATTTAATTATTATTTTTCTAAAATTCTTGTGCATCCCTCAAGCTCCTCTCATCTACAGCATTCCTTGATTAAAGTCATTCTAAAGTCTTATGTTTCAACACTCAATTTTATTCAGAAGGGATAGGGATCAACTTGTCCTCTAAAATGTTGAGAATTTCTTCTCTTTTCTAGAATCCCATATACAATACATTTCCTCCTCCCTCTGATGCCTGGGAAGTCTTCTGCACATTGTAGATTTTTCGTCTCCTTTGCAGCTGCTTTTTCCCAAATATTGTATACTTACACCTTCTTTCCAATGGGTCACAATGGTGCAAAGAAATGTTTCAGAAGAAACTGTTTAAAATAAAAGAGAGAGAAGAATTTTCACCAGAAAACTGGTATTGGCATTGGATTAGAAATCAATGAGTATCTTATGGTCCCGCAAGATGTGAAAGTGCAACTAGTCTTTTTTTTCCCATCCTGGGAAAATACTAGTGGCCAGTACAGAAAGAGAACTTAATGTATCACCAAACAGATCATGTAATCTATAAACAGAGGAAGGAAAGAAATGAAGGGTCTAATTACTAGAGATGACCTATTGCAAATTCTCCAATTATGACATTCCTAGACATTAACAAAGCATTTCTGTGAACTGTGCTAGAATGGCCCGGTTATTTGCTAAGGTGTACATCATTACCACTTCTGCAGAACATTGCTGAGTAACACAATAGGTACATCAGTCTTGCCTGCAACCAGAAACAAAAAGACAAAAGAAATCTGTCTACAAAATGTGCGTTGGAAGTTACAAGTCATAAAATGTTCATTCCTGCCGCTCCACAGGTGGTTAGATTAGAATAATGGCCAATGTAGCAATTCAGCTAATAGGTCTGATCTGAAGACTGTTAATCACTTTCAGGCAAAGTCACTCCAATAGGTTGACATGCTGTGGGTTTCACCCATTTTGTGATTAGCCAGAACAATGCTTTCTCATTAACAAGCGTGGTCTAGAATTACTTCATATTACATAAAAAGACCCTTTACCAATACTTACAGGATCTTCAAAAATCCTACCTAAAGTTTCCCCCTTTTGGCTCTGCACTCATGTTTGCATTTTTACAGTATGCAGTTCATTCCTCCTGTGTGCATTAAGGCCTTCAGTTCACGTGGTATAGTTGTTGCTATTAACTGAATTGTTACTACTAACTGAAATATTCTCAAATCCTTAGAGAGCTTGCAGCATGATAGCCAAGCACTTCCATCACAAATGCCTACTTTCCTTCATATGAATGATCTTACTGGACCAGTAGAGAAAGACAAGGACACAAATTATTTATAGACATAAGATGATCGCACGTAGCCTATATAAAAGTTTTTAATTTGAATGAAAGATGATGTGAATTAATTAGGAATGTTGTAAGTTTTTCTTTAGAAGAACATGTATAATTATCTGTCAGCAGAATCAGAATCTGGATGCGACGCATAACATAGCATAGCACAGCATAGCATAGCATAGCATAGCATAGCATAGCATAGCATAGCATGCACTTACAGCATGTTCTTGTCTATGCATAACTATTTTGGGAAACATACAATCATTTTCTTTGTCTTGCATATATCAGCACATATGTATCAGTAATAAAATTTGTGTTTGGCATGTGTTAGGAAGGAGTAATGTGCTTTCAGTAGCAGTTAGAAGGGCAGAATTGTGTGACATTTGCAAATCTGACAAATGGCCTTGAGAACATATTCATCGTGTGCTAATGACATTTTTCTTTTAAATCCAGACATCTTTCTTATATAGAAAGCTTCATCTACCAAAAGATTTAAATCTTGGTCAGAATACTGCCAGAATTTTCTGTTCTCTGTAACTATCTGACAGAGATTTTACATCCTTAAAATTTGCTTTGGAAATAGGTGAAGTCCAACCAGTGAGGCAGTGGTATTCAAATTGGGGTTAACAGCTATCATCATGGATTAAAATGTAAAAAGATCTGATGTTTGCTCTAATGATTTAAAAGAGGGTCATTTACCCGTCAGCTTGGACTACTTAGATTTCTGCCATTTTATAGTATGAGACATAACTTCAGAGAAGGAAAGAGTAGTAATGAGGCAAAAGGACTTCACTATCATGAGCAATGAAGATAACACGGATATATAATGTCACCTAGACAGCAGGAGTCCAGCCTTTGCTGATGAGGGGGGGAAGACATTTTTCACTATGAAAACTCTATTCTTTTAAAACTAGCTACCACCTTCTTCTTCAGGAACAGTTATGCAGAAAAAACAAAGCCCTTTTTGAGACTTTTAACAATTCTTTTTCCAGAAGACCCAAAAATAAGGTAAAAATGAGGATATGTAACCAAAGACATATTTGAAACCAGAATGTTAAGCCAGAAGACATAAAGGCAATGCATGTTTCATCACAAGTAGACTCCTTCAAAAAATCAGAATGTTTTGAGTAGTTTGGTTTATTTTGTATCTTTTATAAACTCCTTTAACAAACACACTCTTTTAGCCTTTTGGAAGCTTACAGATCCAGAAAATGGACAAAATGATTTCTTCTTCAAAGCCAAATGTGGGCTATAGATCAGAAGGGATTCATCTACATGCAGTCGGCCACCCTTCTGGAATAGGCAGACTGTGTCACAAGGCTTTGAAGAACAAGGTGTACATTTATGTTAAAGCTAAATGTCCATTTATGTTAAAGTTGCCACAACAGATGTATATAGTGAGCCTCAACACTACTTTTCATCTCCTACTCTCCTGCTGCAACTCTAACACCTTAAATGTTATCTACATTGTGCTTCATCTTCTCTGCACCGTGTGAAAACAATAGAAAAAAATACATATTCTGTACCACAGTTTTATTAAGGGCTGGTGCCTTGTCCTCTTTCCTAGAAACTCTAGAGTTCTCAGTGTTTTGTTTTTTATTTCCCTCAAAAGAAGGGGAAAAAAAACCCAAACAAACCTCTGTGTATTTTGCCCAAGAATCACTCTGCCCTGCTCAGTCAGTTCCACGCACTGGAGCATGTTGGTATTTCTTAGAAAGATTACCACACCAAATCCTTAGGTTGTGTAGGTCCACCTTGTGATATTCTTACTCTTCTTTTGATTAGTACGTTTCTAGAAGAATTGTCTCCTAGACCACATAGAGCTTCATGTGGAATATTACTATTCATTATAATCTGCAGTTGTTCTTATCTTAAATATGCTGTTTGGTACTGAAGGTTTGCTCTACCTCTACAGTGTGCTGTTTGAAAACAGACAGACCTCAGGCATTGGTACCTGTGTCCTTGTATTTAATCTTTCTTCTTTGTAGAGTTGGTGAATGTAGTTGAGCTTTGGTAGGCCTATGAGAAAAAGTTACCTCTGAGTAAGGAATTGATGGATGAAGTTGGGTGATTTGGTTGAGTAGAGAAGGCAATTTGGACAGGGTATTATGTCGACAATATCTGTTCATGTGACCCGTGGACTTCCCTTTGTCATCCTATGCCTGAGAATATATGAAGGGGGCTGGGAAGGCAAAGGGACGTTCAACTGTCATCACTGGCATCTTCTCTGACCATTGCACCATCATCAAATGCATTGGAATTCTCATTTGTTTCAGATTTTTCCTTCATATTCTGTGCAGGCCTAGGTGCATTTTCATAACTACATAGCTGGGAAGATGTAGATACAGATTTCTTTCTAGGAGAGGAAGCCTGCTGCAAGTTTGACTTCTGTGAAATCTGAGTAAAACTCAAAACTGAAGCTTGACTCATTTCAAATTTTGTAAGAGATCAGAAACTTGGGCCTTTTTCATCAAAAGCGTCATAATGTTGGTGGATCAGGCACTGGAGACAAAAATACCATCTCAGAAAGGGCTAAGAAAGCACATGCAGGTTAAAAATTGTTCTTGAAGCACAGATAAATACACAATTGATTGAGTGCAAGTCCATAAATTCCTCTTATGGACTTCACTTTCAACAGATGAGTTTGTTGAAAACATATGTGTTTTCAATGATTGATATAAGCAAAAGAACACAGGTCATTTCAGCTCTATAATGTTTGGACATTTTAGATATATTGAATTCACTATAAAAATCAGAACAAAGCCATAAAACTAAGAAACAGAGATTATTTTAGGGTGAATCCTTTTTAGCAAAATTTCTGCTGTTCTGTATCTCACCTGTTGTAGTTTTCTAGAACAGGTAAGAAAGGAGGGATAATTTTCTGAGATTATTTGGTGTCCAATATGTTGACAAATATGCAAAATATGACAAGGAAAAGCTCCTTAATACATAATTTGAGGCAGTATAAAAGTTGGTTTTGTTACTGTGGTAACTTTCTAAAGTGCTGGCTACAATATGTGGTAGTGCTCACATCCAAAGGGAACCAGGGAAAGTTCCAAGGAAAATTAGACACGATGTGAAAATTACTGAAATTGTAGTTGCTCCTGAGTCTCTTAGGCCGTTACCTACAGCTGATGAGCTCCAAGAAGAGCGAAACCAGTTAGGTCCTGTAGTACTGGCCTAATAAACAGTTGACTGCTAGGACAGATAGGGTAAGTTTTCACTGAAATCCGTGAAAGTTCTTGTGTGCGTGTCTTTGAACTGCCAGCTTTGAACAATATATTGCCATCCTATAGAAAGTAACCAAGTGGGTCGTTACTGGCTTGTGAGGCTCACAAATCCCAGGGTTTAGTCTTACATAGACTCTTCCCACGTCTTGCCTGTTCTGAGGACTCTCTAAACTTTGTCCTTTTGCAAAGACAGGTATGAAAATCAAAAGAAGGTATCACAAATTTTTCATCAGTTTTTCTTGTTACCATCCTTGATGTCCTTTGGAGAAGTTTTTAGGATCAGTCCAATATTAAATGAAGATATGGTCCAGGTGTCAGATCCACAGATTTGTCTGTCAATGTCACATCTGGTAGGATGGCAGATACATCACTAGGTAGATTTAGACAGATGAGGAAGGAGCACTGAACAAATGAAAATGAGAGTGAAAGTACTGAGATGAGGCAGAAAAGAAAGGAGAACAGGCTGGGACAAATGAAATGTGATCGTACTTTTAGTGAAGAGGAGAATTAAATTAAAATAGAGGAGATAAAAGAGCATTATGGATTAGACACAAGGAGACAGAGAGGAAGTGAAAGTGTGATTGGGATACCAAAAAGGAAATTAGAAAGATGAGAACACAGAATGGAAGTGACCATAACAAGGGGAACAAGAAGAATGAATGCAAACTACGAAGGAAACAATAAAGCTGAACAAAATAAAATTTATAATAGTAATTTTAAAATGTGGTTGGGAAGCATGAAAAAGAAAAAGGAAATTATAGCACATGAGATTCAATGAGCCTATAGTAGAAGAAAAGTCAAAAAATAAATAGAAAAGCAAAAATAAGTCCAAAGTTGTAAGCTTTCCTTTGTTAGTAGTGGTTCTGTGTCATTCTGTCACACATAATCCTTTAGTTCTGTGAATTCGAGAAAGACAGCAAATATTCTCAGACTTTGTTGTATTGGCTTACCAGGTCACTTTGATTTCTCTAGACATAGGGCATGTAATGAGCCTCCAAACAAGTGGAAGTTCCACTTAATTTATGAAAATAGAAAACTGTTAAAGTTGTTCAGAAGAGGGTAGAATGAGTTTGGGCTCCTTTTTTTTTTTTTTAAATCTGTAAGTTTCTCTGCTCTTATTACTGAATCGTCCTCTCAAGGATTAAAAGAAATATCTGTCTCATCTTTGCCATATCTGGAATAAGTAGTAACTGGTTCTGCTCTGGGGAAGATACTGGATATAAGGGGTGAGGAAAAGGGAGAGCTGACTGTAAGAAGTGCAGCTATATGAAATTAAGTTTGAACTGGTTGTGGCATCGGGCGATGTTCCTGTCTCTCTGGGTAATAAGACCCAGCATCCCTCCCCGTCATCCTCTGAAGGCAAGCTACATTCCCTTTTTTCCAGTTGTGTTCACTTAGTAGTTAATAATGTAATTGTTCTGGTGGCAAGCATACTGTGGTTGTGATTTGCAGAGCTGGGGGAAGCAGATCTATTGTATATGCAGGTGATCTTATTTATTTGCTATTGATATGGATATTTTAGCCAAAATTTTTTCATACACATCAGGAGATGTTTCCAAAAGGGCCTGAAGGCTGAAAACAATAGCCTGAAAAAAAACCAAGCTGTAATGTTATTTCAGTGTAACCTAATAGGAAGGATCTGGATTATTTCAGGATGTTCTCTGTTATCACTTAGCCTTTCTGAGGCAGTTGGGACCATGGGCAGTACCACATAGATGTCCAGAGGTGAAACAGACACATTTGTGTGGGCAAACTTTTTAAAGACTGTTGTAAATCCAATACCATTTTACATCTATTTAAGCAGCACTTACACTGTAGTTAGACACACTCTATTAACAACCAGAGCAATATCTGTTGACTCTGTATTACTGTAAGGCAAATACTAGTTCAGAAATTAAAAATTACTTTCCTCAAACTTTTAAGCTCACGCTGGGTGGACTTTTGCTTATTAAAATTCCAGAGCATATTTAATTGTTTATCCATTCTGTGTAAGTACCTCTCAGTAGGTAGGATATCCAAGTGCTATGCAAACACTTGGACCAAAATGCTTCTGAAAGCCATAGGTTTTATGTGGTGTGTTTCTTTCAGTCTTTGCTGATGCAACATGCTGCTGCATACTCTGTTAGCCCCAGGAAATATAGCAATGGCCTGGAAGTTGAACTTTTAAGATAGACTTCTTGAGCTAAGAACTTTCTCTGTTTTTCCTTAAGTTCCCAGACCCCCCAAGTTCCAACTTGAGTTTCAAGACAGCATAAGCCTCAAACTCTGCAAAAAACTCAGAAAGAAATGCTATTTTGCCTTGTTTCAGATATGAATGATTAATGCTCATTAGTTGATTTCCACTCAAAAATCATAGTTCACCTCACATATTTAGGTTAAAACTAAAATCAGATTTGATCAAAATGTAGTTCAAAACTGTCAAAGAGCTTGTAAGCACATGAACATTTTTGTTGAGCTTCACAACACTTTATCAGTCTTTCACTGGCAGTTAAATGGTTTTTTCCACTGAATGCCACCGATGAACAATCCTTGCATTAAAAAGTCCTGAACCGCAACCTCATCTGTTGAATAAATAGCCTGTACCTGGGAAACACGTCATCTGTTTGATGCAGTTAAGGATTTGTTACACTGGCACTTGCTTTGGGATTAGAGGCCCACATGTGCAGGATGGTTTTGGTGTTTCTATTCCTAGTTAGTAGAATCACATGTATAAATTTGTAATTTCATGAACTTCTTATTCATTTTTCATTTTGATTTAGTAAATATTCATCCACATGGCATTCAAATGCAGTGTAGTTTTGTTTCATTTGTTACACGTCCAAAACATTTGTAACAATCAAAGAAAACCAAACCAAGATGTACTGGTTAGAATTTACCAAATTAAAGTGAGTATCAAGATACCTATTGGTAATAGAGTTGTAGTAAATGTGTTCAGAGTGCATTTGTGTTAAGATTAAATAAACCTCTGAACCCAAGTTTTACTTCAAGGCCAAGTTGCTAAAAACTTGTATTTATGAAGTTTCTTGGTTTTGATCATCATATCATACAGTTCTGTGTGAACGTATATGAGGGATATCATGTCTGTAAGGGAAGGGATGATTACCTTCAGTATGCTAAAAGAAAACATATTCCTTCGTTTTACCATGCTGACCATTTGCCTTTACATTTATCGTTACAGCTGACTAACACTTAAGCCAGCTATCCACCACAGACTGGGCTGTTAAATGGAAGGTTAGGCTGCAACCAAGGGTGGGATTAGGTCATACCTCAGACCAACACAAGTACTTGCTGGCTAGCAAGAGCAGCAATGTGTCAGGGAAGAGAGAGGCACAGGGCTTGTGAAACAGCCCTGGAGCTCAGGGAGTTTTTAACTCCAGAGGTACGGATAGCACAAAGATCCTGAAGTCATATGTGCAAAGGAAACTGTGGTCCAGATTAACAGGCACTTAGTTAAAAGAGCAAAAGTCAGAGATATTTTTTTCTTAATATCTTTGGGAAAACCTGGTGATTCATTCCTTATAATAAAGGAGCATTTTCCATTAGCCAGAACAACATTAAAAAAAAAAAAAAAAAAAAAAAAAAATTTTCTCTATAAAGCAGACTCGGAAGGCAGGAAAATCTGGAAGAAACAGAGGTCCTCATTATGTAAAATTGTATGTGACAGGAAAAGTTTAAAATTATCTGGCTTTGCATGCAAATTAATTTTATTTCTGCACATGAAAGGATATAAAGGCTTCACTTTCAGGAAACCTATGGGGCATTTGTGTTAAACAACCGTGCAAAATGGTCTATATACATGCCCTTAAGTGCACTGTGCAGCTGCAAACACTTGCAGGCACACTAACATGTATATATCTGTCGATTTATATTTTTGGACTTCTATTTTATGACTGTATTTGTCAGCCACTAAGAGAGCATTGAGTTTACCTCTTACAAAAGCCATTGTCCTAAAAGAATTTTGCAGGTAGAAAGGTAGCTGTTGCCTACAAATGGTAGACCTTTTGCAGGACATACACAAGTTGGAGGCCTGAAACAAATCTAAAGCCTGTCATAGAAACTTTCTACTGCTAGGAGTCCATTATCTCATTATCTCAGATAAGCACGTGACAACCTGTGACATGATGACCAGTGGAGAAACCTGCTAATTTAGGTACCCCACCGTCTGCAGTACCTCTAGGTCCAGGAAAGTTTAGTAACCTGTGGACCTGGAGAGTGGTGCTGTGCAAAACTGTAGAGGCCCCTTGATCATGCAAATATACCTGCTTTCATGAAGAACTGATGAGTCATTCCAGCTCAGTGTGGCCTTATACATCCCTGTACATGCCTGCGGTAGGTTCAGGATTTCCAGGAAGGGTGAGAATCCTGTTTCCACACTGCACAGATGAGCAGTGTCTGCCTTGCTAAGAAAAGACTTTGAGATGTCAGGCTGACTGCACATGCACTGTGTGTAGGTTCATGGAGGCTTACTCTCCACACCCTTTGGGACAGTTTGGACTCGCGGGTATGTCCATGGTGACTCTGTCTTATGTGCACCATAAACCTTGAGTTCTTCCATGGCATCCAGCTTCTGGAGAACTTGCTCTACAGCTCTACATTATGTGGGAGATGTGACACAGATTTCCAGCTTCTGTGCCAACTGCTGTGCAGTAACTCCTCCAGTGGGACAGCCACGGGCCAAAATCCCAAACAAATCAATATTAAAAATAATCAAAATAATTACCAAATTCTCCAGCAAAAATTTCCAGGTAGAAAAAGAAAATGAATGTAGGGGAACTCACACCAACATGTCTGACCTAATGAAGGAGCAAAGGTGGCAAGCAGGAAATCAGCTCAGATGCACCTACCACCTCCCAGTGTTAAGATGCAGAAATTAGAAACATTTCTGTCAGGGATAGTGAACTAGAGCCTCTCAGTTTTATTTGCGCTGATCACAGGGGTGAACTTAGAAATAGTACACAACATACTGATATGTCCTCGTTACTCTTATAAGCACACTTAAAAACATGAGTAGTAAATGCATTTTATAGTAAATGAGGCATTTTATTCATTTGTTGGTCTATAAAAAAATGGGTAACTCATGCTTAGCTCTTCATAAAAAGAATTAGTAATAATTTATAAGACAGTTATAGATTATTTATAAAYATACTCACAGTATAACATATTCATGTTTTTCCAAGAACTAGGAAAGCAAAGTAGGGCTTCTGCAAAGCATGGTAGATGTTTTAAAATCCCTTTCCACACAGCACAGACATTATGCAGTTTTTCCTTGCTTCCATTTCCAAATTCATTCATTTCTTCTAGTTTATTGTTTTAACTTACATATTCATGCACTACCACTGTGTCAAGGGAAAAAAGGGATTATTTTTCTATATAATAACATGAAGGCCTACAAGTTGCCACTGGTGCACATCAGGACAAATGTTCTGGTATGTACACACCTTCCTGGAATCACAATTGCAGGAAAGTCTCCCTCTGGCTCTGTTGCCAGCCACAAAAGCAATAACACAGTAATGAAGCTTTAGGTTGACTCTATAAATCTTTCGTACAATATTGCAGTCTAATTTACAATATTGCATCAACAATAGTCACAATAGCTGACACTGTAAAACAGTTAGCAATCTAGCCTACCCTGCAAAAATCTATGCTTATTGAAATGCTCCAAATACAAGTTATTGTTTTAGAAATTAAGATAGTGATGAGCCTCAGAGAACTGATTTTAGCTCCCAGGTCTTTGGTACTATTTCTTCTTCTTTTTGGACAAATCATTATATAAAATAAAAATAAAAACACTGTTTTGTCTGTATTCTATTAATTAAGTCATGAGAAACTACCTGTCTTTTTGCATTTATAGTGGGAATGCTAAGACTACAGTATGTGAGATGCAGATCTTATTAAATGAGAAATAGTAATATGCAAGTTTGTGTGAAGTGTTTCACACATACCTGCTCATGAATACAAGCTGAATATTTCCTTTGAAAATCTGAGAAAAAAAAATCTCCTCTCTGGCTTACGAACTATTTTCAATAACACAGAATAAAAATTCTGAGACCATTCTTAAGTAGGAAGACCTTTGATTTTGGAATCAGACCTTCACCGTCTTGAAACGTAAGTGTAGTTAATCAAGTGCTAAACCTCACAGTGATAAGACAATAGTCAGCATACCCAGATATTCTCAAGTCCGCAGATATACTGCTAGACAGAAGGTTTCTCCATCTTCCAAAAGGAAAAGGAAAAAGATTTGCTGAAACCAAAGCTCATCCTAGAAATGCTGAAAAAAAAATAAACTGAGTAAATTTAAAAATAAATCCTCCATGTTAACTATCAGATGCCTGGAAAACACCATAATTTTTCAGATATTTAAAAATAATTCATTTGAACTTAAAAGAGGATGAGTCTTTCTCTACAAAGGATATAAAAAATGCTGAGTAACATGTCATTTACTGCCTTCTAAGAAACAGAAAAAATATCTAGATCTGTGAAAATGAATTGGTCTTTTTCTATGTTTGGAAAACAACACCAGTGATCGAGAGTCTTTCCTGATAATGATAATAATGCATTGTCCTATACTGAGAAGTGTTATCTGCAATTTCAGAATGGACAACATTTCAGTGGAGTGTATTACTGCTAATCTCTTTCCAGTCAATAAAATGTGAAACACGCAATTTCTA
This sequence comes from Phoebastria nigripes, assembly GCA_035582835.1. Classification (NCBI taxonomy): domain Eukaryota; kingdom Metazoa; phylum Chordata; class Aves; order Procellariiformes; family Diomedeidae; genus Phoebastria; species Phoebastria nigripes. The sequence goes on along the minus strand of JAYKAV010000900.1, from coordinate 491,143 downwards.
AAGTTGTATACTTTTAGAGTACTCAGTGAAAACAGCAGTGTTGTTGGAGATAGCCCAGCAAGATGAGTGCTATACTTATTTTTGCCCAGACTAGGGCAATTTTGTGGTAAATTCCACAAAAAGCATGAATGGAAAACTTCTTGCTTGTTGATTTATTGGACTGTCCATTTTAGTGCTTGGCACAAAGTTCCCACCTTCTGGATGTGTGCTAGGAGACAGCAACCCCAGTACTCTAAGTCCAGTTTTTCATCAGCATGGTTTTATCTCACCATTGCCTCCTTTCTGACAATCTCAACTCCAGCAGAAAACACTTTTTATAATGATGATGTCCTTGGCTTTGTAAGGAATGTATTACCTTCAGATTTAGCATCTCACTTCCCAACCTGACATCGTCCTTCTGAATGAAGTGGCTGAAACAAGAGGCTTCCTGTGGATATATCAGGTACTTCCAGTCCCTTCTTTGCAGACTATTGTATAATGTGCATGCACAAGCTGCAGAGAATTCCCGACTCTTGCATTTCTAAGGAGATACAGAGATCTAGAAGGAAAAATATTTTCATTACCAGTTAAAAAGAAGTCCATCTCTACCTTTTTCCCAAAGTCAGAGGTTCTGTCTTATTGGCATCACATGCCAGCATTTTTCAAACTGGTCCAGTGTTACAGCAAGGCAAGCCATGGTCAGTTCTCAACTTCATAGATGCAAAATTGTTAGCAAATGCAGTGCTAATATCTAGTCAGGAATAGTCAGTCAATGTCTTCCTACCCACTGAAATTTTTCTACAGACCCTCTGCATTCATTTCCAAATTCCTAATATTTAGCTGCAAAGATGCATCCAGGATTTTTGGTATCAAACCATGTAAAAGTTTAATTCAAATCTGTTCTGTGTTTTGCCTGAGAGTTATTGAGATGCAGGTTTCTTTGATATAAGCAGCTAAGCTTTTATTCTGAAACAAATATAATGTCACAAATAATTTAAATATGATTGGGAATATCAGAAAACTGAGAATGTGATAATTCCCACTTACCCTCTTTTTCAAATTTTAAGATACTCAAGCAGACATGACTTTTTTTTCCCATGTCTATAGACTTCCTTTCACGCACTGTGGACACCATCACTGTTCAGAAATTAATCATCATAAATCTGGAAAAGCTCATAACATTAGGATTCAGACAACTGTAGTCTAGAGAGCTTTTCTGAAAGCTAGAAGTGTTTGTACTCTGAAGAAATATCAACAAAGAATTATTAACTGATTTTGAAATATTTTATCTAATTCCAGAAATGTACTTTGTAATTTTCCCTCCAAACTAAAGGAACAATATATTTTTCCAAACCAAAATTTTTTATGGAGAACAATGAAAATTACAAAGAAAAAAATTCTATCTGCTGAAACTCAGTGAGGATTTCCAAAAGGAAAATGAGATGTAGAAATCAACTTTGTGTTTTAAATCTTCTCTGTTTCACAAAGAAATCTACCAGAAAAATTGAAACAGTTGCATTTAAATCTAAATATGATAAATTAGGGTTCACGTGAGCTTTTTTTTTTTTAAACTCAAAGCTACAAAGTTTCATTGAAGAGTGGATTTGGAGAGAAGTTGTTTTGTTTTACTAGCCTCAAATTAGAGGATTGTTTTCATGCTGGATGAGTTTCTACAGGATCAGGGAAGAGAAAAAATGCCATCTGATTAACCATAGTGAAACACAACTGGAACACTTGCAGAGAACTGTTATATGCCATGCAACTGTTGTGACTATAGCAGTATAAAAAATTAAAAAAAAAAAGANAAAAAAAAAAAAAAGAAAAAGAATGCAAGAGGAATTTTAGAAATGCTTTCAAATGGCCAGTTCATTGGCCCAAAAAGGCAAAAACAGTTCAGCTGTATAGACTAACCATCATTATTTATATTAGAATTACGTAGCTGATCAATATCCAGCAGAATACACCAAGACTGAACAAACTTCCAGCAGGCTGAAGGAACGTGCTTTAGCAACAGTTTGAGATACATAAGGTGACTGCATCTATAATGATTATTGAGCATCACTCCAAACTCAGAAAGTTTTTCCCTTTTAGTCTTGCTAGAAGGCTGTGAAGGCTTCACTCCTCTGATCAGAAATCTTCTGAACTCCATCTAAAACTATTAATGGCCAATGTGCTATATGTCACAGGGATATTCAGACATACTGTCTTTCACCCTTCAATTTGCTAAGGAAGGTGAGCCAAACTCATCTAATCTTGTCTCATAAGATAGGGTCTTGATTCTCCATATACTCCTTTTGGCTTTTTCCTCCATTTGTTCCAGTTTGTTCTTTCTGAACATGGGTGAGCATAGCTACAGACAGTATTTTGCGTGGAATTTCATGAGTGGCTTGCACAATGGCACTGATGTGCCCGTATTTCCTACTGAAAATGCTTTGCTGTGTGTATTCCAGGATCATACCTGCCTTCTTCATGATCTTGCTACACCAAAGATTCAGTTCTCCTGTGATCAGCTGGATCACACCTTTCTCTTTTCTAGTATTTTCTCCTRATGAATTCCCAGTTTACAGTAGAATTTCTTAATCACCAAGTAAATGACTTTGTTTCTTGCACTGTGAACTTTCTCCATTTCTATTACTCCATCCTTAATGTCATCCAGACTCAATTTGACTCATTACTGAGAATACTTCTTAATATTTTCTTATTAGCAGATGTCAGTACCAGTTCTACTTCTTGTTTTGAAGTCATTAATAATAATGATAGGATCAGGGTAAGTTCTTCAAGAAACTCCATTAGTACTACAGTTCCACATACAACTCTACCCATTAGTTAATTATATACTTTCAAATCTGTGCACTTGTATTCAGCTTTGCTAACAGTTTCATATATGGCATTACAGCAAATACTTTACAAAAGACCACCTTTGGTAGATGTTAGGATCAGGCTTTTAAACACACCACTGGGGGTTTTTTTGTCCATAATGAAGTAAAATGGGCCCTACCAGCCAGTTTCCTGAGGAAAATACTGCACTGCTGAAGAGGAATGCTGATGTAAGGTTTCAGTGATTCGTGGGCCTCCTAGTCAAAGTTCATGTTAGATCTGCTCTGTGATCAGTCTTTCGAGCAAGAAAAGGAGGACTGAAACAAGAACAGTGAAGGGAAATCCTTATTCAACTACCAAGAACTCATATCTTAAAAAAACTACCAGCAGAAGTATTGCCTATACGGTGTGGTATAAAGAAAAGCTACACAAGAAGAAGCAAGTACTGATAGAAAGTTCAAAAAACTTGGTAAGGTTACATTGGCCAGACCACTAGAAATTAAATGATAAAATATCTCCTTCCAATTCTGTATTAAAATTTTAACTGAAGAAAGTCTCTCATCAGCCACCATGTGATTATGCTGGAAAGTATCATAAAGAAAAATATTCCACACCAAGAATTTCATTTTTATTCATCTTCTGATAGCAACTGCCTTACAAAAAAAAAATTCTTCTACTAGACATAGCTATAAACCACATTTGTTTTGTCACCTGGTAGCAAAGGAAAACCTGGGCAGACTTGTGACATAAGGTTCTCTGCTGCATGCTCAACTGCAACCAGATGTATCTTATTACATGTATTGATATGGGAATAAAATCATATTATTTATAAGATTCTCAGGAAAAAAATGGGGTTTTATTGCTAATATCTAGAATGCACTTTTAAGGGATGCAATTTTAAGCATGATTAAAATGAATGAGGTTAAACAATGCAAATTTGCCAAACAAAATTCATCCTTAGCTTGAATCTCTTAAAGTTAATGGAAATACATGTGGGACAGGTTAACCCATCAGACTTATAATTCACTCTTCTTAAGCAAAGTTCTTGATTTTCCTTTCTCATTTAACTCCATTCCCCAAAACTGCTTTTCCACTAAGACCTTTGAAAAGAACTTAACCACTAAAAGATCTTAATTATTAGGTAGAGCAGCAATTCAGGGAGGTCCTTAATATTTATAAAAAAATTAACCAGTGACCTCTGTGCAAATCATTCTGTTAATCACCTAGTTACATTTTACCCTTCTTACTTTCTTTCATTAGCCTGGATTTTATAACTCTGCTTATAGTTTTCTTAACATAAATAAACACTACACACTTTACTTAAGTTATATAATAAAAGAGCCACAAACTGACAGTAGGTACAGCCATAACAAAGCATGCTGAGAGTCTCTCCAGGAAACACAATGTTTGCCTGTAAAGTGGTTCACGAGGTGCTTACAATATTTTGCTGTTGTATATAAGAACTGGGTTTTTTTCTTTTTTAAAGAACAGTTCACTTCATTTTTTGACTGTAATTCAAATCCTTAAAATTATTTTCTGACTATCAAAAATCATTTAATTTGTGAATGTTTCTAGAGGGTCCAGATTTAATGCTCCAGTCTCACAGGCTTACCTTTGCTTCTGTGGACTGAACTCCCTCTAAATGGAAACCTGAGGCAGTCACATTAAAACTTGTTGTTGCCTGGCCTCATGTAACTTTTCCCAACCCAACTATTAACAGTTTGGTGCACTTTTTTTATTTTTCAGTGAAACGTCAAAATTTTGTGCAGAATGCATATAGTTTTTCTTAGAAAATCTAGTTTAAAAGGAAAAAGTCTTTCTGCTGACAAAAAAATGCTGATAGCAAATGTTCAACTAGTTCTACTGTCTGAGACCTTTCGAATGTCCCCAGTCTCAACTGATCAAGAAGTGACAACCATAAAAGCTTTTTCAGTCACGTTAACACCAGCCTGGTGTCAGACTGCCTTTCTCTAAATCCGTAAGACTTTCCTGGCAAAGTCTGTGCTGCAACTTTTGCAGAGGGCTCCCATCTAATTATACCACAATTATTGAAAATGAAGATGTCTCTCCTCTAGTTCAGCTCTCTCTGGAGCAATGTCCCCAGTGTGGAGTCTGCAAATCAAGGAATATGCTGCAAATTTGGAGAGAATTCAGAGAAAAACTGTGAGACCGACCAGAATTGGAAAACAAGTATTGCATTGACTTGTAACAGAATATGTTTAGGTTATCAAAGAGAAGGTTAAAGGGCTATCCAGCTGCAACCTTAAAATGCATCTAATACAGCAACAAAAATATCAGAGGGGATTTTAAAACAGCAAGCAAAGCTACTGGAAGACCCAATGATTGCAAACTGACACCATGCAAAGTCTAGATTACAAGCAAACTACAAAGTCATGACTCTGAAGATGTTAGGAAGAATTGTGGTAGCTTCTCTATGCTTTCAAACCAAGATTCTAGCTTTCAAAAAATTCATGGTCTATTTCAACCATAAATATTGTGTTTAAAACAGAAGATAATTCTAGAAAATCCTGTTTTATGCAGTGGAACTGATGAGATGACTACACTGGTCCCTTCTGTCCTTAAAATCTATGATCTTCTGAATGCCATTTTCTCTAACATAACACCATACAGTCACAATGCAGTAATTTCAGTCTGTTTTTTTTTTTTTTTCTGTCTTCTGTTATGTTTTGTTTGCTTTGCTGGCTTCGCATTTTTTTGTTCCTTTTCTTTTTTGTTTGGGTTTTTTTGTTTGTTTCTTTCTTTCACTCCAGGAATTGGTCAAGGGGTTCCAGTGGTGGCCCTCATTGTGGAAGGAGGTCCCAATGTTATCTCCATCGTCCTGGAGTACCTGCGAGACACTCCTCCTGTTCCCGTTGTGATATGCGACGGCAGTGGCCGGGCATCTGACATCCTTGCCTTTGGTCACAAATACTCTGAAGAAGGAGGGTAAGTCATTTCCTAGTGTGTGTTCTTCCTCCATCTACAGGTTCAATTTGGTGGTAAGATAGAGCCCAGGAAATTATTAGCAACATAGTGCAAAAGCAATACCTTCCTCAAATGGCAGTTTCCATCATCAGTACGGGTGAAATATTGAAGGTATCCAGATCAAAAAAAAAAAAGGGGGGGGGAGTTAATGCAATACTAAGGAAAGTCTACAGAATAAAACAGAGGTGTAGAAACTGTATCATATAGTTACTTGCCATGACATGCAAYACATTGACAAGTACAATGTAAAGTATCTTTTAGTTGCAGGTAAAGGGATTCAGTCAAAGGGCACAGGGAATTATTTTCACTGGCTTAGATATGCTATGTCATTATAATGTAGTGTACTGCTGTCTTCAGGTTTCATTTAGCCCTGCATGTTCATATAAGCTAGTTTGTATTTGCCTTGTCTATTGGGCATGATTCTGCACACCTGCCTATATTCACACATGACTGCTTGTGCACTGATCTCTGTTTGTACTGTCCCACCTTTCTTTGCAGACTCAAGGTGAGGCAAGGGTAGCATTTAGCTTTTATTATAGAAGATTCAAGTGTGTTTTTGTTGAATCAGGCTGTAAGCATGCTTTGCAAGTTCCAAAGTGCATATTATTACTGAATGCCCAAATCTTTAATATTCTTTGTTCTTCTCCTCCACCCCAAAAAATATGTAAACARCCATAGAATCACAGAACAGTTGAGGTTGGAAGGGAYCTCTGGAGGTCATCTGGGTCCAACACCCATGCTCAGGCAGGGCCACCTAGAGCCAGTTGCCCAGGTCATGTACAGATCACTTTTGAATATCTCCAAGGATGGAGATTCCACAACCTCCCTGGGCAACATGTGCCAGTGCTCAGTTACCCACACGGTAAAAAAAACCAAAAAGTATTTTCTGATCTTCAGAGGAAACCTCCTGTGTTTCAGTTTGTGCCCATTGCCTCTGGCCCTGTCACCAGACACCACTGAAAAGAGTCTGGTTCCATCTTCTTTACACCCTCCCTTTGGGTATTTATATACATTGATGAGATCCTATTGAGCCTTCTCTGCTCTAGGCTGAACAGTCCCAGCTCCCTCAGCTTTTCCTCATACATGAGGTAAACCAGTCCTTTCATCATCTTAGTAGCCCATCACTGGATGTTCTCCAGTATGTCCATGTTTCTCTTGTATTGGGGAACCCAGAACTGGACACAGGACTCCAGGTGTGTCCTCACCAGTGCTGAGGAGAGAGGAAGGATCACCTGCCTCAGCCTGCTGGCAGCACTCCTCCTAATGCAGCCCAGGATACCATTAGCCTTTGTTGTTGCAATGGCACATCGCTGGCTCATGTTCAACTTGGTGTCCACCAGGATCCCAGGTCCTTTTCTGCCAAACATCTTTCCTGCTGGGAGCCCTCAGGAGGTACTGATACATGGGGTTGTTCCTCCCCAGGTGCAGGACTTTACCTTTCCCTTGTGGAACTTCATGAAGTTCCTGTCAGCCCATTTCTCCAGCCTGTCGAGGTCCATTTGCCAGAGGGCAGCACAACCCTCTGGCATAACAACCACTGCTCCCAGTTTCATATCATCAGCAAACTTGCTGAGAGTACACTCAGCCCCATCTTCCAGATCATTAATGAGGATGTTGAGCAGGATTGGACCCAGGATTAGTCCCTGGAATACACGACTAGTTGCTGGCCTCCAACTAGACTTCATACCACTGATCACAACCCTCTGGGCCCAGCCATTGAGCCAGTTTTCAGTTCACTTCACTGTCTGGTCCTCCAGCCCATACTTCAACAGCTTCTCTATGAGGATCTTATGGGAGACACTGTCAAAGGCCTTACTGAAGTCTACATAGACAATATCCACTGCTTGCCCCTCATCTACCAAATCTGTCATTTCATCACAGAAGGTGATCAGGTTGTCAAACATGACTTCCCCTTGGTGAACCATGTTGACTACTCCTGATCATCTTCAGGTCTTTCACATGCATGGTTTCCTGGATTAGTTGCTCCATCACCTCCCCGGTGATCAAGGGGAGGCTGACCAGCCTGTAGTTCCCTGGGTCCTCCTTCTTGCTCCTCTTGAAGATAAGAATGACCATTGCTTCTCTCTAGTCCTCAGACAATTCTTCCAGTTGTCATGATTGTTCAAAGACTATGGGGTGGCCTTGCAATGACATCAGCCAGCTCCCTCAGCATTCATGAGTGCATCCCATCAGGGCCCATGGACTTCTGTATGTTCASTTTGTTTAAGTATTCCCTGACCTGATCCTCTTCCACCAAGGGTATGGCTTCCTTCCTCCAGACTTTCCCCCCTGGTCTCTGGGGCCTGGGATTGAAGAAGGCACTCAGTACTTCAGCCTTTTCCATGTCCTATGTCACCAAGTCCCCTGCCCCATTCATTGAGCTTGGAGGAGGTGATACTGGAATATTAACCAGCTTTCTTGGGCCCCTCTTCCCTCTGGGTCGTATCCCATAGGACCCTTCCAAGCAGATCCCCAAAGAGGCCAAAGTCTGCTCTCCTCTAGTCCAGGGTTGTGATCTTGCTTTTTGCCTTCTCCTTCCTCTCAGAATCCTGAGCTCCACCATCTCATGGTCACTGCAGCCAAGGCTGCCTTTGACCTTCACATCCCCATTGAGTCCGTCTTTGTTAGTGAGTATGAGGTCCAGCAGAGCACCTGTCCTCATTGGCTGCTCTATCACTTGGGTCAGGAAGTTCTTGTCAATGCACTCCAGGAACCTCCAGAGTTGCTTATGCTCTGTTGTGTTGTCCCTCCAGCAGATATTGCAGTGGTTAAAATTCTCCATAATGATGAGAGCCCGTGAACATGACACTGCTCCTAGCTCTCTGTAGAGGGCCTCATCCGCTTGCTCTTCCTGGTCATGCAGCCTATAGCAGACACCCACTACAATGTCACCCTTACCTGTCTTCTCTTTAATCCTAACCCATAAACTCTCAGTTGGCTCATCATCCATCGCCAGGCAGAGCTCCGTGCACTCCAGCTGTTCTCACATAAAGGGCAACTCCAACTCCTCATCTTCCCAACCTGTCTTTCCTAAGTGCTTGTATCCCTCCATTGCAACACCTCCAGTCATGGGAGCCATCCCACCATGTCTCTGTGATCCCAACAAGATCACAGCCCTGCAACTGCACACAGATCTAACTCATTATGTTTATTCCCCATACTGTGCACATTAGTATACACTTTAGAGAGGCACCCCAGCATACTGATTTCCCAGAAAGGGCTTTGGGGATTTCTCCATAATGGTGCCCTGTAGGCACTTCCTTGCTTACATAAAAATGATGGAGGGGAGCCCACTTAAGCCCTGTTTTGTTGATTTTGTGATCCCTTCCCATCACATTACTCCAGGCTCTTTGCTCATCAAGCCTGTGCATCACGCTCTCAGAGAGTTGCTGGTGATTCTCTCTCCCTCCCCCAGCATTCCTACTTTAAAGCCCTTCTTACAGGTCAGCCATTTTGGCAAAGGTAACTTTGCCCTCCTTAGCGAGATGGATCCCATCTCTCACAAGCAGACACTGATCTGCAAACAGGGTCCCACGGTCATAGAACCCAGAACCCTGTCACCAACACCAGTTCTGCAGCCAGCTATTGACCTATATTATCAGCATCCTCCTCCCCACACCCTTTCCTCTGACTAGCAAGATTGAGGAGAACACCACCTGGGCCCCCATGCCCTTGACTACTGCTCCCAGAGCTCTGTAGTCACTTTTGATACTCTCCAGGTTTCCCCTTGCAGTATCATTGGTGACCATGTGGAAGAACAGCAGCGGTAGTAGTCAGATGGTCAGACAAGCTTTGGCAGTCCCTCCACAATATCCGGATTCTGGTCCCCAGGAGCAAACCTGTCTAGGTGATAGGTCAAGTCAACAGATTAGTGCCTCTGTCCCCTGCAGCAAGGAGTTGCCCATTATAATCACTCACATCATCTTCCTGGTTTTCTTGCATGGGTTAGGATCAGGCAGCACAGATCCTTTGCCTGAAGGCACATGTGGCTCCTCTTAAACTTTGAGAGCAGTGAACTTATTTTATAATTGTTTATAATTGTAAGCCATTAGGTAGGGCAGAAGCCTTACTCTTCGTGCCAGCAGTCACCAGCTTTCATCCTTGTCCAGAGGTTGCACTTACCTAAATACTAAGTGTGGACACTGCCTGCAACTCTGTTGCAGTGGGGCTCCAGGGTTCTTCAAGTTGTTGCATCTCTGAGAAGATCCTGTCTATCTTCTTTTCATCTTCTCCCATGCTGCATAGCCTGCTCACTTCCTCCCATGACTCCTATGCTTGGTAGTACAGCTCCTCCAAGACAGCAGACCTACAGGAAAGAAGACCATCTCTCCTGGCATCAAAAATAAACCCTGCAGCCTGGGACTTGGAGAGCTGCATCCACCACCCAAAGCTCCACCTGCATCAAAGCCTCTGCTCTGGCAGAGGCAGCTACTCCAGCACCCACCAGGAAAATTACCCTGTAGCATGTCACCACCATACCAGAAACTATTTATGCTGGAACAAATTCAGCTGAGGCCCCCTTCTTTGCACCCTCTTGTACAAGCTGCTGCATCTGTTGGCTGTACTCTTGGCCTGGTTCTTACATAGGCCTCTCCTGAGCACTGGCTAACACGTGCTTGACCCTCCCGAATAAGGGGTCCATTGCAAATAAGGCTACAGGCACCCTGGGTCAAAGGCTGCTTGTCATGCTCATTGGAAAATGCTGGAGCTTTCTCAGGGCCACACCCTTATGGCTGCTCTTATCTCGTCCTTACCTGGCAGCAGTGGGCACCGTCAGAGGGTTTCCAGGTGTTCCACAATGATCACGGACCTTGTCCCCAGAAGCTCCCAAAGCAGAACCCAGCGTCTGCTGCTCATAGTAGGAAATAACAAATAAGGGAGGATTTAATAATTTGAGAACAAAACATAAAAGTGGAATGAAAACCCCCTCAGATTCTTATAGCTAAGAGCTGTTTCATGCTTTTTGTCTAAGTAGCTGCAGTAATCTTCCAATCAGGATTCACTGGGAAGGGACTCATTTTTGTGTGTGTTAGAATATGTGAAGATATGTATTCACACCTACAACAGAGTTATGCAAATAATAAAACATAATTCCATAAACACTGAGCTCTAGACCAAGCACTATTATGTTTTTTAAAAATAAATGTGATCGTGAACTTACTCAACCTAAAATTCCTACTGCAAATAAGACAGTTTTCCACAAATATTTAAATCTGTTTTATATTCAGGTTCATGCATAGTCCAGTGCTGCATCTGGGATAGATCTGAATGTGTCAGGTTTCATCTGAATCTTTGAGAAGTTATTTCTCTGTTTTCAGTGACCTCACTGTTAACACATTTAACATAACCTTACTCAAACATGTTTTATCCCTTTTTTTGCTATGTACCTATACAGTTTCCATCTACCTTCTCTGTGTTCTGATGTCATCATGAAAAAGACTATAACAAGAAGAAAATGGATGCCATTTATTTCAATATATAAAGGGGGCTTATAAGAAAGATGGAGAGAGACTTTTCACAAGGGCATGTAATGACAGGACAAGGGGCAATGGTTTTAAATTGAAAGAGGATGGCTTTAGATTGGGCATAAGGAAGAAACTTTTTACGATGGGGGTGGTGAGACACTGGAACAGGTTGCCCAGAGAAGCTGTGGATGCCCCATCCCTGGAAGTGTTCAAGGTCAAGTTGGACGGTGCTTTGAGCAACCTAATCTAGTGAAAGATGTCCCTGCCCGCGGCAAGGGGTTGGACTAGATGGTCTTTAAAGGTCCCTCCCAACCCAAACCATTCTATGTTTCTGTGATTCTATTTCATCATCACAGACTCCTGCCTGTAAGGCAAGTGATAGAATCACTGGAGGCAGAACAAGCAAGTCATTTCTTACCTGAAATGCTCAAGTCTGGCCTTGTGAAAGCTATTATTCTCCCGTACTATGGGTCTTCTTTCTGTGGTGGTGCCATTCCAGGTGGTGCCTGCAATATTACCAAATAACATATTTTTTTTTCTTTTTTTTTCCTGTTCACCTTGCACTAAATAGAATGCACAAACTATGAAATTTGTAAAGCTAGCTAGTGGGAATTTCTGTGTGTTCGCCCTGCTTCAGAAAACATCAGTCTAAAATGCAATGATATTTTTAAGAATACCACAAGTGAAACACCAGTATTATTTATAGTCATAAAAATATTTTACCCAAATACATTAGACTTCAGATACAAATTGGATACTTTTCCCCCTCTGTAACCTACTTTTGAATAGTGCTTAGCAATATGAGGAAAATACTGAATAATTGGCATGTTAACTAAGTTCAGCTGCTAGCTTTTTCTTTTGGATGGAATCTAAGAAGGATATACAAAACTGTGTCTATTAGGCTCTAAATCAATGTAGCACATCCAAATTGCGTGCAGAAATTAATTCTGCAGTCCACTGTGCAACCAGACTATAAAGTCAAAAACCTATTTTAATTCTGGCTGCTGGCTGCAGATCAGGGTCTTCTCCAAGATACAGCATATCTTCCAACTGCTATGCACTAGATATCGATCTAAATCATTCAAAAACCACATCATTCATGGCAGCAACAGACTCAGCACTTGCATGTTGGTATTATCATGCTGTTTTTTCAGTGTCTTAAATTCTCACTCATTGCAGACCTATATGGATTCATTTTCTACATATAAGAATGTGTGTATATGTGTACTAAGCACTGCTGTCAGTTTTTAAGTTTATTTGAAATTTTGTTTCCAGGGGTGTCCTGGTTTCAGCTGGGATAGAGTTAATTTTGTTCCTAGTAGCTGGTATAGTGCTGTGTTTCAGATTTAGTATGAGAATAATGTTGATAACACACTGATGTTTTAGTTGTTGTTAAGCAGTGTTTACACTAGTCAAGGACTTATCAGCTTCCCATGCTCTGCCAGGTGCACAAGGAGCTGGGAAGGGCACATCCAAGACAGCTAACCCAAACTGACCAAAGGGATATTCCATACCATATGACATCATGCTCAGTTTATAAGCTGTGGGGAGTTGGCCGGGGGGCAGCGATCACTTCTCAGGGACTGGCTGGGCATAGGTCAGCGGGTGGTGAGCGGTTGCATCACTTGTTTTGCCTGGGTTTTGTCGTCCCCACCCCCCTTTTGTTGTTTTCCTCTTCATTTTAATTTATTGTTATTGTTGTTGTTATTGTTGTTGTTGTTATTATTATTAGTATTATTTTATTTCAAGTATTAAACTGCTCTTGTCTCAACCCAAGAGCTTTCTTACTCCTGCCCTTACAATTCTCTCCCTCATCCCACCAGGGCCAGGGGAGGGTGAGTGAGCGGCTGTGTGGTACTTGGTTGCCAGCTGGGGTTAAACCACAACAAGGGGGAAAATAAATATGTCTGGAGGTGAAAGAGGACAAAATATAGCTCTCTGCTTGAGTTTCAATCAGTGTGGCACCAATCCGTCCTCTGAGAGAGATCCTTAAGAGTGTTGGACAATTGCATATCTGCCCAACAGGTCCTTTTGTATTGGGTTTCACAGAATTGTGATGTGCCTGCCTTCCCTCCTCATTATTTATCCTTCCTTATTGATTTCACGTAGCAGAAAAAGGAACAATTTTTTTGTATTAATTAAGGTGCAGTACCCCTTTGCAATGTCAATGTATTGTGTCCTTGAAAAGACAAGAGACAAGAAGCTTGAATCTGCTTTATTTTTAGGCCTGATTATAAGCTTTCCTCATGAAAAGGCAGACATTGCACTCACCTAGAGCAGTCTTTGGGTGCATATTGTAACTGTAAGCAAGACTTCGTTGGGCTGCAGTGGAATGAGGCTGCCAGCACAACACAGAGAGCTGTGCCTGCACTGCCTTGCAGGAGGTGCTGCATGCAACTATGTGATGTACCAAGAACAGGTCAGAAGGAACTATGAAGCATACCTTGAAGTAAAGATGTCTTTGGAGGTAAATCAGTTTTGAGGCCTCAGTATCTCATCTCTCTAAGTTCCACGGGGAAGGCAAGGCAGATATGCAGATTCCCACTGAGCTGAGGTTTCAGCATTATGAATATCAGATATGCAGAATTAACGCAGGTGGGTTTTTTTAAGTTTGCCATAACTTTGATATCAGGGACTACATGTTGCCTTGGTCTGAAAAGTCTTGAACAGAGTATTAAGAGTGTACAAGGTGGCTACATTTTGCTACAAGCAAATAAAATTCTCAGTACTAAGCTGAGTAAGTTCCCAGTACCTTTTACATCTTAATGGCAAACAAGCTCTGTACATGGGATAACCTAAATGAGAAGGCGGCTTAAATGCAATCTTCCCCATGTGGTGAATTGGAAGAATTATTTGGCTGCTCATCACTATTGGCCCTAATTTAAAGGTCAGGTTCTCCAGGCTCTGAAGCACTTAATTTCTCCTTTACTTAGATGTGGAAAATGTGTTGAACAGCATTGAGGGGTAAGAACATAAGATTGAACATAAACACCCAAATTTAGTCCATACTAAGCCCTAAGTGAATATCCTAGTTGTTAATAACTCTCCCCCACATAAAGCTGAAGTATTTTTGACTGTATAATCAAGGATGCCTTCTCATTTCATTGCCTTGCATAAAAGCACAAGCTGGAAGTAAAAACTGTAAAGTGCAACTATTTATAGGATCATTCAGTAGTTTTTAATCTTCAGAGATTTTTTTTAATTAAATGCTGAATTTAAAATGAGAAAAATGAAACACTAGGTTAAAACTATGTCACTTCTTAAACAAATATTTCCTTACAGAATGGGAAATGACTTGCAATACTTGAATGCAGTCTCCAAGCTGAATTTATAGCGTATTAACTACTCCATCAGTTCTACTCCTGCAAGCATGAGACCCTTAAGGAATTCAATTCAATGTCATAAAAATGTACTTCTTGCTTAATGTTCACAGGGAAACATAAAACACTCTCTGTGTTTTAAATGAGCATCCTCATATGAGAATCATTAAAGATTGCCTTTGGATTGATCTGTCTCTGCTTCCACTGTGGCATAGTTTTTAGGCTTCATAACTGTAGTATATTACTTAAATCTCTTTTTTTCTAATAGGGAAAATATACGCATTTTTAACTTGGTGCAAAAGGGATCATAATGTAGGTATGATGTGGGTCTTCTGTACCCACCATGGTGTATACCACATCCTGGGAGATCATGGGTACTATCACATCTGAATTATTTTGTAAGATTGTTTTCACATTGCATATTTTGATATCATTACTTTTCTCATGTAACAAAGTACTTTGCAAATCAAAAGCTGGATAGAACAAGGTCATTTCTTTGTTGAAATACAATCATCTCTCTTTTGGTGAAGGGACAACCATTTAAAAACATAGTCAGGGAAAAATGGTGTAGAAGAACAACCCCCAGCAAAGAGCTGCAAGTAAAGCTGATTCCTTATAAAAGCACCCAGAAATCATCCCTGTTTGAACAGAATGAAGGAATAATTACATTTATTTTCTGCCTCTTCTTATAACAATGCTATGCAAAATGTGTGGATTTAAAAAGTATGAGAAATTCAGTCAGTCCCACAGCATTGCACAACTGTGTCTTATTTGTAATTCCAATGGAAGAAAATATCAGCAAAGCCTCTGGTCATGTTTCTTACATACAGTGTGATTGTCTAAAGTGAAAATCATAATTAAAACAGAAAATCACCTAAGCTTCCAATAAAGGAGGGCAGGGAATAGTTTTCACATCACACTGATATTTTATGGATCTATTTTCTTTATCCTGAATAAAAAGAATATTTAAAAAAAAAGCATTCACAAATCAAAAGTTAGAAACACATTATGTGCAGTTCATTGTATGGAGTGTTTCATTTAGAGAATTTCAAAGCATTTTGGTAACAATAAGTTTAAAAAAATCTATAATGAACTTGCATTTTGAAATTGGGTTAGGGCATAATCTTTATAAATCTCTAGTACATTGTATGACTCCAGTACTAAAAATCTCTGGAGAAAAAAGACTAAATAATTTACTGAGCTGGCTATAGGCCAGGTCTTTCAAATCCTCTCCAATGTTCACTACAAAATCATATGCCATGAGTTTGAAAGACTGTAATGTTATTGAGTGGAATGTCTATTATCTCCTCAAATATTAGGCATGACTTAAAAACAAATTTCTTTCTGAGGAGGTAGGATGCCAAAATGCTATCATCTGCCTCTTCTGTACCGGCCAAAGCAATAAAGGGAGTTCTGCTTTGCTGTTTAATCTTCCAGCCTATCTTGGACAGAAATAGAATGTCACTTTATTTACTTTGTCACTTCAGAGTTTTTAAGTGGCCTCTCCTGATGGATCCAAGATATCTTTCTCCCTTTTTTCCTGTGATAAGGCCATCCAAGTCAGTTTTGATAATCTGATGCATCAAAACTAATGTTGGCATCTTCTTTAAAAAAAAAAAAATACTCTTAGCAACAACTATGACTAGATTTTTTTTTTTCTGAAACTAAATGTAGATGTATATAGTTCTACTTTAGATGCCAGATTTTTGACAGTAGGTATCTAAATTCCATCAGCAATCCAGCTCCTCTTGGAAAAAACAAAATTGGATACTTGGACTGGTGGGAAAATGGGCTTATCTTAGGTATTTAGGGAATGAAAGAACAGATTTGAACTATGTGGGGAATGAAAGAAAAGAACTGGTTAAATTGTCCTTTTGCAGGACATTTTGTTTAGGCAGGAGCAAGTTACCTGCAGTATTGCTTCCATGGCAAATTAAGTGGAATTCAGGGAATCATGCCATCAAATTGCCCCAAACAGGACTTTATTGGTATGTTGCAAAATATTTTCTGAACTGAAGCCTAGCAGAAAGATGATAAAAATACTATCTTCATCTGACACTATGCAGTTTTCTTAGGGTGGGAGTATGCTGACTTTGAAGGAAGTCATAATCGTAGAGTTTCAGTCTAGTAAAGTGGGCATTTTTATGCCTATGGAGCTTTATGCGTATGAGGCTCATAATCCATGACAGAGGCTGCTGAATATACTGCTCCCAAGTTAGTGGCTGAGAATCTCCTGTGTTCTAGGTTAGACCTCTAATCACAAGACTCAAGGAGCCATCTCTTTTCCCCCAAACCTAAAATTAGGAATCTGTGATTTTAAAAAATGTGTGCTAAAGTTGTATGTGTAACAAATGTGGTTGGCTTTGCACAGTGGATAAATCACCACCCTAGCAGCAAGTCCCAGTTATTTTGCTCACAGTAGTCTGTGAAGTTACTTGTTTTACATGCATTGGATTTGGTGTATTGCATCATGGATTTACCCTTTAATAGCCTGGCACAGTTGGTATTTGTCCCAGCTGGGTTACACAATTGGGAACTTTGATCTGATACCTTCTAACATTTGTAGATTCCTAAGGAGTAAATGTGATATAGTCTTGATATGACTGACTTCAGTTTAGACAAAGCTTAACTCAGCTATGATTACTTTATCAGAAACCTTGCTATTATTGTTGCTATTTCTGATTACAATCACTTCAAGTTTTTCATCTCACAAAGACATTGAACAGGCTTGCTGTAGAATTGCTGACCAATGAAATGTTAAAAAAAAGTACTTAGTAAAGCTAGAAAACTGCATAAATCAAATGATGACAACAGGAAGTTTCTGAGCAGTGGTACTTCAACAGATGTGTAGCTCTGTAGTTAGGGAAGCACTTCTTGATACATTTGTTTTTTAAAAACTCCTTATTTTTCACATGGAGTTTGTTTTACATGCTGTTTAAACTTATGATATGATACAGTTTCTGATAGCTTTAATTCAGGAAAGGAAAGTGATGGCTGCTTATGAAGCCTCGGGACTTAATTCTGCTTTCACTCAATGCTCATGAAAGCAAATTTCTCTTGCTTTCTGTGTGTGTTAGCCTGAGAGAGAACCAATTTCTGAAATGAAACTTCAGGTTTGGATTCCACACTTTTTTTAAGGAAAATTAAATTATGATGAGAAAACAGGATGGTTTTCATCCCAGGATCTTTGGAAATGTTTTCTGAAGTTCTCTAATTTTAGATTCTTCCAATTCCATGTATTTTTTCATATACTTCATATACTTTTCATACTTTTTCATGTACTTCACTTTCATATACCATTTCCAAAGGAAATTAGAGCTTTATTTAAATCTCTTTTTAGATTCTCCAGTTGATGTTTTTAGGAAACTTGCTTTTAGTGATTAACCCCTTTTTTCTTTCTTAGTTTGAAGGATGGAAAATTGCATAGTTCTGACCACTTACATTTACAGTGATAGCACCATTTTGTTAAGAACAACCTTCTTGATTAAAGCAAATTTCCAACTGATTTCTTTTACAAAGCCTAAAAAAGGGGCTTCAGAATTTATATCATATATGACCTACTAATCTGAAACTCAAAGTATGTTAGTGCTTTTCAGGGTGTCAGCCTTTCCAAGTTGATTCTCTTTAACATGGAGTGAATCTACATTTCTACCTGTGCTCTGACATCTTGTTTCATGTTCCCATGTGCTTGCAACATCCTTGCTTCTATACAGGAGGTCAGGTTATTTTTCTTATAACCCACACACAGAAAGTCCTCTGCTGTCAGCTCTCATTGCTGCCCACCAAGAGGGCTGGAGGTTTTAACTCATCATATGTTGCCTTTCTGTGAGGGAAGCAGGTCACACTGCAGGGAAGGAGTGCCTACATAGTGAGTGAGCAGTAAATGCAGTGTTGTAGCCTCTCCAATATTCCAGGAAAAAGCACATCTGGGGTCGTACTGCTCCTCGATGAAAAGAGGAAATGCAGAGGTAGACTCTCCATTCAAGAGGAGTCTGTAATAAAGTAGAAGACAACAGAAGGAGCCAGGCATAGAACGAACAGTGATCCACAGCGTGGTCTAAAACCCCATGTAAACTCATTTTAATCCAAACACATTGACATATGCCTTACAGGCTTCTTTGTGAAGTGAAGTCCTACTCAACAGGGATATTTACAATCAAAGTCAAATTTACAGAGTAGAGAACATATGCACTCCATATGCCAGGCCTTCTGTATTCTCCAATGCACCTCTATACCTCTTTCCCATTCCCATTCATTGTCTCTTCTAACGATGTGTTTGCTGTAGGTATAAAGACTAGACAGTTAAATCATATTTGAAATTCAATTGTGTAATGAATATCCTGCAGTCTCATTTGGGCTTCCTTGCTGCAGAGAAGTACAGGCAACTTTTACCAATAGTACGAAATGAACAAAGMAGTTCTCCCAAAGCAGCTGCCATAAGCTAACAATGACTTCTAAATACTGCGCTGCTTCTGATAATTCTTTGCAGTTGCTGCAGGGCTAAATCTTTGTTTATCTTCTGTCATAAAATATGACTCATGAAGATTCTCTGATTTTCATTCCCCCAGATGATCAACAATGACTTATCCTSTAAAACATTCTGACTCAGCTAATTTGAAACACTCAGTGACAATTTTTAAGTGAGAAAACTGCTATAGTGTGGAAGCTTTCATACATCAAACGATACATGTTCTAAATTACCACCCACTATTTTGTAAGACATTAAGAACAGCAATGTTTCACCCAGAACAGTCCTGAGGAATAGGCTTTTTGATATCAAGGGCTAGGGTTCAAATACTAATATTCCATGTAGTATTACTATTTATTTCTGCTGTTGGGCCACTTTTTGCAAGTACTAACTTTAGCACTGGGGAGGAATATAAACTTGGTTACTCTTTAAACTCCTGGAAGATCAGCATGAACAAAAGCAGAATGGTTTCTTCGAGTGGACTCAGGAACAGAGAAATTTTTTTTTTTTTAGTTTTCTTACCTGGTCCTGTGCAGCATCAATAAGGTGAGTTGAAACTGTTGGGATATTCGAGCTAAAATCAAAAACACTGACAGCACAAATGCTCCCAGTTGCATAAAATGAACCATGAGTTGAATTCTGCTAACTCACTGATAGAAAGGCGTCTTCAGTTCACCTAGAAGTGTTGGTCTCCCTCAAATCCAGACTGTCAGTGTGGCTTTTGTTAGGAAATCCCACAGAGCTGATAGTTTGGATGACCTTCTGTCATGCAATATGTGGGAACTGAAATAAAAACTTTGGAAATGAGGGACCCCAACACGATCAACATGTTTTTCTAGAACAGTGTTTTCCAATTTGTCTCTGATGGTTTCAGCAATTCCTATCCTTCAAAACCGTCCAAAAAAACCTGCAGTGATTTGTTGTCTAATTCCTATTTGTTTGACCCTTGGCTGAAGTTGCAATGTTCCCTCATGTCTGTTTTCCTACTTTATTTTTTCTTTTTGAATTTCAGGCTTATCAACGAGTCTTTGAGGGATCAGTTGCTAGTTACCATACAGAAGACTTTCACATACACCCGAACCCAGGCACAGCACCTCTTCATTATCCTCATGGAGTGCATGAAGAAGAAGGAGCTGGTATGTTCACACTTTCCTTAGAGGCAAAGAGAAAGCTCAATGCATTGTTTTGATCAAGTCTTTAAGGTGCCTGTTGAAGGATTTCACAAATCTGATCACTGTGATCCAGATTCTAAAAGGATATTATATCATGTGGATTTTTGTTTGCTTTAATCTATATTTTCTCATTTAAAGTGATTAATCCAACAGATCTTTTCGCTTTGTAAATTCCTCTACATTTCCTTTGATAGGACAAAATCCAGCTAGTAGAGTATGGATATTATTACTTTTCAGTCATCCTCAGGCATACCATGATTAAAATTCTACCTCATTCAACTACAGAAAACCTCAGAAGGAAGCATAACTGTTTATCTGTCACTGGGAACATATTTTAAAGATGCTGTGGATTTGCACAAATATCATTAGGGCTATTATTTTATTATGGAGATGTGCGACAGGAAAAGAAAACAGCTTGTCTCCAAGGCTCCTATTCTGCAGTGGCAAGGCTATCCCTTTAACGCATACTTATACTTTCTTGAAGAACACAAGATCKCTCAATTTCTGGGAGCTCCATGAGGCTGCTTTTGCAGAAGCAATTCTGAAGCAAAATCACATTGTAAAAAACTTGGGATTAAATTCCAGGGGATTTTATTCCTTACAAGCTGTCTGAATAGACATGCTTCAATTTTGTAACTTAATCTTTCTTCTAAGCTTTGGTTTTGGTTCATATCGTAGCTTCCTGGAATTCCAGGATGATGACAGTCTGCAACACTCAAGAGGAAAGATTGACTCAGTTGTCTAACAGAAGTTTCATTTTCTGAAACTGTTTGAGTTTTTTGTGACTTCATCCTCTGCAGTACCTTTTAATTTTAGTTGAAAATATGACATGGAGTAATTAATACCACTGGAAGGGAATGGGGGAAAACAGTTAGGAAATGTTAAAAAAAAAAAGGCTGCCCTTCTAGACAGAGTTTTGCAAAATAGAAGATATTTCTTTATATGGTTTAACTTGCCAAAAGCGCAGTATTCTGTTCAGTAACCAGCAGTTCGTGCAAACATCAAAAAGTGGTCAGCCTTCCTCATGCATAAGTAATCATTTACATGTACCACAATCACCTGGCATGTACCTTGGACAATGGCAGGGAGGAGAGGATCCCAAGGACAACATTTCAGGGAAGACATGACAGCAGCATGCAGTTCCACTATGCTACTGCAATGTAGATGGTTGATGGAACTGGACATACAGCCATCCCTGCTGCCTTCTTCCTCCCACAATCAGAATTCAAACTGTATAGCAGACTTTAAACACCCTTTAGCTATTCACAAGCAGTCAGTGCAGGCCATAAGGTATAGACTAGTCATCCCTTCCCTAGGTGAACTACATCAAGATCGAGAGTTCTTTTTTCTTTCTTTTTCTCTTTTTTTTCTGCAAAATTTCCCTTGCATTAAAGACTGTCAGAAAAATAGATTGTGCTACAGAAATACTTCTCCTATCCATTTGTGATTGTCAGGATGTACCATGACCTCCATGGCACTTGAGCTTGCTTTACATGTGTAGTACATATGTGCCTCAGCCTACCTTAATGTTGAATTTGCTGTAACATTTCTTATCAATGATTAGGAGAGAGAACCTCCTTAGGGAAACAGCATTAATTCTTTTCTATACATATAGGACCTACTTGTGAACCAGTGTTCTGCATGCAAACATAAAAGCATACTTAATGATAGAAGATGGAAGAAAGGAATGAGGAAGTGAGGGAGAGAGAGAGGGAGAGCAAAAGGGAGGGAGCAAGGGAAGCAGGAAGGCAGAAAGGAGGAAAGGCAGGAAGGCAGGAAGGTAGAAAGGAACGAAGAATAGAAAGTAGAGGCAGACATTGAATTATCAAGAACGGAAAAATGCAATTCTGGATTGTTCCAGACATCTAAATCCAGAACTGGTTGTCAGGCTTTGAACAAACTCTGCTACTGCAAAGTTAACTATGAAGTTTTTGTCTCCAGTATTCACATCAAGATTTTTATTCCAAGCAAGGTTGTGCATTTGTTACAAGTTTCTTTGCAGACGCGTAACCTCTGTCACCACTGACATTCTTTACCTACAGGTCTTGTGAAGAGCTATTAGCCAGAAGATGTTTTGCCCAAAATTAGGTGTTCTGAATTTGAATTTATACCACTAACCCAACCATATGTAAAGAGAATACATTAAAACAGGTGTTTCTCTCTGGTACCTCAGTTGTACTCAGAGTGTTAATTTTAACAGTGGTATGCTGGAAAGATTTTATGTCTGAAATGTGGTTGCTAGGCTAATGGTGTCCTTTAAGACTCATAACCTTGTATATGAATGTAAAAGAAAGATGATACTCATAATGATGAAGATACCATTACCAGAGGAGATGGATGACCTGGGAGATGTGAAGTATTCTCAGGAGTGAGTGGTGACTTCGTTGGTTCTACAAAGCCAGATGTTTCTTATTTCCACATCTGTCCCAGCTGTTGTCCTTCCTCAGGCTCGACCTTCTGATTTCATTGTGCATAAGACCAAACAATGTTTGATAAACTGACTTCATCATTAGTCTGATCTCCCCTCTCCCTAAAGAAACAAATATAAGGAAGATGCAAAAGATTGTCTCAGAGAGCTCAGCAGCAGCCAAATTGATCATGGCTATTTTCCCTAAGTTCATGGTCAGTGTGCCTGACTGTCTGACTTTGTGGCTGCTGAATTCGTAGGGAACAAAGCAGACAGTGCAGGAGAGGCTTGTCGTATTACAGTGTGCTGCTAAACAATTAAGTGCAAACAGGGTACAGACGGGAAGGTGCTCTTATAGTAAAGTACCTAAATACAGATGAATCACAGATGTGGAGAGAGAAAAGAAAATGCAAGTTAATCTCTGGAAAGGAACAAAACTATCATTGAAAGAATTTTTCCTACTCTACCTACTTAGAATGTGTAAAAAGACTGGCATCTCTTTTATAAATTTGACATAAGTGTGGTTGCCAGGGAAAAAACCTAACCATAACAAAAATTACCCCCTTCACAGAACATCAGATTTTTCAAGTTCTGACATTTTGGACTTCATGTTTAAAGAATGGTCTCTGAATTGTATGCCCAAGGAGCATCATTATTATGTTGTGCAATGTTCCATTTATTTGATAAAGTGGAAGTTTGTTTGTTGAATAAAATCTGAGTACAAAAGCTGGTTGATAAGGTGAGGCCATAGCAGAGAAGAGATCTAAGTCTGTTAGGTTTGCAAGACAGAGCAAATTCCACTTCTCAATTTAATGAGTAGTTTTTATTAAATTGTAAATTTAGCTGTGTTGGTACTGCAAGAATCAGGGTTTATATTCAGGAATGTATTTGGACCAAGGTGCTTAATGAGGTCTATGGTATAAAAGTCTATTTAAAATGAAGTAAGACTATACAGGTCTGCATATATAACTGTAGATTACAAGGGCAGGAGAGTGTTTTGTATATAAGTTATGGAGATTCTCTACTGTCACATTTACATAGAATTCTTAAGAAAAGTTTATGCCAAGAATTTCCTAAAATAGGAGCATGAAGGCTCACCAAAGCTGAGTGGGCAGGAGGCATTGTAAAGTCCAGTCCATGCTTTTTTTCAAAAAGCACCATGAACTTTTTTTCTACATGTTCCCATCTCCTGCATGCAGGTCATGAGAAGCTAAAACAGCCCATTTGATGGTAACTTGCCTGCCACTAAAAAAAAAAAGAAATGGAGCGGCGGGGGAATTTAAGAAAAGAAAGAAGAATTTTTTGCTTAGGACATTTGCATTCCATATCAATTAGTGCAAAGCTACAATAAGATGGGATTCCATAAATTAAAAAAAAAAAAAAAAAAAAAAGTAGAATAAGACAGTCTTCAAGGGTGTTTTTGATCTTTCATTCTATTCTGGTTACCTTGCTAATCCCAGATTACAACGAGCAGTTGAGGGCACTGCCTGAGGACACAGTCTGGAAGGACATTTCCCACTGGAGCCCCAGCTCAGCCCTGGAGTCGAGTGGCAGCGAGGAAGGGAATCCCTCAGATAGCAGGTTAGGAGAGTTCACTTCAGATAGTCCCTGAAAAGAGGTTGTGTTGGGTTATAGTTCAGAAGTCTGTTTCCAGCTGTGCAAAGGATTATTTATTTCTGTTGCAGTAAATAAATTAGCCTCATTATTTTCCCTTAAAGAAAGTAATTCTGGTGTTTCAGTTTTCTGACAAATACAGGCTGCTCCATTTTTTTAGGAGTGCTTAACCATTTTGCAGCTTAGGCTGGCATGTTGCTGGTGTGCTTTGTTCACAAATCACAATGTAAATTTCTCAGAAGCCAGAATGTGCTTTCCAACAAGCTGCATGGGTCCATCTGTGGACCTTCATTGGGCAGGCTCTGGGAAAGACCATTTTGGCAAGCCAGAAAGGCCCATGTCCCTGGAAACAACCACACTTGTTGCAGTGAGATACATATGTCATAAAACTAATGCTTCCAAAATAGTACTTTGAGAGTGAATAGACCTAATCTTATATCCGTTTAACAGAAAAGGCATTTGCTGTGAATCAGGATAGGTCCGATCTTAGTACCTTAGTAATCAAAAAATGGCACATTAACACCAGCAGTAAACACTGTGTGCCGCCTGCTGGTTAAGTTTGTTTTCTTATTACTACCATGACCATTTTCTGCTGAATTTGTTTCCTTGAATGTTTGAAGGTTCAGTTACTACGTTAAGCAAACTGATAGTGTCATTGCCTACCACTGCATTACAAGAAGAGTTTGCAGAACAAGGAGAGTGTGGATGGTGGGCATAGGTTTGTGTGCATCCATGAATTCCTGGAACTCATTTCCACAGACACAATTTAATTAGTTTCTTGCTAAAAGAGAAACAATAAAATCCCATCTCTATCTCTTGTCAGCAAGTAATGGATATTTTTTACTTGCCTCTCCTTTTCTCTATTGTTCCTGTACCTCAGTGTATGGTCACTGTGACGAACATAATGGCTGCTTRGGGATAGTGTAAACCTTACTTCTACTTTGTGTTGCTGAGTGCATATATATGGTAATAGGTCATTCCAGATGACTTCATGACTAACTTGCAACTCTGGTGCTGTCAGATTAAACAAAGCAGGTGTCATGCTGAAGTAGCTGGGTGCATTGAGCTGAGATCAGGACAACCTGCATTATGAAGGTGGTTGCTATTTATTGTGGTTTTCTTTCAAACAGAGACGGATCCAAATTTTCCAGAAATACACAGTGCATGAGCAGGCTGTGTTGCAGGGCTAACATTCATACCCCAATATTATCTTACTAATGCAGAGCTTTGACTCAGCTTATTGGTTACTTACCCAAAGTACTGGGAAGCTGTTGAGTGATCTAGCAGTTTCTTTTCTATTTGCACTACGAATAAGACTTACTCATCTTCGGTAGTTTCAGTTTTGCCTAACAGAAAAGGCTGGAGCAAACCTGTCCGTGTTTCTGGAAGAGTTTATACTGGGAAGAGCTTGACTTGATCATATATTGGCTGCAAAAACATTGTGCTTTTCAGCTGGATGTGCAGGCTCAGTGAATTTGTGTGCTAATTGAACACCATCTGCAACTGTTTATTAGCATACACATAGATATGTTCTGAATTAAATATTAGCTAAATCAGATGGACTTTTAAGAATTTAACAGCATATTGTCACTTCATTTCTTTGGCCCTTCCCAAAGGTTAAAAAGTTCATTCAGATGCATTTTTTTTAAAGACATTTGGCTTCAAAAACAAATAAATTATTTCAGCTAAGATTTTTTAATGCTGATGGAATCTTTTTTATAGAGGAGGCAGAAGAGGGCTTGGTGACTTCTCCAACAGTAAAAATCAACTGTAGTTCCGGCAGGATTATAGTTGCTGTGAACAGCATGTAATTTGGCAGTAGAGATCTGGAGCAGGAAAGCATCATGTAACTACCAGCCTGCTGGTTGCTGAAACAACTCTTGTCTCTCCCGTGGAAACACCCTGTGAGATTTTCGACATAACGTGTGCTGCTGCTAGTTAGTCCTCTGCATCTAAATGGAGGTGCCAGTCCTCTTCAGCAGTGACTGTAGCAACTCTCCTAATTTTGATGAAGGTTAAATCTCCTATCCAGTCAGTGCAAATCATAGGATTAGTCTAGTACGTAGGCCCTACCTCTGTAAGTAAGTGTTAAGGTGATGATTACAGGGTAGTTTTAAATTCTGCAAACCTCATTTGATTTCTTTTTTGCTAGAGAGATAAAACCATATTTTGATTTTTCAGCTGCCAAGAAGTCAGATGAAGTTAGCTGGGCTTTGCCATTGACTCCACAGAGAACAAAATCTAATCCTAGGACCGGGTTTTTTATTTCAGTAGTTCAGAGAACAAGTTCCACAAGCAAAGCAGCTATATACATTAAAAAAAAAAAAAAAAGTAAAAGAAAAAGAAAAAAGGCAACGGCAGCTGTTGTATTACACTGAAGTCTTGAAAAGCTTTTGATCCTACCGGCTGCTTTTCAGCTGCTGTCAGATGAGGTAGGGCTTCTGCTAACAGAAAGCACAAGAATGTCAGACCTACTGTTGAAACAAAAGTGTGCAGTTTAGGCAGTTATTTGGTCCATCCTGAACCTCTGCTGTGCCATCTTCAGCACAAGTCTGCAAAGACCAATATTGCTTTTGTCCTTTTGTTGATTACATTCCATAAGTAGACATTTTCTGTTTTGTTTGGTGCATACTGCCTGCACAATTATCACAGATGGAGTCACCTAGTAGATACTAATGCAACTTACTAAAAATCTCTTCTCTTCCTACATATTCTGTGATTAAAATTGCAGCTACAGAAATTAAATTTAGAATGTTTCTTTTCCCTCTAAAAATACAAACTTGTGAAAATTTCCATTACCCCATTTACACTATTAACAAGTAATTCTGGGAAATGCACACTGAATCATTATACAGCTTTGTTAATTGTCCCAGTAATGAAAGTGAAGGCAAAATAATACTGTGTGACACAGCAACTTCCACATTAGATAATATAGACCAATTTTTGCAATCAGGGAATTGGAAGGGTTCAATGCAGTTTATAAACTCCACAATACTGTTCAGAAACCTGTCTTACTCCCTGGCTCTGTTGTGTCTGGGGAGTCATAATTTCTTTTACCTTTCTTAGAAAATATAATTACTCTTTCTGTGGCTTCAGATGGGGCATGGAGACCCATTCATTACTGCTGTAATGTCTTAGTCATAGATGAGGAGCTCACTGTATGAGATGCAGGTTCTGTGTAGATACAGCAGTAACTGCAAATTTACTGTCCTATAGTGTCCTGGTTTCAGCTGGGATAGAGTTAATTTACTTCCTAGTAGTTGGTATAGTGCTGTGTTTTGGATTTAGTACCAGAATAATGTTGATAACACACTGGTGTTACTAACGTTTACACTAGTCAAGGACTTTTCAGCTTCCCATGCTCTGCCAGGTGCACAAGAAGCCGGGAGGGAGCATAGCCAGGACAGCTGACCCAGCTGGCCAACAGGGTATTCCATACCATRTGACATCATGCTCAGTACATAAACTGAGGGTTGGTCAGGGAGGGGTGATCACTGCTTGGGGACAGGCTGGGCATCAGTCGGCAGGTGATGAGCAATAACATTGTGCATCACTCATATATTCTACCATTATTATTATTATCATTATTTTCCCTTCCTTTTCTGTTCTATTAAACTGTCTTTATCTCAATCCACAAATTTTACATTTTTTTTTTTGGTTCTCTCTCCCATCCCACTGTGGGCAGGGGGAGTGAGTGAGTGAGTGGCTGTGTGGTGTTTGGCTGCCTGCCGGGTTAAACCACAACATACAGGAATGTCTTACACTAAGTGAGCTGCCTTTTCCAAGTATTACCTACTTAGTCTCACCAGCAAACCTGCTAGGAAACTAATGGTTTGTGGCTATTTTTGCTGCTTGGTTTCTGTGTGCTATCATGACGTTGTTGTCAACCTAAATACAGAATAGACATACGCCTGCATCATCTATAGCAAAGAAACCTGGGCATCGAAGTACTGTCAGACTATTTGAAAATATGTTGCAAAGCAAAACTAGAAATTGAAGTTTAAGATGGAGAAAGAGTCTCTGACTTTAATACCGTTGCCACCCAACCAAGTCACCATACTTCCTTCTAAGGTCAGCATTTTCAGTTCAGATTAGAAGACATATGTGTGCATGTAAGTCCTACAGACAACATTGTTTAGGGCAATGATTTGCAAAACATAATTTTTCAGTATATACAGCAGTGGGAATGACCAAACTGAATTCTTGTTCTCTTAAAATAACAGAATATTAGGTCTATCAATCTCAGTGATGAGCTTTTTACATCACTCGTGGCTTTTTTATTAAACTTTGCCTTGAAAAACAATTCAGTTTTACATTGCTTAGTATCTGTGAGCAAGAAATGGGTTACAGGTTAAATTATCTCACTAAAAGCCCAGAATGACATTAGCTTGCTTGGCTGGTTTTTACAGAAATTGTCCTATCCAGAACTGTTAGTTTAGCAGATCAGAGACATTGCAGATCCAAGGTTAGGTGCCAAAAAGACCCTATTTATTCAAGAGTAAAACTGTCTAAGACTTTGATTGCCTGCCAGTTCTTAGTTTCCCAGAATGAGCTAATAGGACTTGTGTGGGGACACCCACCCACATAAAGACCAGAGATAACTGAGACTCTAAATATAAAACAAATCTCAAATGGTATGGACACAGGTCTTACTCAGAAGGTCAGACACACACATAGATAGAAGTTGATTCTAACCCCTTCAGTCCATGGCATGGGTGCCTGTTCATCTGTCAGAATAAGAGTGGTGTCTGGGAGAAATACCCATTTGATGGGGTTACATGGCAGCTAACATCTCCTTTAAAAGCATTTTATTCAGGCTTCTCCTCAGTATGTGCTGGAACCCATGCATGATTGTTATATCATCAGTGGATCAATGTTTGTGGATAAGAGCTGCTTTGGGACCAGTGGGGTTAATAAACTCCTGTATACTCGGGTTTGATTGGTCTTAACTCCTATTACTTGGGATTCAGATGTCAGAGCCTTCATTATTTTATTCACCGTACTACTCATGTCCCTTTTTACCTATCTAAGTCCACATTTCTTTCCTGAATCAGGTTTGAATGAATTACACCAATGTTTGAATGAAAATGCCTATCTCATCACCCAAAACCATTTCGCTTTTTGTGTCTGTTCTTAACCAGTTCCAAAGCTGCAAGTCTACATGGAAACACATCTGTGTTTATCATCACAGTCTGTTGATGTGCACAGCCCAGTGATTTAAAGGACAATGTCTAAATTCTATTCCCCTGCTTATATACTTTGTGACTTACAATTTATATTTACTCACGTTTCTTCAACTTTAAAATCAGGGACTGGTATTTCACTGCCTGAATAGAGTCATAAATGGCCTAATGTAACAACAGCATGAAACCTGTTTTATAAGGAAAAGGATTGTTTTCAATGTTTTTACTGCCAAAACTTATTTTTGGTCATTTATTCCACTCAAAAATATGGATATTCCATTCCAAAATGCTGACAGTGCTGAAGGCTTAAAAAGTATGTGCACATTATGAAATATAAAGTTTTTTACATGGGACAAAGTTGTGAGATTTCCATAGCCTTTTCTCTTCAGTCATTAAGGGGTTGACACAGCTGTCTCAGTCTGGAACAAAAGCTACCAATTGTGGGGGAAGCCAAACATTTACAGTAATTTCTGTCAAATGATTTTCTGTGCACCTAGATGGCTCCTCAATTGCAGAATTGCTGCCTTTCTTATAAGGACAGATGTTCTTGTTTGTTCCCTGCTCCTTACCAGACAATGAGTCTATGGCAAATTATTGGATCAAAGAAAAATGTGAAGTGTTGCAGTGCTGCCACAAAGCAGAAGGAGATGTAAAATTTAAAAATTCTACAACCAACATTCAAACTTCTCCCCTCATATCTGCTCCCTCTTATTTCCTCATTTGGAATTCTCTTTTTTATTCCTCAGAATAGCAGACCACTTAATTTAGGTTTTCCCTAAACATAATTCTCTCTAATCTTTCTATTCCTGAATTTCCTTGTATTTGGCCATCCCCTTTCTTTTGCAGTATTATCCATTGACTCACCTGCTCACTTTGATCTTTGTTATGCTTCCACATCAAGCAGCTTTTCCCCTGAGTTAAACAGGATTATTCATTGCAAGAAAAAAGGAAGTGCTTTCCCTCTTATCTGAAACATTTTGAGGCTTTGCATAACTGACCTCCTTTAATGTTTTGTTTTATCAAATTCTTATTTTTCTTTTCAGGGTAATTTTCCTCTGAAATATTTAGGTAGGCCTAGCTAAATTATAAATGTCAACATGTACTCTGCAAGGAATTACCTATTTTGCTGAACCAACCCATGCTCTCAAACAGGAGAGTTTCAAGTTGTATTTGCAATTGCATCTGCTTTGTTGTAGAAGAGAGATGGTTTTTTCTGACTTATGTAACCAAGATGCATACAAACAATTTGTGTGCTTGTCAGAGGTGAGATTTAAAGACATTCAAAAATTTTCTGGAGATAGCAGAAAAAAAAAAACACTTTGAATGAATTTTAAATCACCGTATATTTTCTCCTCATGTCACAGTGAAATGATGGTGAGAAACAACTCCGTCTCTGAAAGCATGGATAATTTACAGCATTCTTAAGATGCTATGAATACAGTATGTAAAGAGAGCACTCTTGGCTGCTTTCTCTGCTCTCATCACTGCTACCTTATTTTTTTCCTCTGTCTTCAGCTGTCCGTTGTCTAGTCAGCAGGCACTGTCAATCTGAGGTGTAGAGAATTATTTTTCTTCTTCATCTCGTCTCCTTCATGACAGAGGATAAAATGCCTTTCTGTGCAGGTGTGCACTGCATTCTCCCTGCTGATTTGGTGGTGTTTCCTCTCTCTCCAAACAAATACAAGCTAAAAATCTGAATATATTTCAGCTCACTCTTCATACTCTGAAGTGGTTGAGGTTAACCCTACTGTAAAAAATGAAATGTTCACATGTAATAGAATATTTTAGAAATACTAAGTACAGCCTGGTGCTGCGTAGCTATACAAATTCAATCCTGGGCCCTTACACTGGCCTTGAACAGAAGAAGCTCTTCCATCTCTGTCGAGTTTTCAGAATAAGTCCTAGAAAAAAAGTGGTGTGGTGGGAGGGAAGGACTCACTTTTTGGTTATAAAAGGCATTAGAAGAGGAACTGAATATGCTGGTAGTTGGGAAGAATTTTTATGTCCTGTGATTAATTTTACCAAATGCTGTTTTAAACTATTTCAAAACAGTTTTTTACATTAATTCCCATCCTATGACCTGGCAAATTTGCAGTTAATGATGACTGTGGCTGCTGACCCTACCTATTGCTCTCGCTTCGCATTCAAGGGGTAAAATCAATTTCGTCTGTGTAAAGTACAAACCTGTTCGCAGTGTAGCAGCTCATACTGATGAAGGTTTATCATTCATATATCCAGCTAGGCCTGAATATAGCAAACTGTGACACAGCTATGCTGGCTTAGAGAGGACTCTATAAAGCGAAACGAACAAATTTTTGTGTCAAGGAATTTCCTATAGGTCTATATGACTTGCTCTTCGGAGCACTAGAACTGCTTCTGCCTGTCTTCTGCACAAGTCCTGCCCTCTCCACACACAATAGGTCTGCTTCACCCAGATTAGTAAGGGACAGAAATGTGAACAGTTATTGAGGAACCGGGCAGGGGGACAAGTTGTAAGAATTCAGAAATTTTATTATTAGAACCTATTACAACCTGCTCCTTGTCTTCCTAAGTATCTCAGTGCTCCTGCCACTTCAGGGGTTGTCTCACCTATGACTTCATTTGCTTTCTGTTTGACCACATCTTCCCTCCTCAGCATCTATTTGACATATCCTCTTCCTAGCTGGTCCTTTGATTTGGCAGCTTCCATTAAGGAGACCACATGTACACATCTGCATATGGACAGCTGTGATTTGTATTTCTAAGGAAACCCTGCATTTACATGCACACAGAACTTGGGAAATCCTAAGTGGCAGTGTAATATCCGTGTTTCTCAATGTGTGAATAATTTGTGAAAGTCTGTTTGGTATTCATTGCTCTTATGTAAGACAGTATTACCTGACTTTGCCTATAGAAGTACAATGCAGTATCAGTGTGAAGGCAGGAAAACAACAGAATGCATCATACTAGGTTAAACTGACCCTGCTGAGCCAGAAACTATGTAGAGGAAAGGGAAAGGGAAAGAAAAAGTAATCTATCAAATAAGCATGAAGCTAGTGCTAAACAGAAAGCAGAGCTGTTTTAAAATGAGTGCTTTTGATAGAGTCTGAGGTCAAATAATCTCTTCCCCCTGCTCCCCCCCTTGCTTTCTATCCCGCTGGTTTTTTTTTCTCCATCTCTTTGGTTTTTGCTTGCTTGCTACCTGCCCTGCCTGAAAATTAGGTTTCTACCCTGCTGGACTGTAATTATTGCTGGCAAGTATCACAGTGTACCGCAATCGTTGTGCTTGCAGAGAAGGTCTGTTTTGGCTCAGTGATTTCCTAGCACATTTTCCTAGGAAGAATTAGGACACAGCTAGGTTTTTTCCCTGGAAGTTAATCTTGTTCACGTTAAGATACTTCAGTAAAATCTGCAATGAGGTAGAGGGAAGACCTTTCCAGTTTTGCAGGGGGGGTTGTCTTTTCCTGCTTTTAAGGGCAAAACCTCATGCATTTCACTCAGGCAGGTTTTGTGGAGGCAAATGAGAGGTAGTCTTGTGACACAAGGGTTTGACCTCCTCCTGAGAGGAGCCTAGCAGAGCTGGTGGTCCTTGCCCAGCTGCCCCCAGAGTTGGAAATAGCTGCTATCTACTATACTTTGCAAGTAGATCAGTATGGGCCTATCGAAAGAAATCCAGATATTAAAGTTACATTTAGCAAGAATCTAGATGCCTGTTAACACTGTTTTTGCAGCTTGTTGGTGCAACCTTTATTGGTGACTCAGAGACATTTTTCCTTGTCTGTTTCAGGTGTGTTTTCATCTGAAGATTTAACTCTTTCTTCAGTGCACTGCAATACAGTTTTGTATTTGTAAGGAATGTTAATATCAGCTTCTATTATATTTGTAAAGAAAAGAAGAAAAATATATTAAAAAAAACGCTTGTTGTTAGAATTCACAGTTGTTCGCTGAGGTGCCTCAGGCAATTACCTGAAAAAGTCATTTCAAGCCAATAAATAGTGTGGACACTGAGGAAAGAAAGGAGGAAATCGAAAAAAGACCAACCCCAAAATACCCAAGGTGGTAGCAGAGGAACAGAAAAAACTGTTCTTTTAAAATAATTGTGTTTAAAATCAACAATTGAAACTACCAGCTACATGGAGGTAATAATGTGGCCCAAATCCCTGGGAGAAAAAGAGGACTCGATTTTTGGATTTTTTTCTTCTTTGAACGTAAATTGTTTTTCAGCTCAAAAGAAATAGTTGAGTAGGGTAAATGGTAGTTTTTCTCTCTAATACAATTTCATTATGCTCAGAAAAATAGAAAACCATTTTATAGATACAGTTTGAATAAGATCAGCATAAAGAAAATTTCTCAGTTTAAACTAATATTCCCTTTTTCACAGCAACACAAAAGAATGGCTAGTGGTAGTCTGACTAATACTGCAACTCTTACCCCTTGTTTTCTTTTGGCAGGGTAAGCAAGTCTTAAGCATGTACTACTTTTTAACCCCAAATTTTGGGGGTTTATTTTTTTATAATTAAATGTCCTGGATTTCATATAAACACCTTACTAGGTTGTTTTTCCTTTTTTTTTTTTTTTCCCACTAAAGTTGTACAGAGGCTAGGACTCAACAACAGGCTTAAACAGGACTACAGTAAGTCTTTTTAAAGAATGGCTCTTAGGCACCGTGTCTTCATTTAAAGAAGAAAGGCTTTCTTTTTTTCTTAGTAATGAGTTATTAAGTGGGTTTCTAAGTCTTTATTTTACTGTTATTTTTGCATCTCAGTGGCAGACGTTCATCCAGCAACAGGTAGCTGGGAATAGAGTTTACTGACCCAGATATTTTCCTTTAGAACAGCAGTTTTATATATATTAGTGCAGTAGCATCTGTAGCCGATTCTAACAGRGCTCTAGTCAATGTCCTATCTTAATAACACCGATGTGTTGTTTCTCAGTTCTCTGCAGTGATTTACCCATCAGAGTACCTGTAAATGGCAACTAGCAAGATGTCAGATACATTAATGACTCTGGAAACTAGCTGAGTATATTGCAAATATAAAATTCTTACCTGTTAATTGGGGGAAAAGAAATCACCAGAAGAACAGGTCTCCAGCAAGACAGACAGATAGGTTTTTTAAGACCTAGAGATATTGAACAATTCTAAGTGTAAAGTCTGCATAAATACTTTAGGATGTGTCCCTATTTCCTCATGCCTCTGACTACAAAAATTAAAAGACACTGGAAAAACTGCAAAGACTATATAAGTAAAGAACTAAATCCACGTTTTAGGAACAATTGCTGTCTCCTTGTATCTGTACTCATAAAATGCAGAAACAAAATTCATACTTTCTTTCTGGAAAGGTCAAGAGAGTCTTTAGCACAAGGCACTAGGATCTCATCCAACAACAAATTGTATGTTTTTCTGCCTCTCTGTGTTTTACAAAGCTTGTTTCTTTTCTCTTTTTATCCACATTTGAATGTGACAGGAAAAAACAAAGGGGAAGCATTTGAGGATGCATTTCCAATAGAAGTTGTGAGAAAAGGCAGGGGAATGTGCAGCCCTCTTCATTAATGAATCATTCAAGCACAACAGCAGCTTAACATAAAGCTGCATTGCATAAGCAATACAGGTCTGCTCAAGATGCTCGGGGTTCCTCACAGGCTGCTAGTCTCAGACTCAGAACATAGCAGCGATATTCCTCCAGTCCCACTGCCTTGTCCCTGGATCATAAATAGTTACTGAAGGAGAACAAAAGCTGCAGCTATGTGGTTTGATAATGATCTGGCTTTGCCAGCTAAAGTAGAAGTGACGATGATACAAATGGTTCAGCAGGCAGCATGCTGCAGCTTTAAGCCTCCTCTTCCAAAATTCATTCTGCAAAGCCATGAGTGCTCAAATATTTTCCTTTAGCCATCTAAAAGCAAATGTCACTATACTTAAATACCTCTGACATCCAATAATGAAAGCAAGCAACACATCTGGCAAAGATATAAGGTGAACAAGTTATACCTGAAGAATGCTGCAGATCAGGACTAAGATTTTATCAACAGAGAGAAAGATTTTATCAACAGTGTGACAAAGTTGGCTCCTCATCTAATTGCAGTGCAGTCCTATTTTAAAACCTCCACTTTCTGAATAAACAAAAACATTGGTCAAGCTTTAGGGCAGTAGCGGAAAGAAGAAACAATCGATCTTCCCAAAACCATGGGAAACCATGACAGGGCAAAAGACCTGCCTATGAGGTCCAGATTGATAAAAAGCTGTTTCACCAGGTTGGGAGGCAACAATTCAAAGGATGACTAGCTGTGAAAATTTTCTCAAAAAAACCTGCATGAATAAGAGTAGTAAGGTGCTGCAGGTTGTCCAAAATCATCTTCAAGACCTGTGACAGGAGAATGTCACAGGAGAAGAGTCAGAGATCACTCAGACAGACCTGATCTAGTAGTTAGTTTATTGAGTTCTAATCAGTAAATTTAGGTATGTAAAATATCTAATAAGTACAGATGGATTGGCAGTCAATACTCTACTATAGACTACACTTAAAGTTAGTATGGGATACAAATATTATCGCGTAAGTTTACTATACATATCTTAAATGTTACATGCATGCAAAAAATGTCACTTACCAAGCCATCGATGCCTGGTGTCAGGTAAGGGATCTCTCAGCCTCAAGAGGTAACCTTGAGAGGCATCCCTGCTCAAGAGGACATCACCAGCATGCAGCCAGCTGCTAAGGAGGGAGAGCTCAACAGGCCCTGGTGGCTGCAGATATTTATAGTGTAAAGTGGTTGATTTGTAGTCAGATTTTCTGCTGTGTTAATGCAGTTTCGGCTGCTTATCAGCCCAGTCTCCAGCCAAACAGCTTTTTTGGGTTTGGTGCTGAGTTCTCACTGATAGCCTCACACAATAGGATTAACTTTGATTAGGTCTACTTGCTGAGCATTTGCCTGGACCAAAGTTCAGTTAGTTCAAACAGGAGGAGTGCATCCGTCACAGAGAGAAAACAGCTATGGATAGTTACAGTTAACCTACACCATAAGGAGAGGCTGAACATATCTGTTTACCATCCTAAAAGATTTTGTGCATTCAGAACAGGCAAAAGTCCACAGTATCAGCTGAGTCTTTGAGCTACTAAACTCACAGCATTTTGAAATGAAGTATCATCATATTTCGCCTTGGTTCTCTCTAAAATTCTGGTTCAGTCTTGAGCATGACCCACAAAATGATAATAATTCTGGGATGAGTCTGAGCACTCTTTCCATTTCCATCTTTTTTCCCAATTATTTATCTTCTTTTTCTTTATTTTACTACTTGAATTATGCTAGACCTCTTAAAAATAATAATAAAGTAGCAGTTACTGTGGAAAGACAACCTTTTTATTCTAATGTAACTAAATTACATAGTTCTATTTTATTTTTAATACAGCAGCAATTTGTTCTGCTGAAGTGGGTTTATTTTTCTGAGGCATGCAGGGAAGAAGGATGAAAGAGAAGTTGGAAATTTAGGGTTATATGTGGTCCAATACATGCAAAGTGCTTCCCTTTTCCTGTGGTGATAAGCTGTTCAGTGCTTGCAATTTATATGATCTCTTTTAATTAAGCTGGGAGTTCACTGAGCATGTCTTTAGTTTGAGATGTACTTTGTTCTTCCGCTGAACTCCTGTTGTTCAGTATTTTCAGTCCCCGATGTGCAGACTGCTTCACCTTTGGCCTTAAAGAAGGAGAAGGGCATTTTGCCGTGTGGTGGTGCCACCAAGTGCAGTGATGCAAACAAGACATTCCCAGCATTAGCTGATCTGCTTGCCAGGCTGTCAGGCTTCCCTTCAGTGCTACGGAGATGCCTGTTGCTGCAAAAATTGTGTAGGAAATGGCAAAGCATTGTGAGGATGTTATGATCAGACTGTTATGTGACAACACTGTATTCACCCACTTATTGTCAGCACCTGCCGGAGCTGCCCATGAGAAGGAAGATGTTCCTCTTTCCCGCTGGGTAAGGGAGGAAAGCTTTCTCTTCCTTCTGCCTTCTGACCCACCTGCCTGGCTCCTAACCTCTGTGGCACAGTTCGTCATCTGTGGCATGGGAAGTGCATCATGACCGTGTACAGTCTCATCAGCTCACTTTCTTATTGTGTTTTGATATGAGATGTACATAGAAATGCATATTTCTACCCACATTACCTGTGCTTTACAGGTCAGAGGAGCGGACTGCCTGCACTGCAGGGAAAGCTTCCTTGCTAGTTACTGAGGAGATAAGAAAAACATTAGGGAAAAACATTAGGAAAAACATCAGGAAATATTTCTTTACCAAGAGGGTGGTCAAACCCTGGAACAGGCTTCCTAGAGAGGTGGTTGGTGCCCCATGCTTCTCAGCGTTTAAGAGGCATTTGGACGATACTTTTAATAATATGCTTTAACTTTTGGTCAGCCCTGAAGTGGTCAGGCAGTTGGACTAGATGATCGTTGTAGGTCCCTTCCAACTGGAACTATTCTATTCTATTCTAAAAGTTGCGGTATGGAGATAAACATCAAGTGGTTTGCCAGAAACATCTGTAGATTCCAGGGTGAGAGAGGAAATAGATTGTTAAAGTATCATTTGCAGTATTTATGCTTTGTCTCAGGAACACTTTGAAGGATCAAAGTTTAATTTGAAAACAGTCTACTTTAACTGGGGAGGACACCTAGCATAAATGCTTTCTCACATTAATTGTTTTAGGCATCGTCTAAATCAATTGACTAATTGAGCTAAGCCAGTTTCCTATTACTTCATCCAGTTTGCCTTTTCAGTCTCTAATGTGCTGTACTACTGTCACTGATGCCAAAGTCTCTTACCTCCCTTTGAACCCCCTAGAGCTCTAGGGTCAAGTGAAGGTAGAATAGGTGCTGCAGGAGGGCTACACTGGATTTCTTGGAATACAGTCTGCAGGGCTATTTCAGCTGGCAAACTGAACCTTGTCACCAAAGTTTTGTCTTAGCATTGACCACTTTCTATATCTCCTTTCCCCATCACAGTACACTGTTCTTTGTGCCCTGATGTTTGCTGACCTCTATCCCAGATGCTGCTGCAGTTCAGTGGTGCTGTATGAATAGGAATCTAGGAATATGGGGTCAACATATGCTGCTGAATATGAGTGTAAAATATGTTTACACAATTCCTAATTAAAGGTATCACTTAATTAGAAAAAAAAAAAATGAGGCAGTCTGTACTGGCAAAAGGAAAAACAGATAACAGCTATTCAGATCAAAATGATGGCATAGGTTTCATTAGTAAAGGAAAGGCAGTAATAAAAAGCTGCAGTCTCAGTTGCTTCACAAGAAGCAGAGGCCCAAAAGCAGCTATTGCCATGGCAACAAAAGGAGCCAGTGGATTTACACTTCTATATGTTTCAGTGCAGTCTTAACCAAGAGTGAAACTGGCTTGAAAGAACAGCCCCACTATATTCATTCTTATTCTTTATGAATTGTGTATCTCACCTCACCGCCTCAAAGCTTATATCTTATAGTGATAGGTCACTGACCACCCATGGCTAAAGATGTTTCTGGACCTGTTAGAAGCCTAATTCTTAGATTATTTATCTAACTTTCTGCTATGTAAAATGATTAGCTTGAATAGGTTGCTAATTTCAGTTGAAAATATTTATTCAATGCCGTATGCCATAAATTAAGTCCACAACCTATAATACACCTAATTCCTCCTAGTAATGTATTGGGAACACTAAACCTAATGTTACTCTAATACAAGAACATTCCTTCATCTCTAATTTTACCCTGTAAGTATCACTGAAGACTTTTTTTCTGTATGCTCATTAATACAATTTCTATCTTTAGCAAATTTTATCTTACAAAAAATACTGTGTGTTAATCCTAGCTAATAAGCTTCTCATAAAATGTATAAAGTAAGAACATCTTGTAGCTGTCAGGACATTTTGAGATCTAAATGATGCTGCCCTGATTTAATTTTGTTTTTTAAAAAATCACCTTGGTTTCAATAATGGCATTGTCTTTTAACATTTCAGATCACAGTGTTTCGCATGGGATCAGAAGGACACCAGGATATTGATTTAGCAATCCTGACAGCATTACTAAAAGGTAATGGAGTTTTCACTCCACAGTGAGTCTGTATCAATCCAAATGGATTAACTCTGTGTCTCTGCTGTGCTGAAACCTGCATTTATTGACAATATCTACCATATCGAGATGGTAAATTTATACCATGAGATTGAAGTATACTTTTTGCTTTAACTGCTTTATACAAATCCAGCTCTTTCTTTAATGTTTAAATAGCTACTGTTTTTCCTTTCTGAATTTTTATTCTCCACTCACAATCGCTAATGCATCACAAGAAACATCAGTGGTGACCCCCACCAGTTACTTGAGAATATTAGTACTCACAAGAAGACAGCCAAAGAACTTCTCAGACTTAGATTGCCTTGGTGGCTAGTAGAACATCCAGAAGGAGTTTATCTCCCTTTAGATAAAACTGGCACTATTGTCAAAGTAAAACGTTATCAGTAGTCATCCTAGGAAAGTCTGAGCACTGTGTGGGATTTTTTCCAGCCCCCACTGGTAGAGCTAAGAACTCAGCTACTGGGGTGGTAGGGGTTTTAATCTTAAACTTTGCAGGTCGCTAAATCTTTCTAAGCCATTACATGTTACACTTACGCTCTTAAAAGATTGTCTTACAATAAATCTGCTGTTGAACTGCTACGGTTCATTATAAACCTTGGCCTTGCAGACACTTACACCACTTAGCTTGGCTCCCTTCAAAATATGACATTATCAGGTAGTTTAATATCTGCTTGCAAATACAGAAACAGGTGAGATTTTAAAGGCTCTGAAGCACATGTACTTACCTGATGAAGGATTATTCAGCTAAGCAAGGGCTGGGAGGTTCTAGCCCTCCATTTATATGGTATTTCCCCAAATGGGATTTTCACAAATTGCATGTATCAATAACCATGGTCATCTTGTTGCTGTCTGGACCGTTTTGTGCTATGTAGTACAGGCCATACTGATTTTAAAAACAGAGAATACATACCAAACAATTTTAAAGAGCAATCTGAGAAACATTAGGGAATGGACTTCCAAAGGTGACTGGGGAAAGTCATGCTTCATGACGCTCTTTAGCAGTTGTCATTGTGCTATTGCCACCCCCACACCTGAATAAGAGGGTACACAAGGCCATGTGGCAGACCTGAATTTGAGTCATAACAAAAAATCTAATAGATTTACTGGGTATTCAAAAGGTAATGGGAATTATTCTTACTTGTTCCAGGGCTCAGTTTTCTTCTCAGCTTCTTCCTGTGCAGGCTTACAAAAGTTCACAAAAGCTGCATGAAGAGAAA
Source organism: Phoebastria nigripes (assembly GCA_035582835.1). Taxonomy (NCBI): domain Eukaryota; kingdom Metazoa; phylum Chordata; class Aves; order Procellariiformes; family Diomedeidae; genus Phoebastria; species Phoebastria nigripes. The sequence goes on along the minus strand of JAYKAV010000900.1, from coordinate 450,433 downwards.
AGGGAGAAGGCCTGAGTAACTTTCACCTAACCAAGCAAAATAGTATTTAACCTTTTACACAATTATTAATCCCATTTCAAAAATGTTACTTCAAACATTTAAAACAAAAGTCTGAACAGGAGGAGCAAACAAGCACTGGCCACTTCAAAAAAGTATGATTGCAAGCTAATAGCTACCAGCCAAGGAAATGAGCTGGAGTTATTTTGCTCCAGTAGCTTTTGTTTCTTTAGGCTTCTGTAGTATTGCTTTCTCCACTTCTTTTGCTCATTTTGATCAAGATACCAGTTGTTTGTCCTGCAGGTAACATGGCTATTTTGCTGCTACCCTGAGGTAACAAGTTTTAGCCATCTGTGTAATTAAATCTCAAGGCATTTTGGACATCTTCACATGGAAACAATATAAATCAAGGTGAAGAAAGGAAAAAGAAATTAATTCAAAGCAAGGAACAAGAATTGCATCCATCACCAAATTCCTCTTTTCTATCCTTAGGAAATATTTTAATTGCAGATTTCATTTTTATCTTAAATATAACTGGATCCTTCATTATCCTCAGTGTAAAGTGTATTCTTTTCACATTTGTTAAGACAATCAATGAAACTAGTGCTCTTGATTTCTGTTAGTAAGATACAGATTGTCTTAAAGTTGTGATTCCACTTTTTCTAGGTATATTTTCAAGGTCTGAATCCCAGCATAGATCCCTGTAGTCTTTTACCACCTTGAAAGCTGCCTCTTGGAAGCTGAAGAAAATAAATCATAGGCCTGAGAGGGATTGTTTTCTGTTTGAAAAGTTCTTTTACAGTATTTACATGAGCAACTGTACTATGGTTGCAGTCTGGGTATATGAGTAGTCCTCTCTGATCTGGAATATCCATTTTGCAAGTGCCTAATTGGTCCTGTTGTCTCCTTAGCAAAATAAAATTACCTTCGTTCTTCATAATAGTAGTGCAAGACATCATAGTGAACTTCTGTTAGCTCAGAAGGTGCCTGCATCTGTGTAAGTAATTTTGACATCTTCTTTCATGCTTGCCTGACAATCTTGATTTGGTAATCTGCTGATGGCAGCAGCACTTGTGTCTTGCTCAAGAGCCAGAGGAACTAAAAGTTACAGCTCATCTTCCCTGCTCCTCAGCACTTTCTGATTATGAAGGTACTCAATGAAGATTAGATTTATCAGATGCCTCTTGTTACTCTGAGCTTTCTGATCACGGGGAATGAAAGTCCATATAAYCTTTTAATCAATGTGTGCAAAGATGGGATCTCTTGTGTCAGGCAAGTCAGTTGTCCTTATTCATACCATGTCTTTGTACAAAGGTTCTGGCCCACCCTGAAAGAAATACTGCCCTTCTGTAAATACACCCCATCAGGCTGATGGATAGTTGGGTTTCTCATCAAATCAAGAAATCTAAGGTAGCAGTGCTGAACCACTTGTCTATTGATTTACTAATAACCAGATTTGAAGACTAGGTCTGAATTATCCTGAAATTCATAAGTTTAGATTCAGGAATTAATCTCTCTCACCTCTTCAGCACTGTGTGAAAAGGGGGCAGAGAAAAGTATGAAACTGGTGAATGATTATTTTAGTTACTTTTTCTCAGTCTCGCTGATGAGGATTTTGCAGTTCTTGCTAGCCAGTATTCAAGGCGCATACCAGCTAATTACCAATCCCACCCTGGTGTGATTGGGAGTAGGAGGAGGAGAAGGATTGGGAAACACGAAGTATCGTTTCCTGCTTGCTGTGTAAAGTTTGTGATGAGCTAGTCTCTTTTTAAACCCACAGCAGGCACACTGCCAAGGCAGGAACTCTCCTGGACGGCATATTCCACAAGCCCCAACCCCTGCACTGAATATGAGAGATTATTTGCTTGTTTGTTTTCATGAGTCACTTGTTTAATCTTGTCAGCAGATCTATCTTTCTTGGAAGTGATCTCCAATAAACTAGGGAATGGCATCCAAACTGGTTATCAATTTACATTGCATGGATGTCACAACAGCATATGGCTTGTGAATTCCTTTTTTTTTTTTTATTTCGAGAGACATGCAAATGTGGGAAGTAAGTTTCCAATTGCATTAATTTGTAGCAAGTAAATTTATTGATACAGTTTAACTGTTTGTGCTCTCTTGAACAGTTGGAACTCAAAACAGTAATGGATTTTGTCCTTTTGCAGCTGCTAATTGAGCAGAAGGCATATGACAGGGAAGTTAAAGACAGCATATGGAGATGTTCTAAAATGTAATTGTTTTGAAGTGGTATCAAAGATCCTAGTTCACGAAGCTGTTGCAATGTCTGGAGCATACTAGCAGCACCAGCCATGTTTCAGCTGGTGCTCCAGAAGCCTTCCCAGTGCAATTGTTAGCATTGGGAAAGAGGTGCCGTGTGGTATATGCATATTGTAATATTACTGCCATGTAACCCTCTGAGATAAGCCATGTTAGGCTAATGCAAATCTGATGTCTCTGCATACTTTCCAGCCTGTGAATAAGTCATGATTCATGCTCACTGAACAGCCATCATGTAGTATCAGATGGTCTGGAAGACAGTGTGATGGTCTGCCAACCATGAAATCACTGACACAGAAGGATTTCAGAGTTAGGCCAGATATCTGGTTACTGCCCTTATAGTTGTTGTTGCTATCAGCTTTGTTATTGTCAGTTGATTTGCTAAATGCCAGGAAGATGCTTGTAGCAAATGCAGTGGAAACACAGCCTTTTCACCAAAGAGCTGCTGAAACAGAAGACAACGTAAGGCCTGCTGAGATGCAGAGCAGAAAGTTAGTTTGGATTGCTATTTTCCCTAATCTAATTCTTTTCTTTAAATGACGATTCAAAGAGGACACTGACATGCTTAGGAGCACTGTGGAAATGAGTCTCCAACAACCATTTCTGTCTAGATGTATCAGTTTTGTGTCATTTCAGCTTTCCAAATTCCTGAGTACTGAGCATCATAGACTATCCCAGGAGAATCCTTTAGAGGTTTACATTGATCACAGTAAACTTTAGCCAGTATATAAAAGTCTGTAGTCTCTCTCTTCATTAAGCTGGGATCCTGCAAGGGCACAACACTCATTGTGTGACATGTACCCTGGCTCACCTAGGTTACAGAGTCAAGTTTATGGTCCCAGGTTTTGTCATCAAGGAGTATTGCGTTTTTGGTCCAAGATACTGGATAGACCATCTGACTTTTTACCAGAAGAATCTATGCAAGATATTCAAGCACTCCTGGATGGCCGCCTAAGGCATGAAGTTAACACCTGCAGGARCTAACAGCTGTCCCAGATCTCCTTCTTGTTCATTCAACTTCGCATCATCCTTGCATTGTCTATCTATGTACAGCAATATCTATACTGAAATAAAATACTGCCAAATCAATGCATTGCATCCCAAACACAACTTTTCTTCTAGGAGCAGATGAAGGGAAGGAAGAGTCCCAATGCAGACATTAGTCATATTGTCTTAAAACATTCTTTTGAGGAACATATCTTATGCTCAGCCAGACACCAGGGTACTGAATAAATATTACATAGACATTAGCCATATTGCCTAAAACACTATTTAAAGCAGTAAGTATACTACGGTAATTAAAATAATACAACACAACTAAGCAATGTAGGGAGAGGAAATGTTAATTTCTCAGCACTGACAGTGCTAAGGGCCTAAGAAGTGGTTCCAGTGTGATCCCTGTATTGAGTTGATGAGAGCAGTAGTTAACTCTATCTTATTTTTTGGTTTCCCAAATATCCTTTGGCTTTGATATGGATACGTTGCAGTGACGCTCATGAGCAAGATGAGTCCTCAGAGAGGTCATTTTTTGGATTCTTCTTACTGACTCAAATTCACGCTCTGTGGCACCGAATGCAATCAAGGTAATGATTGAAAGGAGGCAGTATCTTAAGAAAGCCCACCTCACATTTGTTCTAGGGAGTTTTTCTTACACTAGTGGAACTATTTTTACTTCTTAGTACTGGACAGAATTCCACCTGAAATAGCCTGAATACTTTCTTTTTTATTTGAGTCAAAAGTCATCAGTCCATCATGGAATAAAATCGATTAAATGGCATCCGCAGCCCATATGCTGCTCTGTACAAACTTTTATAGCTTTTATTTTCCTTCTCCTCTTATGTAACACCAATAATCCACATTCACCTGAAAACCACATAGGGAAGACAGGAAAGAGAAGGGTGCAAGGGCTTTCCAGCAACAAACCTCACTCTGGGAGCAGCCATCCCGCCATGTGCATCAGAGCCCTGGCATGCAGACCTGTACTGCCCAGGCTATGCCCTAGCTGATGGACTGGTTTGGACCTGAAGTACAAAAACCCCTTGAGAAACCATACATTTCCTTCAACTGCCAAATGTCTGCAGCACTCTGCAAGACAATTAAATGAACCCTTATGGTAACAAACATTGAGAAGAGCATCGTCTCCAGGACTGCACATGCACCCACAGGAAAACTTGTCCACTGCTGGCAGCCTTAAACACCATGGAGGGAGGTGAGAACAACAGAGGTTGGACCATAGGTTGCTTTCCCCTCTGCTCAGTATTTGGAGCAATAAGCATACTAAAAGAAAACAATTCTGATGAACTGCTGGGCTTGGGGGCCTTTCTGGAGATGCAGCCACCGCATCGTGCCCCATGCCCGATGCTCTCTCACATGATCAGATGTAGCAGAAGGCCCTGTGTCCTTCCTAAAGCATGAAAAGGCCCAGGAATGCTAGGTCACTCGACAAAAACTGGGGAAGGCTCCCTGCTAGGGGTCAGAAGGTGTTCACCTGGACCCTCTATGATTTGGCTTGAGTTTTGCCTGAAGTGGGGCAGTGTAAGTAACCCACTTCCTTCCCCAAGTCCATCTGATCCACTCTTGATCGAAAATGGTTTCTAACCAGGCTGCACCCCTGGCTACCCAGACTGTAGGCTGCAGTCAGTTTAGGAAAATCAGGAGGTGGACCTCCCCCATCACACGTGCAAAGGGGTGCCAGGCTGCGGGATTGCCATCACTGCCCCTGGGTTTTGGAGTTCACCCATGTGCCTCCTCCACTGCTCACCACACAGCTTGCCTGAGCACCTGCCGAAGCTCTCACTTCTCCTGCAGGCACACTAATGGGAAGGAGGAGATCCAATGACATTTTGAGAGGACCTGTTGTTTGCTTCAGAAAGGGGGACAACATTATTTGCTCTCTGTACTTAATTTACACTATCATACCCACTGAGGGTAGGTTTTTTCTGTCTTTATAAATAAAACTGTAGAGACATTTTTGCCCTTCCCAAAGGTAAATATTTTCTGTTCTTGAATGTTATATGTTGCTTGTGTAAGAAACTCGGAAAGGTTCAGATGTCATTGGCATCCCCCCTGAGGTCTCTCGTGAGAGCTTTTTTCTGTGTCGTAGTATATAGCAATGAGAAGCTGTGTCTTACGCAAAGGGGTGTTCCTGTTATTTCTTAGTCACAGAAAGGTCTTTTACTATTTTCACTGGTTTTTCTTCTTTTCTTCACTTCTTCTTATCGTTCTGCTCCTGCATCACCTACCTTTTTATCAGAGCATGTTTCTGTAATAAGGTTATCTGGATGATCTACAGTCCACCATCTCCCAAAAAATTGTTGTAGATATTGCCAAGTATTTGGCAAAGTTTCATGGCAGTGAACTGACTGTAAATTTGAGACTTATGAAATTAAACTGTAGGCTAAGTTTCCTGAAGGTCTGCTAAACTGATCCTTCACAGGGAATTTCAGTGGCCAGCGTGTTACACTTYATGTTTTCTGTGTCTCCAATTTGAGAGTCCACTTTCAGCTAGAACAGTGCATGATTTTGAACAGTACTGAAATGGGGACAGAAATGCTTTGAAGTAATGAAAAGCTTTTGTTTGTCCTCACTCCATGATATCAGTATAAGAATTAATACAGACAAGAAAACAGTGGAGGTATGAAGCTTTTAAAAAATTAGCCTTTATACAATCACCTAATCACTGCAAGCAGCTATGTAGTTAAAAGTCGAAGGGCCCATTATTTATTTGGTTGATCAGTTCATTCGGGCCAGTTCTGCCTGTGACACTGAAGCACAAATACTGGTTTGTTATTACAAATCAGCTAATAACCATGAAATCCTTAGTGAAATATTAAAAAAGCACAGCAGGGCAGGAATGTCCCACAGCATCCATTAAAACTACAGGGAAAAACATACCCTCCCTTCCAAAAAACAAACAGCTCCAAACCCATCTTACCATCTGCATAGCTTCTTATTTAATTTGGATATATTATACCTTGAGACCGGCTTTATAGCATGCTTTCTTACATGAATATTGCATGCGTGAAGGGAAATTTGTACCACCGAGACCCCTCAGTACAAATAAGAGGAGAAATTCCTATGCTTGTACAGGATTCTCACCTTATCAGGTGGGAATGCATAAAAGATGTGCATAAAATGCACAACTAATGAAATTGGTGGGGTCTGTGTGAGTTGAACCTGTTTGTAATTGCTAGATACACGTGTGTGTGTATGTGTGCACTCGTGTGTGTGTGTGCGTATTCCTGCAGCTGGATCAGTATCCCTCCTCGCTTCTGCTCTTGCTTCCTGTCTCAGAGGAGGGAAACCAGTTCACTCCACCGCAAGWTGCATCTGCTGATATCACATGTACCTACTGTATTTTTCAAGGGGGATGTCAAGAAATAATTAATGTTTATGAGACAATCTGAGGACCATAGATTCAGATTTGAGAACCAGTATTTTATTAGAGGGACCATAGAAGGTTTGGTTTTGTTTTAATATGAGATCAGTTGCAGAAATGACATGGACATCTGCGAGACTTTTGACAAAGAGGAATTACCATGGTGGTCTGTTGACTGAGTCTAAAGTATGTCTTATTTCTTTTTTCTCCTCCTCTCCTCCCTGCACCCCTGTCTATACACAGGAGCTAACGCATCTGCTCCCGACCAGCTGAGCCTAGCATTAGCCTGGAACAGAGTAGACATCGCCCGCAGTCAGATCTTTATTTACGGGCAACAGTGGCCGGTACAGTATATATACAGCATCTTCTACTGAAAACACTTAACAACATTAAATCCATTCTATTGGCGGTGGTGGTTTTAACACCGTTTAAAATATACTGAGTCATGCTCCCAGCCAAACACAAAGTTCCCATTCACAGCTACGGAAGGCAGGCACGGTTACAAAGATGTTGATATGTTCACTTGTTCAAGGAAATGGTGACATCTAGCGATGCCTTAACACTGAGAGACCACACCTTTAAAGAAACGGAAAGCGACACATTTATACTATCAAGCAATGACTCTGCAAGCTGAGAAAAACAAGTATCTGTTTACAGCCATGTTACAGTATTAGGCTATAAATCAAAGGAAAGGCAAAACTTCCTTTTGCTCTTCAAGCAATATGCTTTTATGTACAAATACTGAATTTGATGATGATCGGACGTCAAAAATATGCTGCACAAATGTTGGAGTGAGGTCATCAAGTGGACCATGAGAGCTRATCAGCAGTGTTATCACAGAAGTGCTGTGGCTTCAAACCTGAGCTGGTATTAATTTCGTGCCCGGTGCAGTTCTGCATCAATCTGCCTGCTTCACGTCTGCCTCATTCTATGCTCCAGCTGCCAGCTGTGGGGACAGGCTCCCTGGCCAACACCATTCCCCTGGGGGGCACCATGGGCAGAGCTTCTCTAGGAGTGGGAGGGCTGTAAATAGAGGGGTTATTGAACGCTGTGTGGGGCAGAGGAGGAGTAGTCAACTCCCAATTTGTGCTGCAGTTTTTACAGTAGTAGAAGTCACCCAGAAAAAAACAGAAGGACTCTGTCTCTACCTGTAGCTCCTTAAAGCCCACCATATCTTCATTTGGAAGGTTTAACTGGATCACAATGTTCATTACTGTGACTCTTGTTTTGTCACTGTCATGAAAATTTCATATGCTATCATTACATGAGCATTTACAACTCCCCATGGAAAAATTATAATAAAAGGAAAAGCTTGTGTTTAAATATCCGTGCTTTAAATGTAGTTTCTGGAGCTTGCTGCCCCTTAAAGCTAGTTTCAAAAATCCTTGCCTTTTCAATTATGGACTGAACAGGACTATTTATCTTGTCTTCAGTATTGGGCATAAGTATGCATCAAAACATAGGAGGGATTTTAATGATACTAAACTGTCCTTATCGTTATCACTCCATCACCGCATCATAGCAAAAATTTGCATAAATGCTGCAAGCTGCAATCATTTTGCAAGCTAAAAGCTGGAAGTATGAGATAATTTCTCATCCTTCTAATTACCCCCGACCTGTGAGAGATAGAAAAGGAGTTTTGCATAAGAAGACCTCTTGCACTTGGCCCTTCAAAGAAATGCTAATTATGAAGTTATTTCTGCTTCCTGGGTGTCAAAGTTTCCCTGAGTTTGCACACCACAACAGAGGAAAAAGCTAGTAAAGACAGAATTAAAGTGAGTGTGTGTGCACATAACAAATATACCCAATATAAACAAAATGTTTGTCAGGAAAGCGAAAGATAATAATGAGATGGTGAATAGTGTGGAGGTGTGGTCACCAGTTTCCTGGGTTCCAGTTTCTCGGTCCTAATCTGGATTTGCTAGAGTATGTTAATCTTAACACTCTTGACAGTCATTTTTGAAATGCTGCCCTGAGTCAGAGAAACCAATATAGACTAAAACTGTGATTATCCCATTTTAAGCTTAGCAGAGCAACCCTCAGAATTTTGTCAGGATTCTCTGCTTGTGCCAGGGTAACTGGACTGGCCGGATACAGCCTGCGATGCRCAGGAACAGCCTGAATTAATCGCTTGCTTTGCAGGTGGGCTCCCTTGAGCAAGCAATGCTGGATGCACTGGTGTTGGACAGAGTGGATTTTGTGAAATTACTCATAGAAAATGGAGTAAGCATGCATCGTTTTCTCACCATCTCCCGGCTAGAGGAATTGTACAATACGGTAGGGCCAATCTAAGGCAAATTTTCTATCTCTATATTAATTGTTCTAGCTCCCACTCGTATTACAATGACATGATAATGCACAAGGCAGCCAACACCTGTTGCGGAAATTTTCCATGTTAGAAGTCCACATTGTCTCTTAGCTTTGTCTCTCATATAATGGAACATGCTGTGTCTTGCCCACCTAATCTGCTGTATGGATTTTGTAAAAGATGGATTAAGCTCCACACAGAATCAGCTGATTTCTGGTCATTGTAATTCCAATATGATAGACCTGAGATTTAGGCAGATGGCACTGGCTGGAAGACAGTAACTGGCAAGTTAGGACTTGTAGGATGGTGATATATGCCCCCTGACAGTATAAGCCCTTATGGTTTCAGAAAAATCTTGCAATTGTTAATCAAACTCAGCCACTAGAAAACAAATAGAAACAAACTTCTTGGGAAAATATTCTGAATTTAAAGGTGAAATCTGATGATTTCAAGAGGTCTGTTACAGTGAAGGACTTCCCCATGTCCTCACTGAATGTTCCAAAAATGATAGGTTTTACTTTCAAAAACCTGTTTGCAAGTTTTATATCTTTGCCCTTAAAATGAACATAAAACTGCACAGGTTCAAATTGCTTCTGAGTTCTCAACTGCAAAACACATTCCAGCATTCACATCATTATTGCCTACCAAGAGAAACCAGTAAGTTCAAATTGCTTAAGTGGTATGGAAAAAATCTTAAAGCATTTTCTAGTTCTTAGGATTCCTAGCTCTGTTTGTTGGAGAGAGGTTGTGATATAGTGCATAGCCCTTTTCAAAAAGTTTTTTTCTGCCAGTATTTTTCAATGTCCTGCCATCATAAGCTGCCACACTGGACTGTTATCCAGAGATGTTTCACACTGGTGGTGACCAGAAGTCAGTCTTTCAAAAATATAAAATAGGAAAACAATTCACTGAATTTGTGCAAAATATAGAGGAACAGGTATCCATGCCACCCTTGAGACAGAGTCCCATCTGATCTTTGATCAGCTTAAACTTTGCCTATCAACTAGCATCTATGTATTAGGAACATAGCACTTGGTCCACCTGTTTTTGCAAAACCTGTTTGACAATATTTGAAAACCTCAAAGGTTATTAAAGAAATTTAACTGTCATGGCATAGACAATAAGGGGCACTTGTGGTTTAAAAACTACTTGAAGGATAGAAAACAGAAAGTAAGAATACATGGTCTGTTCTCACCACAAAAAGATATTATGACCAGGGTCATCCAAGACCCTGTCCTGGGACCACTGTTGTTCAGCCTGTTTAGAGATGATCTGAAAAATAGTAACCACTGAAGGGACAATGTTTGCAGGTGATTTATCATCACTCAGGGTAGGCAAATCTGAAGCAGCATATGAAGAATCACAGGAAAGTCTCATCATGCTCAGTGATGGGGTAACACAAAATTAAATGTTGGCAAGTGCAGAGCAATGTATATATGGAAACACTGACTCTGCACATATGCAGTGGTCTCATCTATCATCAGTTACAGCCAAGGAGACCTCCCATAAAAGTCTCTTAAAATATCAGCAACAGTCAAAAAATTAACAGAAAAGAAAGTACTTTGCCACAAAACATATAATTAAAATTGTGGGAGTCTGCTGCAGAATGTTTTGCATGTCAGGTGGAGTCAAAAGAAGATTGGACAAATTCACAGACTGTGCATGCTGTTAGTGGCTTTCAGACGAGACAGCCTAGATGCAATGTCAGGCTCAGGGGCTCTGTGAGCCACCAACGGTGGAAGCTGAGATCCTGAGTGCAGGAAGGCTGTGACACTTAAGCAGTTGCTTTTCCTTCCACACTCGCAGAAGCTGTGCATGTTGTGCTGGGCTCCTGCTTTGCCTAAGCCAGAAGCCTAATATGGTATGTAGGACCTTAGTTTTCATCCGGTATGGCAGTTGTTGTGGTTTTCTTACTGAAGGGTTTTGTACAAAAGAGAAGTCAGGTGAAATAATGCTCTTGTAATTGATTTTTTTTTTTTAATTGATAACACTGTACAATTGAAGTGTGCTCTGTTGCCTGATTTTTAAACTACTAAGGTGAGAAAGCCATTTCAGCATTTACATCTTGCAGGTCTTTGGACAATGCAAAACTATTCTATTCTTCTTTATTTGTCCTTTGCAGAGACATGGACCATCCAACACTCTGTATCATCTAGTCAGGGATGTCAAAAAGGTAAGAGTCCAATAGACGGTAGGTTGGAGAGAACGCTACGATTGCTTTTTGTAGCTAGATACAATCTCTGTTTTGCATGAGCTTTCAGTCAGAGCCTTCTCCTTCCCCTGCCATTACAGAATGTCCTCTTTGTATGTACCAAATATGAACTTTTTGCATACAAAGCACAATTAGCAAGTTATTTGGCTTGCTTTCTCTGTGGTTTTAGGTGCTTGGGTAATAGTGCTTCTGCTAGCATAATTGTAGGCTCTTACATACCGTGTGGATTTATGCTGTTATCTGTATTTTTCCATACCTGCAACTATTGTCAAAGCTAATTTCCATGTTGTTAGTTTACTTCCAAGCCTGTAAAATAGCCCTTATCCTTGTGCTGGATCCTAGTTTGTTGAAACAGTTCCTCGTTCTGTGTTGGGTTGTATATTGTAGCCTTCTTCCTCAGCAGAAATATACAAAAAGAAGTAGTGCAACTTCCCCCTGCCCCCTTATCAAGTTAATTTCAAGCATCTTGAATTATGCCATTAGGCAGGGCAGGACAGAAACACAGAAAGGTATAGTGACAGGAAGGAGATACCAAATACCTTTAGCAATGTGTTCAGGATTAAAAGTGTTACAGCAGCAGCAATGAATGAAAATCCCTTATCCTCTAAATATATGGATCAAGTAAGGCGATTGAGTCTGCAACTGACCTCATCAGCTTGAATATTCTCCAAAGCATGTGCAGATTACAACCCTGCACATTACGTAAATCAGACCTCAAGGGTAGCATACTTGAGAAAGGAGATTTCTGTACATGGGACTAGAGATAGAAGATTGAAAAAGGAATGGAGATTTTTTGTAAGAGCACAGGTTTTGGTAGTTTCTTCTGTCACTGACAGCTGAGCAGAACCAAAGGCAACTAGGGGAGGGGAGTGGCAATGCTTCATATATCATCTTTCYGTTAAATAATGCTACAGAATAATCAGTAGTTATGTTTAGGGAGGTTCTGGTGGCTTTCTTTGGTTAGTGTGTTAACATGGCATCATCATTATTCAATTATACATAGTATATTAAGTGACCATCAGAAAGTGTGAAATGCCTACAGAAGAAACTGAAACTGTTCTTATCCACAAATCTCCTTGGGTGGAGCAGAGTAGAGCTAGAATGCATTTAGACTGGCTACTTCTCTTGAAGCCCAAGTTATCAGAATGKTTTTTTTTACGAAATATGCAGTTATTTATGTGCCTATAAGAGTTTGAAACAAGCATCATCTGTCTTCTTACTTTCAAATATACTCCTTTTCAAACCCTTCTCTCCCCCAGCATCACCTTTCCAAGTTCTCCTTCAAAGGCATAGCAATTTGTATGTTCAGTGACTAAATAATATCAGTATCTTTTTCTGCGTCCCTAACAAAAGATGTATTTTTAAAGGAGCTCTTGAAAAAAAGGCATCAAAATAGGCAAAGACAATCAGTACTGATAGGTATATATTGATAGACATTGGCATTAAATAAACTTACACCATATTTAATGACATTATTTGTTCCACAGTGATTGCTAAATGTTGGGTGATGGTCATTTTTCCCTAAATTCATCTTCCTTTCCTCTGTCCATATCTAAAGTCTCCAGTAATTCCCACTACATGAAGTCAATGTGTACTTTTATCAGAATATAGTTAAGGGCTTTAAAAACAAACAGCCTGGTGCAGCCCTCTAGCACCTTCATCAGAGGCTGCACCTCTGGGGCTGTATTTCTCATTTTGTCAGTGATGAGGAACAACCACGGTTCGCTCAGAGAAAAGTGACAGCTCGCCATAGCCCTGCCACCTGAGCAGATCCCTTATCAGTCAACCAAGCTGTAAATCAGTCAGCAGATCTGACAACAGTGTAAATGAAAACACCTCCTTGGAAATAATTTCTAAATGGACATCACTATTTGACAGTTAAGTGGCCCACAGTGCACGAAAACCAGATGTCATGGTTTAACCCCAGCCAGCAACTAAGCCCCACACAGCCACTCGCTCACTCCCCCATGGTGGGATGGGGGAGAGAATCGGAAGGGTAAAAGTGAGAAAACTCCTGGGTTGAGATAAAGACAGTTTAATAGGTAAAGCAAAAGCCACGCACGCAAGCAAAGCAAAACAAGGAATTCATTCACTACTTCCCATCGACAGGCAGGTGTTCAGCCAGCTCCAGGAAAGCAGGGCTCCATCACGCGTAACGGTTACTTGGGAGGACAAACACCATCACTCCAAACATCCCCCCCTCCTTCTTCTTCCCCCAGCTTTATATACTGAGCATGACATCACATGGTATGGAATACCCCATTGGCCAGTTGGGCTAGCTGTCCTGRCTATGCTCCCTCCCAGCTTCTTGTGCACCTGGCAGAGCATGGGAAGCTGAAAAGTCCTTGACTAGTAGACTACTTAGCAACAACTAAAAACATCAGTGTGTTATCAACATTATTCTCATCCTAAATCCAAAACACAGCACTATACCAACTACTAAGAAGAAAATTAACTCTATCCCAGCTGAAACCAGGACACCAGACCACACTGCCAATGCTAGTTTTTTGAGTTTATATATTTTGATGCCAGATACCTAACCTCCCAGATTTAATTACAGTATCACAAAATATAAATACAAAAAATGTATGTCACCTTGAGACAACACTTAAAAGATATGCATACTCTATGCTTTTTACGCATACATCCCAATTTTAAAACCTGCACTATTTAAAAGGGTGTATGCTATAAAAAGTTATTTACATCTGCATCATTGTGAATTCTCAAATAGAAAATGGATGCTTGCAAATCATAGAAGCATTATTTAATTTGCTACTATTGTATTACATAGCTGTATAAATCACTAGGAGGGGTTTTTTGTTTGCGTGCTTAATAAAGCAAAGAATTTGAATAACAGAAGTCACATTACCACATCCCGTTTGTGGCAGCTTACAGACACACATGTGGGCACACATGCACACACACACACAAACGCACAAACGTATAAGACAACAATTTATTTTCTCTTCGGATTTCCAACTATTGCAGTGAAGACTGTTAGCCTGGGCAGCATATTGTAAAGGCCTGGAGACACAGTCTTAAAGAATTTACAGTAATCAGAGCGCGCTTGAATTCTGCATATACTAACAAGACAAAGTACTTCTTAATGACTCTGCTTCAGAGACAACTGTGCTCGGGTCTCTCTTCGATGCTCTCAATTCCATAACTACACACGGGGACAATTCCGCCTGCATCGTTTACATCATGGCCTTTTTGACATGTCCCGTCAAGGGTACAGAATTCGACACACAGGGTTGACTTCCTTCCCTAGTCCGCGCAAACCGATGCAGCCAGACTAAGCAGGAAGAAACCGCGGCCGTGCTTGACGTCCTGTCTGTAAGTGGAGGCTGCCCTCTACAGGTTGTTTTCAGAAAATCCTTCCCTGGCTCAACTAGCTAATGAAGATCAGTAGTAATTAACAAATAATTTTTTTCTTTGATCCAAAAATGTATATGGTCAATATATCTTAAACCCACTCTGGGGTTATATAAGTTTTCAAAGTTCTTTATTTTGGGCTGCCACTGTATGTCTACATTTCCAGAGAACTAACAAGCAATATACAGAATTTTGAAAGTATGATTTTTTCCTCAGCATGCAATATCAGAGGCTTGGTACCTGCTGAATATAAAAATGCACTTGAAGTGAAAAAATACTATAATTCATTAGTTCCAGTTTAAAGTTGAAGTTTCTTCAGGAAAAGAATAATGCATTAGCACTGAAGAGCTTGTCCCAACATTAAAAGGTTAGTTGATTATTAACTGGAGTGCCTATCATACCCGAAAATCAAACCTTCTCCTCTGCCATTCCTGACCACCTTGGCTGTACTAGAATTAGCCCATCCAAACTTTTGCTGTTCTTGGAGGGGTTCTGGCCCACTTGCACCACTGTGCTTCATTTACAAGCAGACTTACCACTGCCAAGGTAGTTCAAGGTGTCTGCTGATACGGAAAATGCTTTGGCACATGCAGAACTCCTCTCACAAGGATGGTCCAATTGGCTTTACTAGGGCTGCTCACTTTGGAAAAGTAATTGTGTGTTAGCATGGAGCCATACATATGTGTATGACTATAAAATGTGTATTTCTGCTGTGAATTTGTGAGTTTTCTTTAGTAAAATGTTTCAATATTATCTGGGATGTGTAGCTGCATCTTTTATTAAAGTTACTCTATTGGAAATTTTTTATCTAAATCCCTTTATGAAATTTTAGAAATCAGAACTATATCAAGAAACTCATGCTTTCTAACACATGCAGCACCCTGATGCCTGTTGTGCTTTCTTAATTGCTCAAATATTTTTTGCCACTTAATAATATCAAAGCATTCAGTTTTAGTGTCTTACATTAAGACAGCAGGAGTCTGTTGAAGAACTACAACTCTGTCTTGGAGCTACAACTCCCACTTCTGCCAGTGCCTTCATCCTTGTTCTAGTAAAACTGTCATTGCCTTAAGCATTCTGGAGAGAGAAGAACATTTTGGGGGGAAAACAAACAAACAAACAAACAAACAAAAACACTAGCAGGATTTAATTTTTACATTTACGTTATTTTTCTTTAAACAGTTCAGAATAAAAATGGCTGGGTTGAAATAAACTAAGCTAATACGAATTCCTGCAAACCACAGTGATTCCCCCGCCCATCAGATTATCCAAGAGTAGGAAGAGTGCAAAAGGATACGCTAAGGGACATTATTGAAAGATAGTTGGCAGCTCACCTTTTGCCACTAAACTTGCTTGATCTTCTGTCCCTTTGAATCCCAGCCTATTGCTAGGCATGGTACACCACAGCACTGCCTCCCTCTCTCTTTCCTCAACCTTTCAGCATGCTGTTTGTACCGTGGTGAGCAGGGAGGGAAATAAGCATTGCTCTTCCTGGCTGAAGTGAAGAGGAAGGAGGATCTCTGCATCCATTTCATATCTTTTGCAGAACCAGTTGCCATCTGCTCTCCATTAATATTTCTCTGCTCTGAATCTAATAAGCACATCTGCAGAGAAGCCAGGCAGATATCTGCAGACATGCAGATATTTCCAGCAAGGCATGGCAGTCATAAAATTGCTCCATGTGAATTACTAACCTTCTTTTGATGACCACATAAAAAGAGCTACAGGCTAACTGTAATCTGTGCTGTATA
The DNA here is from genome assembly GCA_035582835.1 of Phoebastria nigripes. Taxonomy (NCBI): domain Eukaryota; kingdom Metazoa; phylum Chordata; class Aves; order Procellariiformes; family Diomedeidae; genus Phoebastria; species Phoebastria nigripes. The sequence goes on along the minus strand of JAYKAV010000900.1, from coordinate 434,132 downwards.
TCATTATAGAAAATGTGATTATTTTATTACAGTGCACTGAAAAATTTGAAGCTAACAATTACAATTTCCTGGTCCTTCCGCAATGTTGACTGTACAAGTTAATTTTTTTCCTAGAGTAATTTTCTCTTTTTGCAAGGCTACTGCTCGCAGTTCACAGAAGGATAATTTGCCTCTCTTTCCACCTTTAATTTGTAGTCACATCTCTTGCACAATGACATACAAGACAGAGAGTGTTCTGTAAATCTGCAGGGTTCTTAATGAGATCTCTAGGTCTGGGTGACCTATTCACAATTTGCTGAATCATGCCTTCTTTTCTGGCAGGGAACTTCTCACTGAACCATAAACTCTCATCCAAACAATTCGGAGGCAGTGATTTAGAGGAGGCGGCAGACTTTCATTTGGGGCATTCCCTTCCCATTAGCCCTTTCTTCCTGTAAAGGGATCAGAGTTTTCCTTGTGGAGTTCCCAGGGGGGAACAGAAGAGCAGATGTGCCCATGCTGGGGTTTTGTTCTTCCACAGCCAGAGACCCCCAAGAGTACTTCACCAGCACATCCGTCAGACCAGCCCCCCCTGAAATTGTTTGGCCTGCCTGGTGTCGCATCAGGCTTACTGCTACTGGAGAATAGAAATGCCCAGTTAACTCAAAGGCAGACTCAGATTCATATGCAGTAACAATCAGTTACTCAGTAACAATCTGTTACTGAGAACTTTCTTCATAGCTTTGCAAGTCATAAGATTGGAGTACTTACAACCTTAGTGTTGCTGTTTTCAGGCTTGACAGTGAAGAGAAGGAAGATATGTACAAGGGAGTTCACAAAGTGAGGGCAATAAGATGTGGACATATTTATCATTCTTTTTACCTTCAAAATAAAAGGTGCATGCTGAAGACGTGTGTGTGTGTATATATATATATAAAAAAATATTTAACAGAGGATAAGAAAGGAAAAGAAACAGAAGAGCAAGTATGTAGACATCTAATGCTAATGACCTTGCCACAAACACAGTTCACCTCTTGGGAGACAATCTCCCTAGCACTGCTGGAAATTCAGTAGCAAGATTACTGTGTTTAGAGAGGCTTTCAGTAAAATATGTTGGGAGTTCAAGGAGGGACCATCTAGGAAAATTGCTAGACCTGTAGTTTTCTTCTTGAACAAAACCACAAAGAATTAGCCGCAGACATTTTGTTTGTTACAACTTTCATACTTACTTTCATACATACAGATGCTCTCCTCATATTAGGTGTGGAATTTAAGCAAAGATATGTGTTTATTTGTACRTAACCCCAAGAACAGATGCTAACAGACTCTCCTTGCCTCTAGCAACTAGCAATAATAATGACTCATGCACTGTGTAAGTCCTCTAGAGTAGATAACACAGCTCTTTCCCCCCTGCCCTTCCTTTCCTGGAACACAGGAAGGAAACACTGCAGGATGGGAAGATCACACGCAGGAGCTGGTTCCATGTGAACAAATGATATTGCATGATGTCACTTCACCGTGCCTTGGCAGTGCAGATGAGGCAGTCCAAAGAGGTGCCAGCAGAGACGTGAGATGCCAGGACAAGAGTTGTGGGGGACAGATGGTGCAGACAAGGTGCTATCTTGCAGGACTAGAGTCCAGCAACTGTGCCTGACCTTTCAAGTGTGCTGATCCTCGTGCTTTTTGTTCTGCAGTCATGTTCCTTGTTTCCCCAGCTGAAGAATATGAGTACTGTGTACTGACGTTATCTTCTGTTACTTCCAACAAGTTCTTCACCTTCTTATTTAACTTATGTCTTCTTTCCAAGCGAGAATATCCAGGTTTCGGTTGGATCTATTTTAAGGTGAATTAATTAACCAGCATAATAATACATTCCTGTTTTTAACTATTTAATTTGTTTTATTCTAACATCATTATAAAGTGTATTTAACAATGCCAGTAATAAGCATTTCTTCCTCCCCCACCATCCTTCTTATTTTCATTGCAGGGAAACTTACCTCCTGATTATCGGATAAGTCTGATTGATATTGGTTTGGTGATAGAGTACCTGATGGGAGGGGCATATCGCTGCAATTACACCCGAAAGCGGTTCAGAACACTGTACCACAATTTATTTGGGCCCAAGAGGGTAAGGAGCAAGTTATTTGCCATCTGTATGACTGCACCCACTGGCAGGGATTTCCATAGCTTCTTAGATGGTTCCAGGCTGGGAGGATCCACACGCACACACTATTCAGTCTACAGATTCATTTCCATTATGTACATAGCAGCTATTTCACCACAACACACTGAAAGCCAGTCACTGATACAAGCCACATTTTTTATGAATTTAATGAAAAAATTATTGGGTTGTGCTGCCGTGGTGAGACCAGGACATAAAACAGTCTCCTCTGGCTCTAAAATCTGTAATTATGAGTATCCACAGCTTTTCAAAGACAAGTCTGTTGACCTGTACCTATAATACCATAGGGCACCTGAGTTAGATTTGAAAAAACTTGTGTTTTGATAGACACATTTCCTATCTCATGGCTCACCTTCTTGATTGTGGCCTGAAGGTATCAGGGCAAAGAAACCCGTAACTCAAAATTGGCTTTATTGGCTGGATGTGGCTCCAGCCGAATCAGTGGGCTCATGGCAAAAACACTGTTCAGTATTTTTGTGGTTTTCATGTTTGATAGATTACAATACTGTGAATCCAAAGTAAGTTTACTACCTTTCTAAAACATAAAAGATATTTATTGTCATCGATAATGCCACCAACCCAATCCAGCATGAAGAAAAATCTGCTCAACTGCTCCCAGTAAGATTTGTAGTTCTTTCTTTGCCTATTTTTACCTCCCATTTTCATTTCCTGTCTCAGTTCAGACTTTAGCAATACACACCATTGAATATTGTTCTAAACGGCTATAAAGAGCAAAAGCTCTGTGAAACGGTTACAACCAAACACCTGAAATGGGTTGGTTTGTTTCCCTACACTTTCATTCTTCACTTTTGAGAGGAAAGATAGTAATTGTAGCTGCTGGGAGAGACTTCCTTCCCTTACTCACTCCATCAAGAAAAGCATTTGAGTAGCAGTTTCACAGGTACTGAACCAACATACAGAGCAGCTCCACAGCAGTCAATAAAAGTGTGCCAGGGGAATGGCCAAAACACTGATGTACTCCAGAGAAATCCATTCATGCCTTAGCAGTAATTCCTATCTCTTTTCCACTAGAACAGCCCCAAACCAGCTGTAATTTGTACCTGAATCCAAATGTATGTCTTCTGTTGTGTGTTTTGGTGAAAAAGGGTCAAACTCAAGGCTGAATTAAATATATATATACATAMTTATCTGATTGATGCATATATGTATATTATATTACATTACATTGCATTACATACCTATTATCTATATTATATTATATATTGTCTGTTATATATTCTGTATTATATACTGTATATCACATGTTACACACTTACGCATGTACGTATGTATACACGTATAGTTGTAATTTTTCATCACCCTTCTGGGAGAAATAACATTTTTCTAACTTTTTTTGTACAGCCAAAAGCCCTGAAACTGTTGGGAATGGAGGTAGGCAACCCATGATAAATCTTAATCTCTTTTCCTTCTTTGACAAATATACACTATATCAAGATAATGTTTAAATTCACTGTAATGAAGGCACAAATAGCTGTTTTCAAGTTTTGTATGAGAAATGTGCCACACAAATTGTACTTTTCATCCAGATAACTTGTTTACGCAAAGGCCAAATTAAGAAACATTTCTTAATAAAACTCCAGTGGATAGACAAGAGAAAAGAAGGCTCTGCCCCCTCTACACATCATTTTTCTTTTCATGAAGATTAAACAAAATGTTTCAGTCTGTCAGGCCAAGCAGAATTTCAGCCAGATAACTATGTAACTTTAAAACGTGTTCAGAGAAATGAAGTAGTTGCAGAGAATGATGCAGAAACCTTTACATGGGCCAAATTTCTATCAGTTTTGTTGACACTTTTAGCTACCCTGTTGCTTCAAGGAGATAGTAGTGTTTTCTCGTTTGTTTATTTTATACAACAACTTTCATTTTCCTGTCCACAGATGCAGCACAGAATAGGTCAGCTCATCTGATAAAAGCAGTAGGCTAAAATGGGAAAGAAACTAAAGGCGATAGAAACAAGAAAGAGCTGGAGAAAGAAGGGATAAACATGGGATACAAAGGCAGAATGGGAGTGAAGAAAGGAGATTCCTACTCTTGTGAGAAGATTAAGGGAGAAAAAACAAGAATAAGCAGGGAGGGAGTCTTCAGCAGACCAGAACATCCCCTGGATATGTACTTTCTGGAGGTGGAACGAGGCGGATGCATTACAACAGATGTTATATTTGGAGTGAACTCTCAGCTATATTTTAATGGTGGCTTTTCCAAAATGGTTCTGGATATTGTGTGATTGTGCTCTGTGTTCTTAGGGAGAAAGAACAGTTCAGAGTGATAGTCCAAAGCTCTTTTTCCCTGTGTTTAGGTATGGGGTTACTGACTTCTTAATTACATGGACCAATATTTTTTTCATTGTTTTCCTGTGTTAAATATTTTGTCCAAAAAAACTGAAGGGGCTGGCCTGCAGGGAATGTTTTTGACATCTCAGGTACTGACTCCAATGCATTGTGTGAATTGATTCAGTTCCTTCACTGGTGAAAAAAATTTCTCTACAATTCTCACAGGATGATGTCCCTTTGCGGCGAGGGAGGAAAACAACAAAAAAAAGAGAAGAAGAAGTTGATATTGATTTGGATGACCCTGAGATCAATCATTTCCCCTTCCCATTCCACGAGCTGATGGTGTGGGCTGTGCTGATGAAGCGTCAGAAGATGGCCCTCTTCTTTTGGCAGCATGGGGAAGAGGCAATGGCTAAAGCACTGGTGGCCTGTAAACTCTGCAAAGCCATGGCCCATGAAGCATCAGAAAACGACATGGTGGATGACATATCCCAAGAGCTGAACCATAATTCCAGGTGAATTTTCTTTCATGTACACTTTCCTCAGTTAAAAAAAAAAAGAAGGGAGAGCGGCTGCTGAACCTGCCTGAAATTTGCTTATCTGTACCTTGCTTTCATTTCTAACTTGTAGGGAAAATGCAGTCCCTTTAGAGAAAATCTAAACGGCTTTTAAACAATATGTCTGCCAGAGAAGCAGAGTTGCTAGCAGTATAACTTCTGAAATGAGAAGGTGTCAAGAAGGCAATGAAATATCTATATTGTCTACGTGTTCTCCCTGAGGCTTCAAGAGTCAGGCTGCAACTTTCCTTTGTGCTTTTTCAAGACACTCTGTTCATCCCAAGCAGAACAATTGTTGAAATCCTTACAAACATAATATTCCAGCAGAAGTGTTAATTAACCAAGAGCTCATGCTTAGGTGAGCAATCCAATACACTAGATTCCATAATAATCTTTCCTGATGTTAAAAGCCTGAGACACAGAATTTAAAAAAGGGTGTTGGACACTCCTTTTTCCAGGAGATTTGACCAGGAAGCCATGGGCAAACAGCACAGAAGCAATCCCCTAAGCTGCAGATAACCAGAGGATTTCAGCTAGAAAATGTCAGGGAGGTGGGCAGGCAGGTGGGAGCAGACAGCTGGTAGGTGTGGGTGCTCATCACTGCTAAGTCAGGGCACTTATTTATATGCCTACCATTAGCCACTCACATTTGAAAATGTGGGTTTCCATGTGTACAGTCAACATCACGATTTGCATGATGGAAGATGATGCCTCCCTTGCAGAGGCTGTCAGTTGCAGAGGGGTGTTTTCTGCAGCAGGCTGCTTGGGCTGATGGGAACGTCTCTCTGTTGCAGGGACTTTGGCCAGTTGGCGGTGGAGCTGTTGGACCAGTCATACAAGCAGGATGAGCAACTGGCAATGAAACTGCTGACCTACGAGCTGAAGAACTGGAGCAATGCCACATGCCTGCAGCTCGCAGTGGCAGCCAAGCACAGGGACTTCATTGCTCACACTTGCAGCCAAATGCTGCTCACAGACATGTGGATGGGTCGTCTCCGGATGCGCAAAAATTCTGGCCTAAAGGTCAGCACTGTTTTAAAACAAAATTAACAGTTAGAGGAGTTCTAATAGATCGTGACGGGGCTCACAACAAATCAGTAATAACTAGCTCAGTTAACCATATTTCAGATGCTTATTTGTAGTGACATTAAGCAGGGTATATTCTTGCTGTGTTCAGTTTTTCAGCAGGGAGCTTATCACAAACCCAAGTTCAAAGCACATTACTTAGTTTTTTCATCTTTCTCAAAGCCCCCTCTGGCATCAGTGAGAGTTATCAGAATAAGAATTGAGCCAGGAGGTTAGTATGTCACCCTGCCTGGATACCTGAGGAGTTAGCCGAGGTTTTTAAAGATAAAGAAAAAGGATATGTAAGCGCTAGTGAAAGGTGCTGATCCAACAACCTTCCCCAGAACAGGCCAAAGCAAGCAGTACAAATTTTCTTGCAATCCCCCGCCAATCTTCTTGATGACTGACCTGAAGGGACTACCTTAGAGGATCTAGAGGAAAATTCAATTTTCAAAGCTGGTTAAGCTTTACTTCCACAGTAAGTGAAACTGCTAGCAGAGCAAGGTGAATTCTGGGAGGTGAACCTGTGTCCATGGGTTGGCATCTTTCACCTTCACCAAAGTACTCACCAGTCAGTACATAACCAGGAATTGCCTCTTTCTCCCACATGACTGAGGAATATTTTCAGTGAAGGGGTTCTCTCTCCTGCGTTAATCGTGTGTGTGAAAACTGGTAATTGCTCAGCGGTTTTGCTGTGTGACAAGATGTTCGGTAATGGCGAGACTGCTTATGAGTACGTGCATCGTTATCATACTGGGTCTAATCCAGTGACAGTGATGAATGAGAATGAGTGGCTGATAGCGTTCTCATCATCCTCCTGCAGGAGCTGTGCATAAATATTGCTCTGCTTACAGATAAAAAGCATTCTCACATTTGGAGACATCTTTATTACCTATTTTTCTGACTCGACACATAGGCCCATTGCCCTTCAGAGGGACTGCTGCCTTGTTCACTGCTTGGCTTTGCAGATATTCAGCCTGGGTAGATGGGGATCAGTGCWGCAACCCATTTCCCACTGCATGCTCTCTTCTTTGGAGCATGCATCTCTTAAGCCATAAAATAGACCTTTCTTTCACAATGAATAACTGAAGGTAACAGACTCTGTTTCCTTTCAGCTTCTTGTACCATCAGGGCTTCACAAGGATCCCTTACTCAGTTTCTAGCCTGTGTTTTATTTCACTGAGGCTCATTAGCAGGGCCTGTTTAAAGCTAAAGCAGGCTACAAGCTACATGAGCAAGAGGCAGCATGGCAAAGAAATAAATTTGCAAGCATGAGTTATAGATTATTTCCCATGAACAATTTTCTCCCATCAAAACTGGCAAATGGCAAAAAGGTTGAATGTAATTCTTTAGAGTCTCGCCGAGGATGTATAGCACCAATAGAAGGGGGAGAGGCAATTGTTAATCCTGCCTGTTCTTAAAAATAGCCTCTCTGGGAAGCCAGGTGTGCCCGTAACCCCCTCTCCCCGGACACATCCTTTTGCGACAAGCCGAGTGCAGGAGCAGTGCAGGCAGTCTGGTGCTCAACCCTTCCGAGGCTGGGCACAGCATTCATAATAAGCTAACTGCTCCTAATTGCGGTACTTTGGATGGTTGCARCAACACACATGCTGTCTGTCGATATGACAAGCACAAGCAGTCACCTTCCATGACCTGCCAACAAGCTAAGTATCTGGTTTCACTGTCATTTAGGGAGTGATTTATAAAAAAATCATTTTCCATGAGATTACAGCAAAACCAGGAAAAGCTATTGTGCTTGTGAATACAGACAGGCCACTTCTTTTTGTATTATTACGATATCTCTTCAGTTATACTACTGATTTAACCCCAAGCATCGTTCATTGTGTATATCCACACAAGGTAATTTTAATGGTTTCTGCACTCCCACATTATTAGAGAGGGAAGGCAGAAAAGAAAGAGCTGACATTAATGTGAGCATTACACAGCTGCCAGGTTACTGAAGCAAAATCTAAGGGGACTGCATAGCTAAGCACATCAGCATTTGCTATTGCTGCCTTTGCCTTGTCTACTCAGATCCACACATGCTTGCACCTTGACTACCTGCATTAAGTATGGACACGCAGAGCTTGAGACCTATTAACCCTCCCTGTAGAAATTAATACTGCTTGTGTGTCATTTACACTGATATTGTCTATTATGTAAAATGCAGAAATTTGCAGGTCCGAGGTCTGAACACCCCCGTGGTCCCACCTGCCATTGACCTTATGTAATATTTTGTAAATATATTCTGGCATGTAACAATACGCATCTGATGAGCAAGCAGATAAAATATTCAGGAGACGCAATTAGCCGTAGCACTCACAGCAATGCTAATAGAAGTTACATGCTTTGTTTCACTATGGAGCTCTGAAAACATTCCCCCAAGTGACAAATACTCTATTGTCATAGAAACTCACATGCACGCATATCTTTCTTTTCCTAAATGTCCTGAGGCAGTTGTTCCATTTGATACTAAGTAACCATCATGATTGTAATCTCTTTACTGTGATGACTATTGTTATCATTATTATTGCTTTAGGTAATTCTAGGAATTCTACTTCCTCCTTCAATCCTCAGCTTGGAGTTCAAGAACAAAGATGATATGCCTTACATGTCCCAGGCCAACGAGATCCATCTTCAAGAGAAGGAGCCAGAGGAACCAGAGAAGCCAGTGAAAGAAAAAGAGGAGGAGGACATGGAACTCACCGTAAGTGCCGACAATAAATCACCAGCCTCAGTGCTGTCAATTTGTTATTCCCACCTCTGTGGGCGTTGCAGGCTGTCTGATGGCTAAATTTAGCAGATGATAGGATACCACTCTTAACAATCCCCTCTTTTGGTGGGACTCAAACCAGTCAAGTTGGCATCATTGTGTCTCGATGTTGCAGCAGTGCATGGTGATGCTGAAGCATCATGCTGTGATGTAATATCCTCATATTTTGATTCAATTTGATGCCACATTGTCTGAAATAAATTCAAGAGATTTCAGAATTGAAAGCACTCAGCCATGATAGATGAGTGAACCTCACTGGTAGAAAAGCAGCTCACTAAGTCTTCTGGGTGGAAATGCCCAAAGATTCATAGAAGCTAGAGATTATTTTTTTTCTTTTGGTTACCTTCATTAGAGGGCAAGTAAGTGTGCAAACAGGCAAGAAAAATGATGACAACATTTTTCAAAATTCTTTATGAATTTGTGGTCATTGCCTCTCACACATACACACATGCAGTTTTTAATCCACTGAAGACATTAGCAAGCATGTAGACAGCTCAGCCCTTACTAAGAGCTTCTGCAGCTCAGCAGAATTGTGTAAGGAAGGACTTGTCTGTATTAGTAACATAGCCTTAGAGGAATAATTTACACCACAAAGAGAATCAAATAGCTAAAGCTCTGAAAACTATACAAGTCACCTACTTCCAGTCTCTTGTTCTCAGTCTTGTTTGACACTTTTTAATTTGGGCAATTATCGTATGACCTATCAGACTTGCCTTAGCTTGGTTTGGTTTGCTTTGGTTTGGATATGATTGTGGTGTCTTTGAAACGCTTAAAACTCAACCCCAGTTGGACGAGGTCGGGATAGAGGCATAGAAGTAAAAGGGACTTTCCTGGTTAATTTGGAAAAAAACAAACAAACAAACAAAAACAACAACAACAACAAAATAACCAAAAACAAAACAAAAAAAAAACCACACCAAAAAAAAACCTACACCAAAAAACAAAAACAAAAACCAACCAAAAAAAAAAAAAAAACCAGACTGTTTCCCACAGGCAAACAGCAGGAGCTGCCCACAGGACCCCGTCTGCAGGCAGGCAGAAGGACCTGCCTACAGGACCCAATATGCAGGCAAGCCGAAGGAGCAACCCACAAGACCCACCTACAGGACCCGTTTGCAGGCAAGAACCTGGCCGTTGGGAAGGACCAGAAGCCAGAATAGCAGCAATGGGCCATTCTCTGCTCATTAGCTATTAATTGCAATTTACTATCACTGGCTTCTGATCCACTTATGAAGTGCCTATTCAAATCAAATAAGCACTTTGCAAGCTGCCTTTTTCTTGGCAATGGGGAGAAATTTGGGGAGGCAGTCATTTCCATCTCTCTGCAGTTATCCCAGCTCCTGGTTTCTTGTCTACAATACTGTGTTTCCTTTTTACCTTCTGACTCCTGCTATAAGGAAGTGATGTGTGAACAGGATCTGCTTTTCCAGATGAGTCTTAGATGTCCCTCCCTTTTCCCTTCCGTGTGCTGACAGTCCTATTGCTCTTTCCTGTCATTGACTCTGCCTTTAACTCCTTCAAATTTGATGCATCATTCTAGTGAAGTTTCAGACACTTACAGCCTTTTYTATAAAATAAGAACTGTTTCTGTGGAGTCCAGCAAGTTGAGAAACAAAATCTTTGGTACACTACTGCTGACTTAACATTTCTGCGTATAATCTATACTGTGCTCTAGGACTTCTAACACAGCTTCTTCACTCAGGTGCCCTTCAGTGGTGAGGAGAGATGATTTGCTAGCAGAGACCTTTGGGTCTCTAACCTTCTGTGGTTAGATGCCATAGCCAGTTATATTTAGTCACCTTCAGGCACCGTGTCAGGGAGAGTGTTCATACCTAACATGTTTTAAAGATAAGAAAATATTTTAGATGATTGAAGTTTTACATTATTCCAGCCTTAGTCAAATGGTCTGGCATAAGTTAGGTCGGGTCTTTTCTCCGCTGATGAGAGGATGCCTGCAAGACTGTTTGGGAAGTGCCTTTGTGAAGTTTCCCTTTAGCCACACTTATATTAAGGATGCCTTATTCATAGTTCATTAAGATTAATAATTTTTTGTGATGTGATATCACAAATGTTTAATCAATTGCTGAACTCTGGCTCAATAGATCAGTCACTCACCCTACCCATATCTTGCGACTATTGTATTCAGAATGACCTGCATTTTTTTCTCACATTTTTTCCTTTCAGGACAAACAAATACATTTTCTTTTTGTGATTACTACAGTTTTCTTTTATTCATTTACTTAATTGGCACGTGATTGTTTAAAATATTTTCAAAATTGTTCCATGGTTTGGGTTTCTGAGCTTTGTTCAGCTTAAAGCTTAAACAAACAAAATTGATGAACTAAAAATCATTTTTGTCACCTCAAAAGTCCATTTCTGGCAAATAATGTATCATCCAAACAATCTGCCTAACTCTATTTCTAATCATTCCCAATGAATACTTCTCAAGTCTCTCTATTCCTATAGTATTACGCCCATATGCATTTTTATATATTTTATAAAAGGACTAGTGTCCTCCTGCCCCTGGCCAACCTCACCCACCCCATTGGGGGACGGTGTTTGCAGCATCTCATGCTAAGATAAAGAGATCACATCTAGTCAAGGTCTGTTCATTGATTTCTTATGAAGTCTTGTGTGTCCTGCACTGCTAAGCCCATGTGACTAATGACAGGCCAAAAGAGTCAGTTTCTTTCTCTGGACTGCACTTGTGGATGAGGTACAGGGCCACAGTGATTTTTGCACTATTTTACACCTCATTTGCACAGATTAATGTGATCACACAGACTACAGCCACAGTGAAGTAAGTCTCCGCATGGGTACATCTGCATGCGAGTATGTATTTGTTTTACGCTCCTCTCAAAGAATCTGGTGGGTAGCTGAACATTTGGATATACTATAAAGATGTAGTGTTTATTCACTGTAAACTACTTGTTACTCACACCTGCTTTTAACTTTATAACAGATATATGAGAGTGCCGAGCACACATTTCTTTAACGCCTAGATGCTAGGCAACAGACTTTCCTTATAGCAGCTACTCACAAAAACACACTTGAAAACTGCTCTCATCACCGCTCCCTCAGCACTGAGGAATTTACCACAATTTATGCATGGAGCTGCCAGTCATTAATTCTGAATATTACACATAGAGGAGTAGAAGGGCACTAAAGTCTAAAGGCCAGGGACATTTTGTATTTGTACAGTGTCCTGACCAGGGCCTTAATTAGTTGCTGATTTTCAGGTCAGTCAGAAACGCAGTCTACCCTCCTCTCAAAATAACACTGATTCTGGAAGCCATAAGTAGGAGCATCCTTATCCCTATTCAGTGCCTTATTGTCTGGGTATTAGAGTTCCCCAGTAAACGGTCTTATTTCAGAGCACAGAATAACTCACCTAAGTGCTTTAGAAGACGTTTCAGTTGTTGTTTTGCTCATTTTGTTCTAATTTTCCACATCAAATAGGAAGTTTGGACTTCCATGGGCATCACTAAGAGTCTGAGTTAGGACTTTTCAGCAGAAGCAAAGCTAGTTGTGTTGGCCTTTAGGCTCACATTATCTCATCTGTAGTATGTATGCTTAGCCTTTTCTCCATGGTAGGAACTAACCAAATATTATATCACTAAAAATACAGTTCTTAAGATAGGAAAGGTTGAAGACTAGTGTCCTTGTGCCCCTGGCCCATCTCACCCACCCTGTTGGGGGACGGTGCTCGCAGCATCTCACATGCCAGCAGCAAGGCACCCCTTCAGCTAGTCTGGAAAACAGCAGTGGGAGACACTGCCGGCAGTCACAAGGCAGAAGTGCTGGCCCTCTCCGTAAGGAGGGATTTCCTTCCATTTCTCCGAGGGTTTTGGAAACGCCCCATACTGCCATCACACAACTGCCCTGGCACTCTTTGTGTCCTTTGCCATGCTCAGCAGCCAGGGTGACTGAGGTCCTGGTACTTTAGCCCTGCTCCTCTGTATTCACCTTAAAGAACCACTGCGCACATACAAAATCCAATTTTACACACCTGTAACTCAAAGACATTAAACCTTTTTTCCTACTAGTATTTCAAGGCAGAGAACAGTAACCCTAGAACAACTACCATGGAGGCATCATTTCCATACATAGCATAGGATACAATGGGGTGTGCAGAGAGAGGTATAGTATATCCACCCAGCTATGTACCTTTCCCACACCAGTTCTGTGTGAATACAGGGTAAGTCTATATGTAGCATGTAGATTTCACTAAGGATAAAATTTGAAAAGCCTATGATCATTCCAGCAGGACTGAAATTCCTGTTATTTAATTATAAAACAGATAAATATATTATAGGATCATTAACATATATTAATGCACAACCCAAAACTGTCCTGGTTCCCTATCAGTGAACAGTCCTCAATTACACAAAACAAAACCTGGCCACAAAAAAAAAAAAAAAAAACCAAAAAAAAAAAAAAAACCAAAAAAAAAAACCACCAGAATTCTGATTAGAAAAATCTCCATGTAAAAACTATGCTCACATCAATCCTCTCAGGCTAAAATGATGCAGTTGTACTGTATTTCACAATGTAGTTGAGCTGCTGTCAGGCTTGCCTTGCATGACTCATGGTGAATCACGGACAAAATTGTGTATTAGAGAAAGAGATGCCGCCCACACAGAGCAGTGTCTTGAGTTATTCCCACCCTATTGCTTCCCACTCCAAGTGAAAACACATTTGTTCACATTCAGCATTGCAGCTATTCTGTTAACACAGTCACTTAGGTTATTTCTGTATGTTTCTAATGGGGAGGCTTTTCAATTTGTTAATACCGTGGTATAATTAACAGCTGGGGACACCAGGTCAAATCTAACCCCCAGCCATTTCAGAGCAATTCCCCATGTGTAGCATGGGGGAGGGGAGAGGTTAGTATTATATGATACAATTAATTAAAAAATAATTATAACAAGATAAAATTACAGCATCATTATCAACAAGAAAGCAACAGCAAACAGGAAATCAGCATCCATGAGCTAAAGCATAAATCCAGGTACTGAAAGAGCATTGTCCTAAAAACATCCACAACTCACTGATTCCAGTGAGAACTAAGGGTGTCTCAGAATTAGTAAATTTATAAAATTGTGAAGGATTTAAACTCTGTAAAATAATCCCTTTCACTAAAGCACAGCACTGCTCATTTGTTAAAGCTGCCAGCATTCATTTTCACTCTGCTGCAAAATTCTCGAGCACCAGAGGACAGCAGAGACAAAGCCTTGGGAAAAGCTACAGAAAACTCCATAGTACCAGATGGCAGCTTTCCCTAAAACAACGTCAGGAAGTACGGAGAAGCAAAGCAATGAGTACCTTCTTGGGCTATAACTTTCCCAAAGTATTCAGATCATATTCCACTTTTTTCCCAAATAAACAATCCCTGATATAGATCAGGGAATCCCTTTGGTTTTGTAGACTTCAGGTAGCAATACCTGGGATTCTGTGAAGGTTGTGTAATCTCTGCTACTATAGTTATATTCAGTAAGTCTCATGTTCTTGCAGGCTATCTGCTTAACTAATAAGAACCCTTCTTCTCTGCTTAACAGCCACTTCATCTTTTTCCCTTTTTATGAAACTCGTGATGGACTTTTAAGGGGTTTTATGTGCTCTGTGAGAATCACAGGAGGTATATTTAATTTTTTAATATGCATTGCTTTATCTACATTTATGGCAATGAACTTAGAAATCTGCAGGCATAAAAAGATAAAGGAAATAGATAGCTTCATCAAAGCACGCTACAGTTTTAAGAACATCTCAGCAGGTTAGTTTCAGTGCAGTATACTTGCGTACTTGTGTCCTGAATCTTTGTTCTATTTTATTAAAAATGTGCAGGGCAACATCTGTGCATGGTCAAATTCAAGAATATAAGGGACCACTTGGAAAGTAATAATACCAGAGGAAAAAACTAACTGCATAAATGAAATGAGAGAGAAATATTAGGCAGGAGCCATCTAGGACTATAGGCAGTCCTAACAATGTTACAAATATCTACAATGACTGAAAGAAAAAAAAATGTGGTCATCAGTTTATCATTACAAATTACTATTTTACAGGACCAAAGACCTATATGAATAGCTCCACATGAGGGCTAGAAAAAGGAAGAAAAGGAAAGATTGTGATTCTTGCTTTTAAATATATGAGAAGTGCATCTCCTGTTCCTGCAGGGCACTAGAATGAGATCAAATAGCTCACCTGAAGCTGATTAGTTAAGTATGTGCTGAACATCCTGTTGAACCAGAGAGCACAGAGATAGATAAAAGATGGATGTCTTTATTGAAAGACAGTATGTCTGGCATCTAATTGGTCTCTTTAGGGGCTTAGTTTTCCACGTTTTTAAGTTGCAGATGAGAACAATGTTATCTTCAAGGATGGTGAAAGTTTGCTTCAATTAACATAAAAGTACGACAGTGCTTTGATCTACTTGTAGAAAAACATTATAGAAACATTTAAATAAAAGCATCATCATGCGATCCCTGCATACTTAGATAGGACAGTTGTATCTCAATTCTTGCAATTGCTTTCATGCGCAGGAGTGCTACAATCTATAGGTGCTGCCACAAACTAAATAGTAAGAACTTGCTCAGGGCACAGTGACCTAAAATCCACTCTTAGTCTACTATTAACAAAAGAATTGTTTCAGAAAGAACATTTACTAGATCAAGCTGTACTCTAAATACAAAGGAACACCTTCTTTTGAGCATTAACTTCAGTGACTATATAGTTTAGTCATTCCTTCCACCTCTCTGCAGCTGACCATGAAGTTAAGAGTAAACAAAATATTACTGTCCTTTGCCTGTTAGGTTTGCACTTAGCTGAGGACTTCTTAAGTATGTGTTTCTGGAGCTCAGCGTAGCTCTTCAGTGAGTCTGAATTGCAATGGTACAGTGAGATCAAGCCTAACAGAGGGAGTGCATGAGCAGTCTGGAACTTCATTATGGAAGAAGCTACAATCATGTAGAAGGATCTTTCAATCCAAGGCCTTAATGCTGCAGTGAACTCTACTGGTCCGTCCTCTACCTCCATGTGATGTTCACTGTGGGATCATCGCCTGAGACAGATCCAGTGATCAACGTAAAAAGAGTCACTGGCTTCATTGCTTCGAGTCCAGCAACTGCCAACTCATCTTTCCCCCTGTTGTTCTCTCTCAGTCTCAGCCTTATGAACTTCTCTTTGTTTAAAACCAAAACTTGTCTGTTTTCTGTGTGCATCTGTTTATTGTATAGAAGTACACCACAAAAAGCTCGTCAGGTAAAAATTTTGCTGTCCATACAGCAAAAAGGAGAAATGTTCTCCACATCTCATTTTTTGTTCACTAGTCAAGGATTTCACACTGGTGCTGACAGTTGCTGCCAAAGCATTGCTTTTTCAGTTTACAAAGTATTAAACAGCAGCTTCCATGCAAAAAAGATAATCTGAGAACAAAGCATTTTACACCTAGCTATGGTTACCTAGTTTTGTCTAAAGATCAAGAAATCAGAGAAGTTTTGGATAGTTTCCTTCTGAAATTTCAAAAAAAAAGCTTAATTTGTCTTTCACAAAGAAAGAAACACAAAAATATCCTTTCTTGTAGGCAATGCTGGGACGAGGGAATGGAGAGTCCTCAAGAAAGAAAGAGGAAGAGGAAGTTCAGAGCGGGCACAGACTGATCCCTGTTGGAAGAAAGATTTACGAGTTCTACAATGCTCCCATCGTTAAATTTTGGTTTTACACAGTAAGAAATCTTTCCTGTTATATTACTACTCTTTGGACAAATACTGAAATTGGATTAAGGTCATCTTGTGTGTTTCATTGAAAGTCTGCATCTGCATGCATTGGAGGGTTTACTGTAAACAGTTTAATAAAAATCTTTTGTGGAGGTCAGCTAGCACTTGCAAACCTGTCTAAGACTTTTAAAGACTACCATTTCATTCAGTAAGTTAATGGTTAAAATTTGAATGACCATGTATGTTTTTCTTCAAATACAACAGTRAGTGGCAGTTTGCTGCAGTCAGTGCTCCCAAGAAATTCCCTATAAGAGAATTCCTGATAGGAGAGCTCCCAAAAGTAAGCCCTATGGGAGGCTGAGCTGAATCAGGATACCAAATTGTATAATAATTGATGAAAAAAAGAAGCAGATAGAGCACATCTTTTCTTGGAACATTTTTTCTTTTTTCTGTTTTGACTAGTCTGCAGAGTGTCTCTCAGAGAAAGTGTTTGTGTAAGTACCCACAAGATAACAAAGACACGAGTAGCAGCTAATGTACATTTTTCAGGGACAAATTATGTCCAATCAGTATAATCTCCCTGTGTTACAAAGAAACAGACCTTGCAGATGGAGCAGAAAAAAAATTATGTCATATATTTTGACTAAAGTAAGACAGTATAAAAAACTTTACAGGGTATTCTCACAGGTAAATTAATAACTGCTATATTAAAGTTACTATGTGGATACAAAGCTTTTTGGCAATTAGTCCTCAAGAGTAGGTGTTAATTATTCACTATCAAGCTGGAAGCAGGGATTGTAAAGGATTCCGTTAGCGTCTCTCCTACATCAGGTGCTATCTGATATTTTCATTCAAAACTTGGATGATGGAGTAGGGATCAGTTATTAAATTTGTAAATTGCACTAGAATGTAGAAGGATGAGATCAAAAAGTAAAATGAACACAGAATGTAATCCTTTCAGTCTCCTTGGCTGGAATATTCTCTCCCAGTTCAGCTTCTGCATCATGTGACAAGTATGGACTGGTTTGAAGGACACAAAAAGGAACAAGAAAAATGTTTCAAGAGGTCTGTAAAACATGAGTTAAGGCGAAGGATTTAAGGAAGTGAGGTTGTTTTCTCTGGAAAAAAGAAGTCTGCAGAAGGAATGTAATAGTCTTTAAATACATGTAAGTAGCTGCAGAGAGGAACAAAATGGAATATCTCCAAATCCTTGCTGAATAGGACAAGAAGTAGTGGTTTAAATTGCAGCAAGGCAGTTCTAGGTAAGATGTTAGGAAGCAGTTTCTAACTGCTCTGAGAAGTACTGTCATAAACTGTGTAAGGAGATGGTAGATTTTCCATTATTAGTGATTTCTAAGTCCATCTTATCAAAACATATGTCCACTATGGTACACTGTAATTAATCCTGCCTCAGCACCATCGAATTGGCCAGATGATTTCAGGTGGTCCTTCCCAGTTATATTTTCCATCATTCTGCTGAATGCACAGCAACTCACAAAGAATGCACCCTTCTGTAGATGACTTCTTATAAGAAAAATTGCCTTGCTGAGATCCATTCAATACGTCTACAGACAGCAGGAACAACTCACATCAACAGAGACTAAACTGTGGTGGACAGCTCATGCTAGCAAACAGCCCCAGTTTGGCAACTTAGAGTAACTACTTGCTGAACTGTGTGGCCATTGAACAGTAATCAGGCTGATGAGTCTAGAAATTGTGCATCAGCAGCCTAGTCTCATTATCAATTGCAATATGTATTATGCATAACCAGAAAAGTCTTTACACTGTAAACAGAAAGAAGCATCCTGGCTCTCCCTGTTAATTCAATTCTGAAATGGGAGAAAAAGATCAATATTGCATTTCCATTTAGACCTCTTCCTACAGTTTTATGTCCTGAGGCAGGTCTCAGTCAAGGTCACTTATTAAAGCTGGATCTTGGCTACACTGAACTTGAAGAGCAAATTAAGGTGGATTCTGGCTGCAGTGCTTGACCAGATGGGTATATAGAGAAACTCCTGGAGACTTAAAGCAGAACAACTTTCAGATGAGGGTTAAAATCGCAGAGCCTATCACACTTTTTACAAGCACACAGGCAGAAATACTAATCATAGATTTCAAAAGAAATCTTCCAGATTTTACATTCCATAGTCCAAAATGCAAGAAAAGTGACTATACTTATGACTATTGTATGCCATTTAAAATAATTTGATTATTCTACATCTACCTATCTGCTATTACTCTATAGCTATATCCACCTTCATTCTTGAAACACACAAGAGAGGGTTAAATGTGGGGATGTTTGAGTAAGTAACATGAGGAGTGTAAGAAAGCAGATGAGCCAAAATAAACAGCTTTTTCTCAACCAAAAAAACTTTAGCCTTTCTCTCTGGACATGCAGTAGTTTCAAAAGTCAACTACTCTGTTCTGTTTTGTGGGTGTTGCATAGAAAACCATGGCTCAAAGGTTTCATCTCATAGATTGCTTGAGGAGAAGAGAATGGCCTTCCCCTTTTAACTACTAGCTTCAGGCTGAGATGCTAGCAGGTTGTGAGAGGCCACATTTCTACCTCTTCTGAGGCAGAATAGCTGCAGAGGGAATTGAACTCCAAGTAAGAGTCATCCTCTAAACATCAAAACAGCTTTGCCCTTAGTTTTGCATTGTGGGACCACTTCATTTTATGATCATTTAATTATTGCAATCAGTGAGAAAAGGGGAGGTTAGTCTCCCTCTTGAAGCACTCTCCTGCTGGTATAATTTCCAGGTTTGTCCCTTACCATAATGAATATTCGAGTATTTTCTATAGAATGGGACAGCATCCATAGGAGGGAAGGGAGCAACCCACCCTAGAAACTTCTTAGCAGGCATTCCTCTCCTTAGTTTCTTCAGGCACTGCCCTAAAGGGTAAAAATGGCAGCCCCCAGCTCTTTGTCAAGCCATGTAAAAGCAAGAAAAACAGGGTTCAGCTACTTGTGTAGTASCACTTTCAAAGAATCTTGAGTACCAGCATGGGCAGCTGTACTGAGATTTGACCACAGTGTGGGATCAGGACATCCTCCTAGAAGGCAAGAGCAAGTTACAGGTCTGGGGAGGGAGAAGGAGGCTGTCACTCACTATCTGAAGGTCTTGTTTCTTGGGTTAAAGTGGTGCAGTTTCATTTTATTCTTAAATCAAGATTTTTTTTCTTTCCTTTTTTTTTTTTTTTTTTTTTTTTTGGCCAAGCAAAAATTTTCAGCAATTTTCAGTAAATTTGGCTTGACCAAAAAAATACACCAAACCCAAACCCTAAAAAAACCAACACCTCAAAAGAAAACCAAGAAGAAGTAAAAGCCCCTAGTTAGACTAAGARTCTTGTGGTTTCTGCCAGCTTTGTAACCTTAATGTCCCTATTCTTTTTAATGTCCCTATTCTTTTGCCATACTAAATGCAAATGCTCACCAAAGGCTGCTGAGTCAGACCAAATTAATAAGATTTGTTGATAATTAATAATCAATAAGTTCTAAGAGGAGGGGTGTTAGGTGACAGTATCACCTGGCTTTTTGCACTATAGTAGAAGGTGTTATTTCAGCTAGGGAGGTGTGCGTCCAGTTCTGCCTGCCCAGAGAGAGTTTCTGCTGACTCAGCTGTCACCCTAGATGCTGACCTAATTTGCTGACCAATATTGCCCTCCGTTTCCTTTAGGAGTGTTAAGTGAAGACCAAACTCTAGACCYGATCATTGCAATCCATCATCACGCACAAACTGAAAGACAAATGAGATCATTTCCTCCTCTGTTTTATGTACACAAAAAGTAGTGGTTCAACTGGCTGTCTTCTCTGTACTGATAGTTATGGCCAATGTAAAGAATTCTCTCAAGTGTCCTTCAAACCAGCAACTGGAAGAAAAGCCAGAACCTTGTGGCTTTTACACAGAGCAGAAGTGATGTTCTCTAATAAATACAACAGGACTATAAATCTTGTTCTGTGAGGTGCTGAACACTGAAATAATCCTACCCAAAAGTCTCAAGCCTCTCTATGGTTGTTTCGTGTCAGGTCTAACACCAAGTAGACAATAGTTGTGAGTAACAGGCAGTTGAGAGACAAAAACTGTATTGAAATACAGATGTAAGCTTTCTGCCACAATGACTAAAATGTTCATGCACAGAACTGAATCATCTTTTCTCTGATTTAAATTTGGCTTAAGATGCATTTTCTTGTAGAGCTGCTGTTTGAAAGGCAAAGTAGACAGGCAGTTGGATTCTGGCCACCACAGACCCAAGCCACAGCCATTCACCCTTGCTACAGCCCATGCTCCAGTGTGATGCTCGGGTTTCTCTGAGTTTTATGAACTTGATGATGTAATTTGCCTGTCTTGTCTTTTTTTGACTGACCATTTCATTACATTCAGCATGTAGAAAGAAAGGAAAAAGAAACTAAAAACATAATCCACACTTTCCACTGTATTAAAAATTAGGCCAGAAGATATATTAAAGAAGGAAAAGCAAAACAGTTATACGTAAAAACTTGCAAAAAATATAAGGCAAATGAATGCATGGCTATGCCTAGGTACTTGCTGCAGCAATGTGAGTAGGAGCAGCAGTGTTTTGGGGAAGAGCCATGGTCTAGGTTAGGCCAGTACTACACTGGGTAGGAAGACCTCTAGCAACACCTAGGACCTCCTGGAAAAGGTGAAAAAGGATTTGGAATGCCAGAGTCAGCCTAGGCTAGGTGAACAGGGAGAAAAAACACAGAGGAGGGCTGTTAGAGGACTCAAGGGTGTTAGAAGCAGATGAGGGAGAAATCTTCACATAGGTAACTTAGTTTGGTAGTTGGCATAGTGGTATCAGAGTTCCCACCACTGTGGGATGATCCAGGGGGACTGCATTAATACAATTTTGTTGGGGAGACAGATGTAGCTGGAGGAGAGGATGTTTGTGCATGTGTTTTGCAGATTCCACACTGTATCTGATTTAATGTGAGCTTTTTCAGACAACCCAGAACACTGTCTGATTGTTCTTTTGTCTCCTTAACTCTGGTTACAGTGGAATTAGGAATATCAAATCCTACCCAAGAAATTGGCTCAGTCGTATAAATACAGTGACTATATAACTTATAACTATAGTGACTATTGATATTCATTTTGTTTCTTTACAGCTGGCATATATAGGCTACTTGATGCTGTTCAACTATATAGTGTTAGTGAAGATGGATCGCTGGCCATCCACACAGGAATGGATTGTCATCTCGTACATTTTCACTCTGGGAATAGAGAAGATGAGAGAGGTAAAATCACCCCAACCAAGAAAGACATAATAAAAAAGAAATAAGCATGGTTTTTTTCATTTTAATATCTGTTTTTATTATTCTTCTCAGGATAATTTTTGATGAATGGGCTTATCATAAAATTGCTCTTTTTTTTGCAGAAAAGCAGATGGATTTTTAAAAACACAGCACTAAAAAATCTATCTTCCTCCATTTTAAAATCAAGAATCTCTCTCTTTCTTTCTTTTTCTCCCACGGAATATGTTTGTTCAGATTTCTATGTGATGCACGTTTAATAGCATTCACGAGTATGGGGCGGTCTTCTGACATATCTTAAAGCTCGGCTATATTTCTCAAAATGTGGCCCAGAAACTGAAGTATGTTTCAGGGAGAAGAAAAGGAGATATGCTATAACAGAATGGACATGGAGACATGGTAATAGCATGACAACTGAAAAGCCCATATTCAAATCCCCACCCCACCCCAAACAGAGTTCATTCAAAATCTACTGCTGTTCTGTCTGTCCAAGTATCTCATGCAAACGCTTTAAATAAAACCAGCCATAACTGGGGGAAAATTTAGATCCACATTGAATATTGCAGCACATTTCTAATAGGAATTCCCCCTTTGAATCTTGAAAATTTGTGCTAATTATGTCAAGCAATAGCATGCATCTCCCTAAAGATGCTAAAGCAGACACATAGAGCAGAGACAGAGCATTTAAGGTGGCACTCAGTCTATAGGCAGAGTGAAGTTGTTCTGCCATCCCCTGCCCCTCATGGTCTCTCCCACTTGCAGCTACCACTGCACCCTTTTCACTTGGCCAAATGAGCATTTATTCCACAATGACACCAGAGGCCAAATTCAGCCCTGATGTGAGTGGGTGCGAGTCCCGTTGACCTCAGCTGAAACAGCACATTTGTACCCCTGGGCTGAATTTGTTACCATCTACATTTGTATTTTCTGCAGCAAATGCTTTTGGGGACTAGACTAAAAATGGTCTTGCAACTGCCACTTAGGCTTCAAAGACAGATTTCAAACACCATACAGTAAACTCTACATCATAAGTAAAAAGAACAGAGGACAAGACATTACTTGTGTGGCCTATAATGAGTGTACTTCACTAACCAAAAGAAAAAGGAAAACAGTGGCAGAGCCACACAAGGACTCTGCAACACTGATGGAGACAAAGCACCACTGGCTCAGTAGGTGGGAGGCTGCTGGCAGGAATCGTATGTGCCATTTTTGTCTAATCATTCACCCCAAATTGTCCTTTCCACAAAAGTTTATCAAGAGCATTTGTCGGAATGGATTTCTAAGCAGATGTTGGAGATTGTTCACAGCAGATGAGCCTAAAATTCATTCTGAAAATGAATTATAAGAAAATTATAAGAATGGCATTCATCTTTTTAAGGAACTGTATGAGTCTGTTCAAATGTTCTCAGGCTAAATATAGAAAATTAAAACAAACAGCTTGTTAACTCACTAAAAGCTAGGAATTATTCATAGAAATCACTTGAGGAATAGTTTCAATAGTAATTCAGGAAAACAATCAAGTCTCCCAAATGATCTTGCAAATAGAACGACGATAAATTCATAAGGTAAGATTAATTATTTTTGTGAATTATATTCTCATCTGTGGAACTTAGTTTCCAAAAACATGTCCAAGTAGTAGCTAGTATCTCTCTGGATTAAATGCTAAATCCAGATCTTTATGGTTATTAATTATTTCTTGACAGTTTGATACATATTTTAAAATAACTTTCTTTAAATCTACAGCTTCTTTAAATGTGAATTTTCTGATGAAATCTCTTTCTATATTTCTCTCTCTATTCCAAGACTCTAAGTAGGGTCAATAAATTCAAAAAACAGAAAGATATACATATATTTCTTCTGATTTCGTGGGGATTTTAGAGCCAGTGAGGTTTTTGTCCTTTTTCTTTTAAGTATCTTGCACATAGATACAGGCTAAGAATGGTTGAAATGGAAGATTTCTCAAAAAAATGAGAAATTTACATGATAGGAGTCTATCAGCTTTCCTTTTGGCCTGTGTGGCATTTCTCTGTTTACTATAGATTTCTTCAAGCTTAAATTAAGACAGCTCAGCTCCTTTCCTCTCCATGTCCTCTGTCCTTCAGATATTGATGTCAGAGCCCGGGAAACTGTTACAGAAAGTAAAAGTTTGGCTCCAGGAGTACTGGAACGTTACTGATCTCATAGCTATCCTCCTGTTCTCTGTCGGGATGGTGCTCCGTCTGCAAGATCTGCCACTCCGGAGTGATGGCCGAGTGATATACTGTGTTAACATCATTTACTGGTATATACGGTTATTAGACATCTTTGGAGTAAACAAGTATTTGGGACCATATGTCATGATGATTGGGAAAATGGTAAGAGAAGTTGGTGTACTCCTTCTATGTTTTACCAGCCTGTTCTTGACTCAATGTCTTTGGCCAATGACATGACTGCAGATTTATCTGTATTTTTTTTACACATTAGCATTTTCATGTAAGCTAGAAATCAGTGCCTTATTGAATCAAAACCTCAGCATAGACCCCCAGAATTGAGGATTAGACTCTCCCTGTTCTGTTAGATGATGTATTGCTTGTCTTTCTCCGAGATCTCTCTTCAACAACAAAGCCATCCATCCTACACCTCTGTGCCTCATTTACAGAAAATACAAAGGATGCTAGTTCTCAACTAGTTGTAAAGGAGGGTGGTTTGTTAAGGTAAAAAAAAA
This sequence comes from Phoebastria nigripes, assembly GCA_035582835.1. NCBI lineage: Eukaryota > Metazoa > Chordata > Aves > Procellariiformes > Diomedeidae > Phoebastria > Phoebastria nigripes. The sequence goes on along the minus strand of JAYKAV010000900.1, from coordinate 409,593 downwards.
GTGTTTGGTACCTTGAGGCTCTCAAAGAAAGTGTGTTGTAATAGGCATGGTATGTTCAAAACTATAATGGTTATGATTAAGACTGTGACCTTTCTATAGTTTGCTCCATATCCATATGTTCTTCCATCTTTCCTGTTCAGGTTTCCCATCTTGTGAGATGAGAAATCCATTTGCGTAACTGCAGTCTCTGTCCCCTGGCCACATCACATGTACACAACATGGCAGGAGTATGAATAGTTTATGTAATAGTAAATGCATACAGAAGGAACTGAGAGATATTTGCTGCCAGGTGTATAACTTTTGACTTTTTGGCTTTTTCTTTTTACATTTCAGTAGAAATGTTGCATTAAAGCAGCATTTTGCTCACATGAGTGAAAGAAAATGGCTGGGTTTACAGATGTACATGCACATGTCCCTGATTTGAGTACCTGCACATGTAGCTAATATACATGCTCATGTTTTATATGCAGTTATCCAGCCTTTGTTGTGTAAATCATGGCTGTTTCATGCATTCTGGGGTTTAAGTTTTTTTTTTTTAAATAGAATAAAAAACCCTTGAAGCTGGCATTCAGTAAAAAAAGTAAGCTGAAAATTAACTTTTCTAAATACAAATATTACTGCTGTCTGATTGCTATATGGACAATAATCAGCTAGTCCAAATAGGCTGTCTGTTGTGTTTGTCTCAAAGAAAAGACCCAGCCACCCTCCTTCCTCACTATCATAGGAAAAGGGGACATATATGAATGCATGGACTACAATCCCTCTTTGATATTACATTAGTCACAACAAGCTCAGTGATTCTAAGCAGGTATAAAACTGAAATGCAAAATATATGTCCAGTTAGCCTCCCTACCCAACAGGTGACCGGAGAACCATTGTCTTACCCCTTCAATTTACCAGCTTTCAACTCCAAACCCACAGTGGTGGGTTTGACAAAGAAAGAACAACTTAGTGAAAAAAAAAAAAAAGACATAGAGGGAAAACACAAAAGAAAATGGATGCTGAATCGTTATGTCCTGCAAACAGTATTTTGAATTGTGCTACCTTCCTTCAAGGAAGCCAATAGGTTGTTGATGGGAGGGATTTTGCAGAGCTCCAGAGTACAGAGGTGAAAACACTCAACAGTTCTTGCTGGAGGTTACTGTAAAAGGACAACAGGACAAGAGAAAGGACCAAAGACCAAAGGGAAAACACTGCATTATCATGTTTCTTTCCTCCCCACCTGGACTATGTCCCTCTATCAGGGGATCTGGTGGTCACTGCAGCTTACACGTTATACAGTGTATAAAACTCCTAAAAAACAACTACCCTCCTACTCCGTTGTATTTTTCAGAGGTGCCATGCACAAAAAGTTTCAGAGCTGTGGTGCTAGCAAAGGCAGTCTGAAAATCAGTTCAATAATAAAAGATTGGCCATGAATAACAAACTTCTAGTAGTCAGTGTTATGGATGGCTGATAGGAACCCAATAGCTTCACCAATAGTATAAACAGAGGTTTATTTTCCTCCTGGGGTCAACACAGAAAGGAAGTGGTTGAAATCAGCAAAATAATATAATTTCCATTCCTTTGTCATCCTCACATGTGTACAACAAATCAAGCCCCAATCCACTTTCTGTGGAAAACAAATGCAGGAAAATCACTAGCCTCTGTAGGCTCAGCACCCACTCAGAGGGTGTTGAATTTAGCTACCAGAGTACTCTGAAATTGTGGGCAACTGTTAAAGGAGGGAAGTTCTTTTATTTTGTGCCTTCCTGTTATTTGATTTTCATACCTCATAAAACTTTCCATGCACTCAGCAATTCAGCAACTCTGTGGACACATCCACTTTGCCCACACGTGCAATGCCCAACTGGTTTGAGTTACACAAATTTGTCTCTCGCATCTATTTTCTGGCCAACTTATTCCCCTGTGTAATGGCCAGCCCATTTATATCATGCACAGACTTCCCTGGGAGTTGCATCTGCTTGCTCCAAGCTGCAATGGGCTCCCTTGTGTATTTTTGTTTAAATCACATGTCCATTTACCTCCTTGGGTTCTGTCTTTTTCATTTCATGGTCTTGCAAGTACCGTTCAGCACTATGGAGAACATCAAGCTGGTTATACATATTTCTACAGAGTAAGCCCATCACAGCTATTGAGTTCCTCAACAGACCATATTTAATGCCTGAGCTTTTATCCTGAGCTTCTATTGTGAGTAAGTTTTAGACTCAGGAGGAGAAAGATTACTTTTTCCATCTTTCCAATGTTAAGGAACTTTCTCTTCACCTGCCTCTACATCGTATCCAGCAAAATAGGTTTTACCTCTGGGCACTGTGAACAAATTTGCAAGTGAAATTAAGCAAGGGGCAGGAATGGGCTTCAGTGGTTTAAAAGCAATGGGCTAAAGCAAAGGTGAAGATAGGAAGAGGAAGCTGAATGGCCAAGTTTATTATTATCTACTAATTTCAGTAACAGAATGTGCTTATTATAATGTGCTTTTCTGATCTCTGCACAGTGATAGATTTACTCCCTTTTTTTGGGGGAATGAAATGAAATCACCGTGGCATGTCAAGAGAGTCAGAGGTACATCAGTTCCCTTACTATGTGGGAATGTCTACATTTTCTTAGCTTCTCTGCAAATAAAAAGGGGGAAACAGAGCCAGCTTGTTTATAAAACTGCACCAACAGTTCCTCATTTTATCACTTTTTTAAATAGGTGACTAATGAATTCTTTAGAATGATTGAAACAGCCATTGCCTTGTTAAAATAGCAATTGCAGTTTGACACTACAGGCCAAAGGGCCTGATATAATGCCCATTAGAGTCAGTGGAAACGTGCCCACCTATTTCACTGGATTTCAGACAAGCTACTGAGGTTTCAGAAAGATACCCAGTTGAAGGAGGGAAAAGCTAATATGCAGCTTGAATAGAGAATAGCACTGAAAAGTTTATTTCTTGCAACATGAGGTCAAACCTGTGTGATTCCTGATCAAAAACACTGGAAGCATTTAAGAAATTGTCTTAAATTGCCACCAAATACTCATTACGTTTATTTGCTTGCATGACATTTTAAAATAGGTATTATACTACATCATATCATGTTACATATTTCTACCTGAAACAAAGTTTCATCAGAGAAGAAAGGAGGAACCAGTTTTCATCTCCAAATTCCTTCCCTGAAAGCAGTAAGAACTAAATGTAATTATGCAGCTTTCCCATTTCAGGATGCTCTCTGAGGTACAATGACCTGGAATTCCTCTTCAATCAGGTTTTCTTGAGAGATTAATGCTCTGAATAACATAGGAATGTTGGTGATTTACTTTTCTGTTTTTTAATTCTTTAAGGCATTTCTTTTCCTCTCTCATGTCCCCAGTTTTTTTTCTTTCTTTCCTGCATTTTTTATGGACCTCAAGACTTTTGTTTTCCCCTGCTTTTTTTCACTTGTCCCCAGTTCCTTCTTTTCAGCTTCTTGAGTCTCTCCTACCAGAGCCCTGCCCCACGGGTGTCTTTCTCCCACAGCCTCTCTCTCAGTAAATATGAGAATATCCTTTTCTGTTTGCTCCTTTGTATACCTCTCTTTTCTCTGTTAGATACTTTCCCAGTGTTACTTTGACCACAGGTCTCTCTCCTTGTGCTTTAAAACTGAAGAACCCCCACAGCAGCTCCAGATCCATCTGCTGCAAATGAGTCCACCACCTCTTGTCATGGGCAACCCTGCTCTTGAACTGCAGGAGGTCCCCCATGGAGCGATAAGGCCGCCGTTTGAGGCGCAAGTTGATTGCACACCTGCCTCACAGGGAAGGCAGAATGCAGCTGAGCCAGAAAATGCAGAAACTGAAGAGATTAAAACTCATAAGGTTTAGAGGAGTTTTGGGTCGAGTTTTGGCCAGAAACAAAAGTTACATCCAAAGCTGTGAAAAGCAGCTCTGTCGTAACAAGCTATATAACTAAAGACCTGTACGTAAACCTGTAACTATAGGTTTTAAAGGGATCTTACCAGGGACCTTACAGGTGTCCCATTTTTTTCACATTCATTTTGGGATATAAAGCATCTCTGCTGTACCTACCTGATGCCCATTGCTCTGCTCTCTGGAGAGTCTTTTCTAGCACAGCTCCTCTTCTAATCTTCAGCCTCTATTCAGCACCTTCTAGGATTGTTGTCCCACTTTTTCCAGGAATATTTTGAATGTGTAGGCACTGTTTGCTAGCACCAATTAAACTTGTGCATATGCTAATGAGGCCTTCAACAATGGAGAGGAATAGAGTTGAGTGTCTGTGTTATCTGCATTTATTTTTTTTTAAATATGGCCTTTGTGAGACTCCCCCACCAAGCAGATTTCTAGCCCAGCCAGTGTCTCAGCTTTCCTTTCTCACTGGTTGCCACCATGGTGTCCCATATGTTGCAGTAACAGGCTGTTCTGCCACCCGTTACTCCTTATGCCAGATGCAGCTTCCTTCCTYTGCTCCAAGACAATGACTACCAGTGAATAAAATAATCCTTGTCAGACCTTTTGTTTTGGTACAGTTGCCACTAGGTGCCTATAAACAATACATCATCTCGTGACCCTTGCCCAGATGAGGCTGCTGATTCCAGTGAACCTATATTCTTGTTTAGGCAACTGGTGTGATCAGATGGCATCTTGTATTTTCAAGCCTATTCATAACATTTAAATTGTTCTTAAAAGCAACACTGGGTAAAACCAAGGACAAGATAATACCGCTTTACTTCTTTGAAAATGAAATTTGTTTTGTGTAAAACTGAGAATGGCTTTTCAAAATTTGTTTTTGAAAATTCTGTTTCTAAGGTTTACAAACTGTTTTTGCAGCATATAATAATAGGAATATGGACAAATAACTTCCTCTAATTCTTGTCCCTTCTCTCTCTTTCTCTCTCTTTTCCTGTCATTACATTCAGATGATAGACATGATGTACTTTGTCATCATCATGTTGGTGGTTCTGATGAGCTTTGGTGTCGCAAGACAGGCTATTCTCTTCCCCAATGAGGAGCCTTCATGGAAGCTGGCGAAAAACATTTTTTATATGCCTTATTGGATGATCTATGGGGAAGTGTTTGCAGACCAGATAGACCGTAAGCAAGTTTATGATTCTCATACTCCAAAGTCAGGTATCCAACTTTGATCAGATGATGTCCTACTAGATCATATGTGTGTGCTCAATAAATGGCTCAGGATAGAGGAACTCCTTCATCACAGAGAATAGTCACAAAAATATTTTTTCAGCTAATATTGGGGTGTCAGTTTCAGAACATGCTTCTGGCATCACCTCGCAATTATTTAACAAGAAATCTGTAATGATAAATTATCTTTTGTATAAAGAACATTCTAAATGGTTCCTTTTTACCAGTTGGGTGACAGGGATACCCTCCCAGGTATCCACCATGAGTTCGTTGGTATGCCTGGGACATAAAAAGTCACTTCTTTTTTTCTCATCCATTGGTTTGATTTTAGACCTAAATACTTTCTACCTAACTTCATACAGAGCATCAAGTCTAATAATACTGGGTTAGACCTTCAGCTCCTGCACTTCATGAGGATCTAATCCAATGTGTTTTCTTTTCTCTGTTACCTACTCACTGCCACCACCTTTACACTAAACCATGTGATGTAATTCTTTGGGGACAGTAGACCCATTATTAGAATTTTGTTTTATTTTTTTATTGGAAGGCAAGACTGTGCTCACGTCAGTGCAAACAGAATGAAAGCCGGTATTTCATATACTATCTCCTCAGGATTCATTTGGCTGGTGATCAGGAAAATGCCAGTTTTCTATTTAAATTAAACCTCCTGGTGCCACGCGGTGCATTACGCCAAAGGAGRGGGGTGGTCATGAGAAATGATGCAGTAGATGAACAAACTAAGAATCACAAACAATGTATCTTTAGCAAACACTGACATGCAACTGATGTTCATCATTCCTACTTAAATATGCATAAGCCTTGGCAGCATTTAGAAGTATCTTTTCCAGTGGCAGATGGCATCTGTTAAAGCTCTGTTTAGGATATTCCTTTTTATCCTACGTACTACCTTAGGAAAGGGCAATGTTTTCATAATTTATCTTCTGCTTGTTCAGTATTGACCAAGTTTGAATGGAAAAAAGGTGTTGATTTTTCCTGAGCTGATAAAGGTAATAAATGTATCTATATCACCAATAATCCCCCCAATTTAACGGAGTTTCAGATGGACAGATGTATACATATCACATGGCAGATATTTCAGCAGTTCCATGTTCATTTCTTCTTCCTGATTACCACAGAATCATTACTGGGGATACAGATGAAACCTYTTTTTTATTCCCTTCCCCACTTTGTTTTCAGAGGCAGCATGGCATGCAAGGAAGTAAACAAATACCTAAAATCACAAAGCTTCTGACTGAGTTTAGCTTTTTACCGGATTCCCTCATTTTTATCCTTTTCCCTTTTCTTTTCTTTTTAAAAATCCATTTTATTCCAAAGGCGTAATAGCCAGGGGTATAAAACTTCATCTTGCTCCAAAAGCATAATAGAGGGATAAAGGTTTATCCCATTAAACTATGACTTCCTTCCACAAGCAGAATTCTGTCTGTCCCTCTACAAGTGGCCATTTATTGATGTACTAAGTAACTACCACAGTGCAACAAACATGGCAACTGGATGAATAAAAAGTTCTTGGTATTTTTTTTAATGAAGTGCTGATTGTAGTTTAGAACCCCGAAACCTGAGAAACTAAAGTGTTTTTTAATGAAGCATRGGTTTTTAGTATGAAAAGAGGGTGGCAGGCTCCATACCCTTGCATGAGGATTTAGGGATAGTCTTGTGCGTTATTCAGATGCCCAACATTTAAACCTTGCAAAAAGATGCAGCACAATTACTTCTGAGGCTTAGGGAAAGCAAAATTCCTCATGGTTTCAACTCCAGCTATAAGCGTAGACATGTTGTTGTTCTGTCTGTGTCAAGGAAACTAGGAGTTGCGGCAGAAGTGGTGCGCCAAAATGAAAAGCAGCACCTAGTTCCTCCTTCCTGAGAGACAGATGATGCAGGGAACTAGAATCTGCCACTCTTTCAGCACAAAATATGCGCAATATGTCATGTCTGTCTGAGGCTTGGTTGTCTCAAAAATGTTACGTCTGGAATAGACTGGGAGCATGAGCAAATAGTTGGTGATGTTGTTATACAATCAAAATGACCTGATTGGCACCCAAAAGGTTTTACTAGTATACTTACATTTTTTCACTATTTGGAAATTTGTTGTCATATACATTTTCCAAGTTCTTCTAAGCTAAATCAGCCACTGTATTCATGTTAGAGTGCTACAGTGTTCGTACTTTCTCAAATAAGATGAACATGTTCTAAAATTGTTATGCTGCACCTAAACAGCAATTGAACTATATAGCTTGGAGCAGATTTTTTTATTACTATTATTTTAGCAAACCAAAAGGGTTTCTTTGTGGTTTTCTTTGTATTTTGGTGTTTAATATTGCAATGTTATTTGCAAGTTTAGGATTCAGCAAAACTGCTGATCTTGGAAGTGCATATACATTCGAGCCACGCTCCTAGTGTCTGAGAAATGTACAAAAAAAGTATGCTACTCTAAAATTTCTAACTTACTTCTTTTTTTTCATTTTCTGTTGATTTGTGAAGCATGCCATTAAGGCTGACCAGATACAATGTCTGGATCCATCTCATCAGCTGGCAGCCTGTCCATCCAGTGGGTCTACTCCGATTTTTATCTCAACATACTGCACCGTTAAAACACTAGCTAAATGCCTCACTCTAAAATAATGCATGTCATATACATTTACATTTTTTTACCCATAATTTATGTATTCATTTCATTTTTAAATACATATGTTAACTGGAGTGTGCATTAGTGTCCTATTGKCATGTGATCTCATCTTCAAGTCAAAAGCGGGGACAGAATTATATCCTCACTTCTGGGAGTATGAATACACTATTCAGTGGTGTCATTTATTATCAGTGATGTACATAAATACTACATTCCTACAAATTCCTGACTATCAACCAATTGTAAAACAGAAAAAAAAAAAAAAAAAACCAAAACCCAGAGTAAATCTTTTAGAACTGTGTTCAAATTTTCAGGTAAATTCAACAAAAGAGCAAAACAAGTCTCAAAGTAGTTCCTCTCAGACTGACAGTTCATCACAGCCATGTTAGCTGGGGGAGGAAGGGGGATCCAGGTCAGGGAACCAGTGATGGTATATGCAACTGTCTCACTTTTAGGCTGCCTTTCCTAATCTAGCTGAGCCTTGTGCTGCTCAGTGGGATCCATGGGGCAGCAGCCAGCGCTTAGCTGCTTTAGTGAATACCTATCCGGAAGGAAATCCACAGACGCTGTAAAATCTCTCCCTCAGTTCACCTCACTTACTTTGGCACTATTGCTGGTAATTTTAGCCAAAAAAATCACAAGACAGTTGTCACATGCAAAGAACTTTGTTTTCACCTTCCCAAGCTATCTGCCCCTGCAGAATACTATGGATACAGAAGTATATAAGAAATACTGAAGAGGAAGGGATTATTCAGGGAGTGAGTTTGCTTGGTAAAAAATGTAGATAGGTGACATAAATGGCAACTTGAGAAATGGCAGTCACCTGTAGAAAATCAGCAGCAGACCTCACATTTTCCTATATCCAGAAGGCAAAGCAACTGAGAGTGCTGTTAGCCAACATGGGTTTGGGTTTTTCGGTTTGGGCTGTTTTTCAGATTTGCCTGGTGTCTCACATGTCAGATTTGCATCTGGATTTTCTTTCCAGCTGACAGTATTTCAAGTGCCATCTGGAATCTGAAGATCAGTCTGAGTTGTGTTTGTTCCCTATGCCTACTCCCTTACTGGAAAAACCTACATAGTTTAAGAGAAAAAGATGGGGCCTCCTTCTCTTTCACTTGTATTGGAGGAATGCCAAGTAACCAGAATGCAGTTGTTTCAGAAGATGAGACACTATTATATACAGGTTTTAACTATCCAATGAACTTAAGAGGAAGGTATAATTACTACAAAAGACTTTTTAAAAAGTCTTTAGATTTCTTAGTCTGTTAGATTTATTTATTTTTTAAAGTTATTGAAGGTTTCTTAGTATAAATGAAAATTTTATACCAAATTCTATATGATCTTAGAGGTTTCATGCTTCTCATGTCTCCACAGGAGCTTCCTGTAAGGGCTGTCATTTGCATGGATCATTCTGGAATTAGAACAAACAGAGCAGCTTTGCACAAAACAGAATAAATCATACCATCATACCTGTGCGCTTTTTTTTACTTTTTTTTTTTCTTTTTTTTGCATCTGTATTGCAGCTCTGCAGCACAGGCAATATTTTTAGCATTGTTAGACAAAGGCAGAGGATAAAATTTGTGCAAAGCCTACACACCATTTTGAAAGTCTCTCTGGCCTGAGTTGCAGTAGTATTCCCTTTCCTAGCACTCCTCTGAGATTATATTTTGGGTTCCATTTGGTTGCATATTTTTAAGGGGGGGGGGGGGGGGGGGGGGGGAGGAGGAGGAAGAAAGCACTCCTGTAAGAGTCCTGTAAGAAAAATACAGGGATTTACTACAAATTATGATTAAAAAACCAGCAGATTGGAGAGACGCTTCAAAGTCATTTTTAATGTGGCTGAGGGCACGAAGCAACATGTAAGGTCACAATGCTGTAGTTAAAGCAACTTTTTTGAAGTAATGAGACACTGTTCAATTTCCTGGATGTTTCTGCTGATGAACAGAGCAATGGTGTGAGTTTCAAAGTTCCCAGAGTTCAGTATTTTCTCTGTCAGTGAAGAAGTGGACAGCCCTAGGCAGCTCGCTTAGCCTTTTTTCAATATTTATCAACCTGGCAAGCTGGTAAGGTTGCTTAGACATTTGATTAAAAAATTATAAAATGCTTTCACATCCTTTGGGCTCGGTGCAGATCAAAATTGGAAGGTGCCTATATACTCATAAATAGGGTGATGAAAGTGCATTTAAAATGTCCAGACTTGAATAAAAAAAAAAAGACGGGTTGGTTTGTTAGTTGATACGCACTTATTGGTTTCCTTATTCTTCAGAATTGCGATCATATAAATCTATGCCACAGTTTCTTGTGATTTCAAACAAATCAACTTGTATTGTAAAAGTCRTATCCATTTTTACATGAGAAGTTTTCATCAAAGGCAAAAAGCTCTTTGGCAACAAAGCTTTCAGTTATGCACTTTCCTCTCTCCATTATGTCCTACCACTACTTTGGAAGGGTGCAGCTGGGGGAAGAGTCATGATGCAGAAATTTGCAAGCGTTGTTTCCCAAGCCCTCCACCCAATACGCAGTAAAAATGAGCAGTGCCCATGTCATGATAGTAATTACAGCAGGGAAACAAATTCTTCCCAAGCTCTGCCGYCACTTTAGGCCTGAAACACACAGAGGCGTGGGTTACTGCTGTTTGCTTTGCAATTATTTGCTGGCCAGGAAAGAGGAAGGGTTAGGTATGTAGCAGGAAAGGCCCATACAGGAAACTGTAAATGGGAGCGCAGACGGAAAAATAAGCATAGGAGGAGATTGTGRAAAAGGAAACAAAAGATGCAAAAAATATGTACATCCACAGATGTCAGGATGCAATATTTGAAAGCTGAGTGAARTTAATGCATGTAAGTGAAATTAAAACTCCAGCCATTTATTATTTTCTAAAGCCTCAGTTCAGGACTTAATGTCCGACCTTTATCCAATGGCCTGTAGGTATCAGATTGATTGGGTTTTTCAGTTACCTGATATAGGCATATAGTTATACTAACAAAATTTGCTTCAGCAAAACATTTCACTAGAATTAAGTACTTTATGTATTTTTTGTTAAAGCAAGGCTGTAATGTAAAAAAATGAGTATGTTTTCATACATATTAAAATTGTGCTTTGAAAAAGTTTGTTATCACAATATGTTACTGCACATACTACAAAAATTACTGCATTTCTTCAAACATAATTAAAATGGTCAAACCGTGTTACACATGAAAGGCAGGTGCAGATCCCTCAGGGACAAGGCACAGCACTCAGCAAGTGAAAGCCTTGGCTTTATGGAAAGCGTAGCATTACCATGGTGGGAGCCATGGGACACCAAYGCTAATCAAATGGGGACCCGACGCAGTGGAGCCCTGCTCGGGAGTGAAGCTCAAGGGAAAGCACTGCAGGGGTGGATAATAAAACTTGCTCTGATTAACATATCATGCATATGCAATGTCCAGTTTTGCTCATTAGTGAACTCCCTGATGTAAGGCAGGTGCTGTTGTCCGAATTCTGAGTTCCACAGCTGGCTGTCACGTTGGCACCCGTGCAGGGGTATGTGCATGGGGGGGGGGAAGTAAACTACCCCAGGTTACGGTAACAAGGAGATAAAACATGCTTRGGGCTCCACATACTCAGATGGGGGAGGCAAACTGTCCTGGGTTACCGTAACAAAGTCTTCTCAAACCCTACAAACAGAATTCTAATTTCTTAAATGTAAACGAGTATCTTCATTATCTAAAAAGAATATCATTGCTACTTTTAGCCTCCTGCCGGAGTCCTCTGTCCTTTTTCACAGAGAGAGAAATTTCGGTTTTTGGTTTCCTGGGAGTAATTATTTTAAAAACCCAGTTTATTTAATAGTGGAAAAAAAATCCTTTAAAATTAATGTTATAGTTTAAAGATGGAAGAAGATGTTCAGTGATGTGCAGTGGAACACAGGCTTCTGCATTTTGGACACACATCATACATTTTCTCATGCAGCTATGAAGATTAAGTGGTGGCTTTTAGTTCTCCATAAAGTAAGGCATGTGACTAGTATTCCCTTGTTATTTAAAAACTGTTCACGCAACAGAACATGCAAAAGAGAAAAACTTTTGCAAACCTTCAGGACAAGCTAACATCTATGCATGTATAGAATAGACTATGGGAACTTGTCTTTGTAGGAAGTTTAATTTGGCCATCACTGTGTGGCATAAACCGACAGGGATTCATTAATGGTATTCTAAATACTCTGTTGTAGGCAAATAAAGCTGGAGAAATTGTTTTTGTCTTGGTAGCTGTCAAAGCTGATTTTTTTTTTTTTAGATTAAATTATCTTTTTTTAATAGAAAAAAATGGGATAATAGAATTGTAACCAGACYTCGAGCTGAGTTTTTGATCTCATTGATCTAAGGTTTAAAATATGCTTTTCACCAATTTCTCTCATTGCTACAAAAGACATTATTTCTTCTGTTCTTCAGCACACAAAAGGACAACAGGTTTCATCAACTGATAGAGTGATTGTTCTATTACTGGTGAAATCATGATGGGTTTCGGTACTGTGTTGTGTTGTGTAGCTCTGAATCAACATGTGAGCAAGTTAGTGTTTCCACACAAACAGAAATGTAAGTCTCACATTGAGTGCTCATACCAAGAGGTATTGAATGTCCCAGTTTCTGCTGGGTGAAGGCTGAGAGCACATAGCCCCCGCACTTACAGCAGCTCACAGGTGGCATTTTGAATGTCTAAATGAAACCACTGCTTGGAGCAGTGCAGGAAGCATGAAATCAGCACTAACTTAAAACTATCTGCAAGGTGATGCTTTCTGAGAAATGAAGAATTGCCTACTCTCAGCCTGTTCCGGTAATAAAATGTATTTTTGTAAGTAGGAAGGACTAGTGACACCATGGGTCCAGACACAACAGAGCTGCTTGTAAAAGTAGTATTGCTTGTATTTGGCCTTGCCATTTCTTTTTCCATGAGTTGAATATTTTGGGAGAGTTCTTGTTTGAAGCTGATGTATCGCATATTCTTCTATCCCATATAGCTATGATATTTCTATATGTAATAGTTAACAGCTGTATGTAGTGCCCAAAACCAAGTACCCAAATCACACATAATATCATATGATTGCCAGTACAGACACCCACAGTTGAATCCCATGCTCTGTGAACCAAGTTCAGAAGGACCCTTTTGAGAATAAGTAATAGTTGGTATTGGAAATCATGGATTTGTTGACATAGGGTGGAATTTTACAAAACATACGCATTGGCAAACTTTGTTGTCCGTGAAGACAGTGGGAAACTCTTATTGATATTAGCAGGAACTCAGCCAGTGCTGAGCACTTTGAAAATTCCTCACTTAAACTTCTTTTTGATGGGGACGAGGCGAAGATAGCTGTAGTGCTGTGCAAAATTTACTAAGATGGTTTGTATATCTAAGCTGCTGCTTTAATTATTTTCTTGAAGAGCTGACTACAGAGGTACATAGGACCACTAGGACTGAGGCTAGAAAGACATAAACTGAACCCATGCTTGCAAACGCAGATCACCAACCATAGCACATGAAGGCATGTAAAAAAATAATCAAGGAAAACTATTTCACAATGTTTTCTCTCCCCTTGCTTCAGTTCTACAACATTAATACTGAGGATGTTTTAGTTCCAAAACATTCAGRGAAGAAACAGGTGGCAACGCTGCTGCCTACATGTTCCTTTACCTGGTACAGTAAAGAGTTGATAATCTCCCCCACTGTTTCTAGGCATGCAGTCAAAAGTCTTTAATAGCAAAGGGTCATTATGAGTATGTCCCAGAGGGGCTCCAGGCAGTGCAGTACACAGCAATAAATGTCTACTCTTCAATTTATTTTCACATACTTATTTTTCCTTATGCTATTTATCACATCCCTCTCCATCACTCAAAAAAGACCAAGCTTTCATCATTAAAAAAATAATACTTAAGCTCTTTTCCAGGATTAAACATTTTGATCATTTTATTTGCACAACCACTAATTACTACCAGAGTACCATGATATTTTAGCTGTATGCAACCAGGCAGTTTACCCACACCAGGCATGTCTCCTGCAATTTCTGAGGGGAATATCTTGATATTCATTGCAAATAACACACAATAACAAGAACTGCAGCTTGTAAAATCTGTGATAGCAAGTGCAAACTTCTTGGGGGGAGTATCAATGCCACCGTTATTTGGAAGATATTGCTTTGGCAGGGAGGCCTTTATAAATATTTAAATATTTCTATAAAAACCACTGAAAAAATAAGCTTCATTCCCATTTTGCATTTTTTTGCATTTTTGTTCCCAGCTCCTTGTGGTCAAAATGAAACCAGAGAAGATGGCAAAATAATCCAGCTACCTCCATGCAAGACAGGAGCATGGATTGTTCCTGCCATCATGGCCTGTTACCTCTTGGTTGCAAACATCCTTTTGGTGAACCTCCTCATTGCTGTTTTCAAGTGAGTGACACATTGCAAAGTATGGACTGGGGCAGCATGGACATTATTCACAGCCTAAGAAGGCTGCTAAGCTGGAGACTTTGGCTGAGACCCATTTTCAGAAGATGTGAGGGTAAGAGGGAAAGAGGCAGTAGCTTGTCTCCAGGGAATGAGGGAAATGCCAAGTTCTCCACATTGTCTCATTTCCAAGGACTGACRCCCAATGGGAATCAGGGCAGAGAAGCCAAAAATTTTAAAGTTCAGTTATGGCACCATTCACTCCTGATATGGAAAACAAGAATAAAAATACTTTCCTGTCTCGTTGAGTTGTTGTAAGACTCAGTGGTTGTACAGAGCAGGCATACACAGTAGTAAGATACTTTGAAAAGGCTGATTGCCACTGTGCTTTGCTGAAGCATAAACTTATTCATTTCTTTTGTTCTTCTTCCTCTTTTTGCGACAAGGAAACATTTGCCACTATTAGTGAAATGTGTCTAGTTAAGGTGCTGTCATATCATCTTCAGCAAAGTACCTAAAACCATTTCAATCTGATGTTATTTTCCTCTTCTTGCCTTCTAGCAATACATTTTTTGAAGTCAAATCCATATCCAACCAAGTATGGAAGTTTCAAAGATATCAGCTAATCATGACATTTCATGAAAGACCTGTTCTCCCACCACCTCTGATCATTTTCAGCCATATGACTATGATATTCCAACACCTCTGCTGCAGATGGCGGAAGCATGAAAGCGACCCAGATGAGAGAGACTATGGATTAAGTAAGTCTTAGACAACTTACAGAGTGGGACTTTCCAATGCCCTTGGTAATATCTAGTATTTCACACGAATGAAGGCTAAGTCCAGCATCTTGATAACCTTTCCAGCAGAGAACTACTTTTAACTGCAAAAATCTTACCTGAATCAGTTAGTTTTACCTGCACTGCCCAACCCTTAGTTCTCCTCACAGCGTTAATGAGGCTATGCTAGTCTAGGATTTTTTGGGTTTGTTCCCCTCTTTGTTCCTTCAGAGCAAAGGGGTTACTTTTGCTGTTGCTAGAGGTCTGTTACTGCTGGAATTCTTCTTACTGTCCATCGCACTTCCAGATCTCAGTTTTATTTCTAAAAATACAGAGAGAGCATTCCTACTTTTTGAGCAAATAGCACATACTTCCCCCCAACACACTTTTTGCCTAGATAAGCTGAGAGATGGTGAGAAGTAATTATTTTGTAGACACGTGTTCTCTCCTTGACACTGACTCAAACTGGAGAAGTAGTTTCTCCAGACACTTTAATATGAACTCCTATAAACATGATGGAAAACCTGTCAGATTATTTTGATAACAATTTCTCTCCTCTACCTAGTTCTTCAAAATAGAAGATCTCCATCTACCCCAATGTATACACCAGAGGCAGGGAGCTAAGGGATGTGCATCTCTTCCCAACACTAGCCCATGCCACAGCCCACTTCTCTATGAGGAGGGAGCTAGAGCCATGTGGTGGCACTGGAGATGCAAGTGCAACCAGACTGCTCTCCTCCCACTCACATCACACTGTCTGCCACAGCCCTTGCTGCTGCCTGTAGATATCAGCTCTTGCCATGTCAAATAGATCCTCTGTACCCTCACACTCCTTTCCTAGCAGTCTGCTAATTTGATTAAATTTGTATTAGGTTACAGGTGGGCTTTGGCTCCCACCGTCTCTCCAGGACCTGACCAGCAGGTGCATTTAGATCTCATGCAATCAAAACACATTCATGTTTGCTCAGCTTTTGCCTGCTTAAGTGTTTCTGTCTCCAGAATCATATATAATTGAAGCCACTAATTTGGTAATTAGCTGCATCTATCTGCTTTCATGCCAAAATGCCAGATAAATTTGAAGCCTGCTTTTGAAAGTTTAGTCCATGAATTCCACAATAAGAAGAATGTAGTTAATTTCACGTGTTAATCTTTGCCAAATTCACATTTTTCCATCGTTTCCACAGAACTTTTCATAACTGAGGATGAATTAAAAAAAGTCCATGATTTTGAAGAGCAGTGCATAGAAGAATATTTTAGAGAAAAGGATGACAGATTCAATTCCTCCAATGATGAAAGAATCCGTGTCACTTCAGAAAGGTGCAGTTCTTTTGTTTGTTTGCTCATAAGTTGATCTGGAATTGTATTTCTGTTGCCATTCTCACCCTTCCTTTCTTTTTCTTGAAAAGGGAAAAATCTGAGGTATTTTTTAATAAGTCTTAACTAAAAAGTAGAGTGATAAAAGATGGTGAATTTCTTTTCTCTTTTTTCTTTCTTGCTAAAGCAAATGTTCCTCAAAGTTTTGAAAACGTGAATCTTTTAACCAGTTGTATTAGAACACAACTGACAGAGTGAGAAACACAAATTATTCCTGCATTTCAGTTCTTAAAGCAGAACTTTAGGGCACAAGTTGTCAGAACACAATGGGAGAGTAGACGACAGTTCCTCAATGAAAACTACGGCTTTAGCACTGACCTGCTAGCCATTCAGACAAAGAGCAAGCCTTGTTTCAGGATGGCCTTGCTAGGTAAGCTAGTTTCATTGAGAGCAACATTAATTAATTTAAAAGGAACTAGACATTTTACCTACAGCAATGAAATGCACAGAGGACAAAGGTAATACGTTAATTTAGTGGAAGTTGCCAGTCTTCAAATTCATCAGTCCTAAAAATTCATAAATCTGTTCATCTGCTCTGGTGCTTATATGCTTTCATTACACAGCAGCTGAGCAACAGAGTTAAATTTTAAGAACAGAGTTTGTTGTTTGATTCATAGCACTGTTACCAGTAAATATTTTAGGGCAATATCCTGTCAGATATTCATAAAACTTATGAACCAGTGAATACTCCATTTCCTGAATACTCCACTTTAACTTGAATAACAGAGGTCAGGTGAGTTGTCATTGTAATCGATTACACAGATACAACACTCTTCTCCTTATACATAATCTTCTAGCACTGCCCCTGATGCAGCTATGCCTAAAATATGTTTTCGGTAGGCAAGGAAACATGCTTTTAATTTGGTTTTGAAATAAATCTATCCCAGAGCAGGATTACCAGATATAATATCCTTTAATCATCTGCATTACTAAAAACAGCACTCCTAAAACACATATTTTAGAAAAAGATATTAGAGGGGTATGGTAAGGCACGGAATGGCTTCCTCGTAAAGAATGGCCAAGTAATCCAGCTCTACTTGGTCTGGAAAAGACAAGTGAGGAATGAAATTATAGAGGTCTATACAATTATGAGTGCAAGGAGAGGGTGAGTAGGAATCAATTGTTTGCTGTCTCTCCCAGAACAAGATATAGAGCAGCAACAGATTAATTTAGCAGGAGCCCAGGTTCAAAATAAACAAAAATAGTTGATTTTTTCATGCAGTAAGTAGTGGAACGGAGCAAATTCTTGAAAGCTGATGAGGTCTAAAAGAAGCTGATGATGTCAGCTGAAAGTCTACACAGGTTCAAACGGAGGCTAAACAAGCTTATGGAAGAGAAATCCAGTAAGGACTGCTAAATCCATAGAGATCATATTGAGCCCATGAAATTCCTGAGCAGAAAATGTTTACAGACTGGAGAATATAAGGGGGGAAGAATTACATATGTTTCAAAGTAAGATAGTGGGCTAAATTGATCTGTGGTCCAACTGAGTACCTTTTTTTCTTGTGTTTGATAGTCCAGTGGTCAGAGAACTAACCTGAAAATCATAGGTGCAGGTTCAAATCTCTGTTCGGGCATAGCTTTCCTTTTGGTGGCCAAGGAAAGAAGAGGTATGTTTGAAGCCTCTGTAAATAAGAAGTAATCTAGCTGGGACCTCCCCTACATTAGGCAAGTGCTCTAAGTCCTTGAAAATGAATACATAACAGTCTGCCCTTGTACTCTGTGCTGGCCCTGTTTTATAGCAAAAGAGCCCTTATCTCTATTTTAAATGAACAGCTTAAAGCACGTCATTCCAGAAGAGAGTTCACGATTGTGAATCCTAAATGAAGACAAGCACCTGAGCCCCACAGAGAAATAGTTCTTTAAAAATTCATTTACCTTAGCCAATAGTGTAATGTGGAAACCAGCATGCCCCAGCTCTGTAAGGGAGACCCAGGTAGTGACCCCATGGGGTACAGAGGCCACTCCCGGACCCAAGCACACTACTAGGACTTGCAGCAATGAAATTCCAGGTGAATGCAGTTCTCATCTCGTAATAGCTCTCTTCTCTCCTTGCCAAGCCAACTGCAATGCTCTACCGCACAAGGCAAGTACAAATATGTCAAAGATCTGAGGAACACTTTAAAGATGTTTGAGGAATCAGGGCTATCTAAGTATCTTAAATAACACACATTTTAAAAACTGGATGCCCMGGTCTGTCATTTTGCCTGCAATTATGGCCAGGGAAGTATCCCTTGAAGTGTTCTTAACCTAAACCACCAAACTTCTTTTTTCTAACCTGTGGAACATTCAAATATTTAAAATCCAGATTGCACTTTATAGTTTCTATATAGAGACGTCTTTGTACAATTAACAAGATGTAAAGCAAAGAAAACAGAGAAGATGCAAGACTACACAGTTTCTCTTCCAATGTCCAGTCATTAGCCTGTAGTAGTAGACCAAGCACAATAGCTACATGATAGCCATGAGATATCAGCTTAATCATCTGTCCAATTAACTCAGCTGTACTTGGTATAAAATTAAACCAGAAAGCCCTGCAAATGTGAGTGAAGTTCCCCCTGAAGACCTTCCATTTGCAGGAAGCTGAGGATGCTGTTAGGCTTAAGGAGAAGGAAGGGCTGGGACAAGCCTTGTGTGACATACCTGCACTTGGACCTGGACTGCTCAGTGCCTTCCCTCTGCTCCACGCATCTGTGATACACTCACATCTTGCTTGAGCAGCTCCTACTTGCAGCTGGATTTATCAGGGTGCTCCAGGTCCTGCTTGGAGGAAGAACAGCTGTATACCATAGGTGCAAAGCCCAGTATACCTGGAAGAGGGAGTAGGGGGCTAGCACTGGAAGGGAAACGGGAGATGGGAACAGAACCTTGCTTTGAGGCTTAGCCTAGGTGGGTCCCAGAGGCAGGTTAGGAGCTCAGGAAAACAAAAGAACAAGGGATCCTGTTTCTTGCTGCATTGACCTGGGTGTAAATGAATGATTTCAGTTAAGTGGCCAGTGGCTGTGCTGGGTCAGGACCACAGCGTCTTGTCTGACTCACCTACAACAAGATGCAGTTTATACTCTCACCCTGGAATAGTCCACCCTGGCATCCTGTGGGGCCTGTCTTTGTTCAGCAATCACCTTACTTCTCTTGTAACAAAGAACACCACAGAGGTGTCCAGATTTGGTGTCACCACACAGAATCTCTCCTTTACCTGATCCTTTCACCTTCAGAAATTAAAAGCGTGAAACAACAGTTGATGTTTGTCCTTCTCTGACCTTAGGTACTAAGTAACTTGGAGGAGTAGCACACTAGCTAGGATCTCACACAGGCACATGGAACTAGCAGCAGGTTAGTGATACACATCAGAGGAAGTGATCGACTAAATGGAAAAATACAAAGCAGTACAAAGTTGTAAGGTGTCTCCCTTAACTGCATTTATGAGGTTAGGCAAATCTTGGTGAATCTCCTGGAAACCCGTGAGGAAAGCAAAGTTGGACAAATTCACTTCATTGCAGCAGAAGAATCACAACTTTTCCTGGAGAGCCTTCCTTTCTAATCACTGTGAAACTTGCAGTGGCACAGTTTGACCAGCACAGAGACATGTGTAATAAGATCAAAAAAGACTGCACTATTTTTCTTGATCTGGCATGAAGCCACTAAAACAATCTCTTCAATAGGCATTTTTTCCATATGGACAGGTCTCAAGTCTTTCAAACCCAATGCAAAACCTGTTGTTGATTCCAAAGGGAGCAGGGTCACATCCTAACAGTATTTAAAAAGCAGATAAGCTGGTTGGAGTAGATATTATTATGTCATCTTTGGTACTATATGGTGTCCATTACTACAGCACCTTAACACTTTATAGTCTGCAGTGCAATTACACTAACAGCATCCATGTGAATGAAGACATCATTATTATCTTGATTTCAGACATGGCAGGCTGAAGTGCACAGAAATAGGTTTGGGTTGGTAAAAGGGCCGCTACTGAGCCTATCAGATCTGGCCACACATGTAGAGTGACAGTAGGAAAGGTCTGTGAATCTGGCGGCATCTCTCTGTGGTCACAAAGAGTTAAGTGGTCTTAGGCTCCAGATGGGAACACAGCCAGGACAATCCAACGTCCTTAGCCTGCAGAAACCACCGCACCTGAGAAAATTGGCTGGCCACGTGTATCAGCAATGCTTTACCAAACGATGTCAGGCAAAGTACCAATAGCCTGTTACAGGCTTGGGAACTGCTGCCTACATTTTATTTAAATAAAACCATTCTACAGTCACCTATAACAAGCAGGATGGATACCCCTGTAAGTGACTTTCAGTGTCTACAGTCTTCGCAGCAGTTGAAAAGGATTTTGAAATATAAGTGATGCCTTAAAAATGGACATAGGTCCACAAAGGGACTTGTGAACCTAATTCTAGCATTCAATTAAGAGGTCTACTCCCATTAATTTCAATTAAATTATTGATGAAC
Source organism: Phoebastria nigripes (assembly GCA_035582835.1). Lineage (NCBI taxonomy): Eukaryota > Metazoa > Chordata > Aves > Procellariiformes > Diomedeidae > Phoebastria > Phoebastria nigripes. Next base: position 388,807 of record JAYKAV010000900.1, on the reverse strand, counting down.
TGATGTGCAAAGKTTAAAAATAAATATAACCAAAATGAATGCCAGCAAAAGCCATCATCTCCCAAACCATAATTAAAAAGGCTCATCACAGGTAGTATAAAATCTTTGCCAGGTTCCCAGTTCTGACCTTTTATTTTTTTTCCTGGTTAYTGAATATTGTCCTCGGATAGTTCATGTTTGTTTCACTATTAGAAATTTTTGAGCTTCAGCAGAACACACTTGATGCACATTTTACATGTAGCCTCCTCTTTTTCTGTTCTCATTCCCATCTGTTAGGATGGCTTGGAACCTTCTCATATGTTGGACAAATCTTGCTGTACGGAAAAGCACAGGTGCAATGGAAGCATCATACATGGATATTGTGAGATTTGCCAAAAGGTTTATACTATCTCCAATACACATGGAAAAAAAATCCAAGCAAAACTTGCGCATTCTTATCTTGGAAGTGTTTTAATTCAAAACTGTTCCTGAAGGAAATACAGCTCTAGCTGTCTACTCACCGAGTGCAAGATCATCCAACACTACAGGAAAATAGAAAGTTTCACTTATTAAAATATTTTAAGGACCAGATAATGACTGTATTTCTCCAGAACATATCCTCTTCTGTCCACAGTGTTTGGCTGATGTGATTTTATCATATTTCTAGTAGGATTACTCCCAGAGCATGGTGCTGTTCCGTGTGATGAATGATTGCAGAACTGAATATCAGATTAATATAAGAGAATATCACTAAGTAAAAGAATAAATATTTGTTAAAAAATCTGGGAGTGGCATTATGCAATATATATTWAAAAAAGGTGACTAAATTCAGCTAATAGCTTTAGGTTTGGAGGAGATCATCATCACCCAAGCTTTCTTTTTATGAATAAAATTATATAGTCAGGGCCCATCCAGTCTAAATACATGTATGTACTTCTCAGTTATCTRTGCACATCTCTGGTTACCCCTGGTTTCTGAACCTAGACTGCACTATCCTTATCTTGTTGAGTTTCTGTATAAATTTCCCACTACTATCAACACGATCACATCTGTGATTACTTCCATAGCAACCAACAGCCCATGTAACTCAAAAGTCGCTCTTCGTCTTGGCCAGCAATACTACCAGTCTTACACCCTGTGCCTCTGGCAGTAGCTAATAGATCATGTTCAGGAAAGGCAGGACAAATATGACAAATATATGAATGTGTACCCGCAAGGTATGACTCTAGGTTCTTCTTGGGATGCATTAGTTGCGTTCAGTAGCATTGCATAGCCCTTACGTGAATGCAGGATGCAAAACTTATCTCATTATGGACAGTTCTACTCATATGCCAGATACAAATATGTAACCAAGTGCAATAATTCAGCTGGCTATGTTTGTATTAAAAATTATTTCACTTGTGTACATCTCTCAAAGCAAGAAAAAAAAAAAAAAAAAAAAAACCAAACCAAAATCAAAGACTATCCAGTTAGCTTCACAGAATGTTATAAATTCATTCCAATTCTTGGGTAAGCGTTGCTGGGGTGAATGTTTTTCGTTGGTCATAATCTGAGCATTCTCAAGTAAAATCTAGGAGGTTTCTCAAATTGTTCCATATGGCTGACAGCCCTAAAATTGTGATGTTATATCTGTTCATCATCTTGGAGCAGTTGTTACAGAAGCTAAACGTGTGACAAGGCACTCAATTATTAGCTGATAAATATTTCAAAAGTATAATTGTTTTTATAAAATAGCAGTTCAGATAACTAATAACATGAGGGAAAATTCAACTGCTTCCAATATAAACTGCTCTCTCACTAAGGAATTATATCCTGTGCTTGCAATAACATTAATCTGTTTTGTTGGAGAAGTTGGTAGAACTAGAGGTAGACCGCTGCCTAAGTGATTATGAGTTGAATGAGATTCTTTGAAATTACCAGTTCATTTCTTAGCAGTGATTACTTGATCATTCATCTGTTGAAGTCTGATGACAGCAATACAGTTACTGCTTCACATTTGATTTGCTGTGCTTGTGCTTTCAAAACTCACGATCTTCAACAGAAAAAGCCCATATTTCACAGGAATGTGAGACTTGCTGTAAGGAGTGGTGTCACACTCCTCCCTCTCCTCTCTTGTGTGGGCGGGTTGCTGTTGCTCATCACCACGAGGTAGTCAGACCTCAGTGTTTCACCAGCTAAAGTTCTGTGCATTAATTAACAAGGCATTAATGCTGCCCAATACTCATTCATTGCTAAAATCTGGTTTCCTTCTGGGCAAGTAAGAGTGTTTATGGTGTTGCCAGTTCCAGATCACTCATCCTGTTGGAAGTTCAACTAGCAGTAGTAGAAGATGATATTTATCTCATCAGAAATCCTGGCTATGATTGACAGGGTGCCTATTAACATTTGAGTATGAATTGCACTAACAGGAAGAGAGTAAGAGACTTGTGAAGAGAAAAGTGTGGAAATCCTGCCATTTGGTATTTGTCACTTCTCTGTTCATTTTTCAGTGTCTACAGGAATGGGGAAAACCAGAATTGTAACCTTAAAAATTAGACAAAGATAACTATATAAATGTGGTGCTTTTAATACTTCTTTGGCAGATAACAGAGATCCCTGGTCTACCCTAGGGAGTACAACCAGAGAAAATAATTATGAGAAGAAATTTCGTATGTGCTAAAGGCAATTTCATTGTGTAAAATTAGAGGACTCCATATAAATCCTTCAGTAGAGACATTTTGGAAGCCAGAAAATTGAAATGGTTGAAAACCACCAGCATAAATTAGTACAGAATTCACCTTAAAGTCGAAAACATTTTAAAATGAGACAGATGAACAGTGTAGAACAGATATACTGAAGTTTAAATTAGGATCACACATTCAATTATTATCTATTAATACTTTAATCTAACTTTTTATTTATATATTACAATACGTAGCTAATAAATAACTTTAAAAACCATCATTTCAATCCCTAAACTATTAACACAGACTACTCAAAGCACAATCACAGTAATGGAGCAATCTTAGTATGTGTACCCTATTGTAGGCTGTATTCGGTTTGATCAGTGTTCTCCTCCCTGCAATTTTAATGCATACTTTACTTGATATTACCTACATTCAATACAATAGCTGATACATTTTTTTTCTATACATCTGAGATAAAAATTAATCAGAGAACAAAGAAACTATCTCCTTAGGTCCACACAGCACTAGCTGGTGTAAATCTGGGGCGAACACCAGAAGAAAAATGGAATGTTACCCACCTTCTATGGCATATTGCTCACTTTCATTACTTCATTTAGTTCTGCAGTTAACTGCGGTAGTCCTGCCTGTGGCACAACTGAGGACAACGTCATGTGGCATCTGCTCTAAGTGTTATTCATTCATAACAACCTAATTAGAAGTTTTGGCAGCAGAGAGGTAGCAAATCATAGTAACATTTCTGTAATAACCCCTGTCCCTGGGATAGGGCACACCCAAAACCCCCTCTACCTTATGCAGCAGACATCCCTGGTTTAACCCACTGGAGCAGTTTCCTGACCGAGTGGTATTTGTTTGCTAAACCTCAGGGTTTTGAAGCAGGTGAGGTGGTGTAGATTGGCTTTGAATTTTAAGACCTATTTGTTCCTGTTTGTTTTGGTGACCTATTAGCTGAACATCACTGTTTTGTAGAAACTAACCTGTTTAATTCTTCCCTTTTTTAAGGGTAGAGAACATGGCCATGAGACTGGAAGAAGTAAATGAGCGAGAACACTGCATGAAGGCCTCTCTGCAGACCGTTGACATCAGGCTTGCTCAGCTGGAAGATATGATGGGACGAATGGTGACCGCCTTAGAAAAACTGACCGGCATAGAGAGAGGTGAGACGACCAAGATACGATCCAGGACCTCATCCGACTGTACTGATGCAGCCTACATTGTGAGGCAGAGTAGCTTCAATAGTCAGGAAGGAAACACTTACAAGCTTCAAGAGAGCATAGATCCCACGGGAGAGGAATCCATGTCCCCAACGTCTCCTACCATCACGCCCCGCATACGAAGCCACTCTTTCTATGCAACAAATATGAAGGACAAGTGTGGGCTGGAAAAGTTTGAAAGCATTTTTAAGGAAAGATCTCCAAGCCTGCATCGGGCTATCAGTTCCCACTCAATAGCAAAAGAAGGAAAGGTTCCCTTAGCCCCTACCAGCACTTTGTCGATTGCCCCAGACTCCAGAAGGCCTTCGTCTTGTATAGACATCTACGTTTCTGCGATGGATGAGATGCATTCTGACACAGAGCCTCTCGACAGCTCCATAAATATTCTTGGTACCGGAGATGCAGCTCTGCAGGCTCATATAGCCTCTTCCATTTTAGCTAACAGTGCGTACATTAGCAGTACACCTGGCGAAAAAATTTCTGGCAGGAGTCTTGATTATGAGGAAACCTCTGGAATAGAAACAAGAGCATTTTCTTCAGACTATTCGCAAATCACAGATTGCCAAATCCCCTGGGATTCAGACCCTCCCTTGTATCACACTTTAGAGCGATCTAAAAGCAGTCGTTATCTGGCTACAACCCCATTTATTCTGGAGGAAACGCCAATTGTGAAATCTCACAGTTTTATGTTCTCTCCATCCCGAAGCTACTTCAGCAGCCTTGGCGTCCCAGTCAAAACAGCAGAGTACACAAGTATTACAGACTGCATAGACACAAGGTGTGTGAGCGCTCCCCAGGCCATCGCAGAGAGAGCCAGTTTCCCTGGAAGTCTCGGGGGCAAAGTGGAGGACTTGGGATGCTGCCACCCAGAGAGAGAAGCTGAACTAAGCCACCCGAGCTCTGATCATGAGGATATTGAGGCCAAAGACAAGAAGGTGATGCCCTTATCTCCTCAAGAYGGCAATGCTACAAGAACTCTGGCCAACAGCATCCCACTTCCAAAAATAGAGCGGGCCAACAGCTACTCCGCAGAGGAGTCCAACATGTTGTATGCACAGCACACGCGGAAGAGCTACTCTATCAGTGACAAACTTGACAGGCAGCGAAATGCAACAGGCCTGCGAAACCCCTTCCAGAGGAGTAAGTCCTCGAGGCCAGAGAGCAGAGCGGACAACCTGTCCATGAGGAGACTGTCAAGAACAGGAGCCTTCCGCAGCTTTGAAAGTAAACACAGCTAGGCCTAGACAAAGCTCACTGGCAGTCTAAGGGTCATCTGCTCTCCAGTCCAATTTTCTTAGCAGAATAAAAAAAAAACCTCACGTCACCCCGTGTCAACTCCAGTTGGCATTAGCCACCGGTCAAGGGAGCACATTGTCAGTCTCAGCATCGCCCACTGAGTTACTGCATCTTGACCCAGTTGACACTTGCACTTAAGGAAAAAGGGAGGGATCAAAGCTTTACAAAGACTTCAGTAAACAACAGGAATAACAAGCTCCCTTTATGAAGTCACAAGAAATAAATGAGTAGGTTCAGAAATCTGCCTTTTATTAGAAGGCATCCTAAGATCTTTGATCATTAGTCAAGTTTTTAGGATGCAGGAATTAACTGGCAAAAAGAGATGTACAAATTAGATGTTCTAAACTTCAATCATGACTTCCTTTTCATCTGTTTCACCTTTGTGATGACTGATGAAAAGCATTTGTTATTTCTGTAGGAACTGGCAGAAAACAAACCTAAAGTCTCCCAAATCCCTTGCATCCCACACTTGTGGAAATGAAGAAAGCTGAACAAGATAACAACCATAACATTCACTTGTCTCTTTTTGTATCAACTTCTAGTGCCACGAAAAGTTTATATTTTCAAGAGCAGAAAGGGAAATGAAATGCCTTTTGTACTGCAACTTAAATGGAGGAAGAATTTATGTTAAAATATCAGGTGATTTCCTGTATAAAACAGGCATTCTAGCACAGCTGAGCAAGCTCAGGATGAATGTAATTAAGCGGAATAGTATATATTTATTTTTTTACCACATTTATCATCAATACGTTGTCTCACTAAATCAAAGGATGTGATGGAACAGTAAGAACAGGGTGATCAGAGCAGAGCACAGTAATATTGTCAGGTTCTCACTGCTCTGTTTAATTACATACACAAATTGGGGAGATTTATCCACCAGGCTGCTACCAGGCTCTTCTTGCTGTTCCATTTGAGCTGCCGCTTTTTCACATCATTCCCTCACCTAAAAATATGCACCTTTTTTTTTTCATGAGGACATGGCCGTATTTGAACATTTTAAAGTATACAAGATTTATCAAGCAGTCTGAATCCAGATTAACACAATTAGTCTGAAGTTGCTTAAGGGAAAATGTTCTTGGCAGAGGACTGGAAAACACTAAAAAGTATATATGCTTTTAAGGTAAGTTAAAAAACCAAAGTGAAACTGCAGGTGTCTGTAAACAGCAAAAGCCATCAGTTGTGACTAGGCTTCCACCGTTCAGCAGCATATCACACAACGTGCGTTTTAGTAGGAGACGGTATATTTGAACAGTAGTGCAGTTATGGGTTTTGGTTGAAGACAGTTGTAACCCCACCCACGTTCCAAGGGTCCACAGCATCAACCAGAGTTTCAAACTTCTCTTGAGAAGATGTCACAGTGGTCACAGGTGGAAGTATGCAGAAGATAGGAAAAGGGTGGAGAAGCATAAACTGCAACTGGATCAAAATTTCACATCCTTTATGAAGGCACAACTTTTAAGCTTGTAAAGAGTTGAAGCTAGTGCTATTAAAAATTAAAACGTCTCTACAATGACCAACATCTGTGTAGAACCAGCTCCTTTTTGTTACTAAAAACGAACAGATGCGAGTGGGGTACATACTTCCCATTATTTAAATGGGAATTATCTTCCAAATCTCTAAGGCAGCTTTGAAAATGCAGGCTGATGTTTTCTCACTGGGATCTCACCCTGGGAGACTCTGAGCACCGTATGAGAGCTAAGTCTGAAAGGCAACAAATCCAGACATAAAAATAATCATCAGCCTCAAGAAAAGAGGCAAAGAAGATGAAAACATTTAGGTACCAAGTCACTATGTTGGAAAGTTCAGGAAACAAAGAAATGCAGCATGGGGACTTTAAGCACAATGTGTTTCATACTTCCTGCACCAACGTGTTCCTTGCTTTCTTCTGTTTGATCAGGCTTTCAATGAGCTAAACTCCACCAAGACACCGTGTTTATGCAATTGCCTTGCAGTCCATGTGCAGCGTTACGGTCACATGGCAACACCAAGAAAGGTCAGAAACCTTTCTGTGCATTATGAAGCATGCTTGTGACAGGCTGATTGTTGAACAATAGCAAAACGCCCAGGGGCAAAAGAACTTGTGTTTAACAATCTGCTTCAAACGTGCCAACTTTTGTTAGCAGCCTTTTCCTAAGGCTTCTCCAAATCTATCTATCCTTGGTGAGTAGAGGGGGATATTCTCACTTTGTTTTCTTTGTTACTTTTACGAATGTCTGCTAAAACTGTTCGTGGACGCTTCCACCTTCACCATATTACTGGCCTACTCTAGAGGAACTTCAGATTCATTAGAAATTCCTCAACAGCGCTTAGTGAATTAGTTCAAGGCATAGGGCTCTCCTCTGGGGTAGATTTCATTGCTTAGTTTGTCAGGGTAAAGGAATTTGCCAAACCCAGAAGCTGTATAAATGTTTAGGATACAGCACTTTATTGATCTGGAGCACACAATCCAGGTAAAATGAAACAGGACACTTTATTTACCTCTTAAAATTTGCCATTATATATAAATTGTAAATTCAGATGTTAAAAGTGTAATTGCAAGATGTCAGAACACTACTTTTCCTGAATGTTTCCCATTTATTCTACAATGTGGTGTCTATAGAATATATTATGATGGATGTTAGATTATTTTATCTTCACCTGTTTTTTACATATTGCATCAAACTGCTCCTTTTTGAATTTGATGGTAAAACACCCATTCCTTGCAATGGGACCAGATTTCCCACTCCCAATATTATTATGACCATTTAGTGAGAGTAGAAGTCTTATCATCCATCATCATGTAGCTATAGCATGTGCCATATGACATATTCTGTATCAAAGGATAGCTTATRAAATAGATATATATACACACATATATACATATCTCCCATATATAAACCAGTATAGTTGTGACATGTGGTAATATTAGTGAACGTTACAGGACAGTTTTAATATCACATTATAAGGTCTTGTTTGTAACTCTGTAACATTCAATAAAATAGCACATGTTGCATCAAGCATTAAGTTCCACTATCCAATTATTAGCTTACATATGGAATATGCATTTCTGGTCACAATGTGTAAGTTTGGTATGTTTCACACATTTCTCTGTATAGCTCCACTTAAATGTCTGTATGAACTGATGTATAAACCTCTAATGAGCCACTGTGGGCTGTGACAGGTGGGTTGTGATAGTGTGAAAGGCGAACTGGCATGTTATGCAAAAGATTATAAGATAAATGAACTTTAACAATATTTTGAAACTCAACTGAACTTAGCTGTTTGTTTACATATGCTGGCCGACTGAGGAAGCGGTGTACAGTATTTTATAAATATTTTCCTATAGTAATCCATTCTGTTGTTTCCAGTTTAAGTGATGCTATTCTACAGTTGGGGTATACACTTGTCCTAGGTATTGGATTATAGCACATTATTCTTTCACAATAACAGTGTGATATTACTGAAGTAGTTTCTCTTCCTTACAGTCCAGTCTTTTTTTGTGTCAATGAAAATGCATGCATTGTTCCATGAGTTTCTTTGGACTACTATGAGACTTAACATTTTGCTATTGCCTGCCTGTGAAGATGAATCCAGTTAGGAATGAATTCAAGCTTTTGGATGTTTACATTATTTCCATTATGTTAGATCTTTAGCAAAGTAAGTGATTTTTTTATTATTTTTAAATGACAATTGTATTTTATGAAATTGAAATATTCAACACAMAATGCGAACCTACAGCAGTGCTCAGACATTTGGCTCTCTCTTTTTTTGGAAGAGATAAGGTGCTACATTATTGTTCTTAGCACAAGTGCCAGTTAACAAATGGCAGTGAGGGGATAATTTGAAAATATAATGAAAAACCAAATCATCCATTCATCCACATAAGGAAATCCCTCTGGGTTCCAGATATAGATTGCTTTTTTTTCATTTTCCATTTATAGATTTTTTGGTAAAAAAAAATTATTTGTACCTTTTGTGGAACGGATAGCCTTTTGTCAGGGGATAAATATCTTAGTTAGGTATATTTTTTGTATGAGAAGAAAATGATTTGTTTCTTAGAATCTCTCAGCGCATGAAAAATGCAACTACACAAATAACTGCTCAAAAAAAAGTGCTGGTGGCAGCACACAGCCTTAGTCCAATGACTGCAGTCGGAGCAAACAAGTATCTGTCCTGAGAGCAGAAGTTTTCAAAGGCATTAGCTTAGAGTGAGCCAGTGAAACAAAATTCTCTGTAAACTCATGGTGCAAATTTTCAAAACAAGCATAAATGTCTTGTTATGTTGCTCAGGTTATATACTTAAGAGGATCTGATAATCACCAGAAGGGAAAATGTGAGCTGGTCATTCCTGGATTTCCCTAGGAATACTTAAGTAGTTGTGATGTCTCTGCCCTGCTTAAAAATAATAGTATATTTGCATTTTTGCACAAATATGCACAATTATTTCAACAAAGGCCACATTTTGAGTTCTGTTAAAAGATACCAGGTATAGATCACCTTCTTCAAAAGAAATGGGAAAGCTTCTTGGCATGAATTTTCCCTCATCCACCTCAAATAACAGCACAGTCCAAACTGGGCAGAAGAAAAGCGTTGGGGGTGTGTGCTTACCTAATGAAAACCTTCACTCCTCTAGATGGTATTCACTGGCCTTGCCACACGTTGGCGTAAAAGCAGTAGTGTTGAACGTGGAGGGACTGAGTTTCTGCACCCCAGTGAGAGTTATCCTGCTTTATAGCCAATCACAGGGTGAACACTACAGGTCACACAGGCTTCTCTTCTCGGAGACTGACTACGATTATGGTCTTACTGACACTGGTGCAAATCTGCAGAAAATCCACTGATTTCAGTGGAGTACTCTGACTTTTGTCAGAGGATGGATTGGTTCTGCGTTTCTAACTCTATATTACTTTGAGTCATGGCACAGATTATCGTAAATCATCATCAAGTGGGAAGTCTAATGACTGAGCCATTGAGCCAGGCTGGTTGTGAAACAGTCTCTGACCTTTTAGATTTTGCTGCATGCTTTCAGATCTCTCATAGAGCCACACAGTACTTATTTCAAAAAGCTATTAGGAAAAAATGTTTGATTATGAAATTGCTGCTGTTTCTGCTGCAGGGAAGTGATAACTCTTGTTTATTTTAGTATTTGGTAAGGAGGGGGAAGGGACAGAAGTGGGAATTGGCTGTGAAATACAATTTTATGCCTGCACGAGAGTAAATCGTATTGAAGTTATATCCTTCTTCCACCACTGCAGTTGTTGTACATGAAGAGAGTCTATATGCTGCTACTGCTGTCTGGAACAGTGTTTGCAATATACTATACTAATAGCTATTTAATCGTTTATTATTTGGGCTATCATTTGTAAGTGTATAACAATCATTTATAAAGGGAGAAAAATGATGAAAATGTCATTTTAAACAAATTCCTACTAATATGAAGCTTTTCAAATATGATTTGTCTAAATGTATATCACTAGGGAAAACGGTCCTTTCCAAAGGTCTACTGGATTCACAATGCACTTTTAGACTGTGTTTAGATACGTAATAAAAAGCAGAAGTTGGCAATTACTACARTAGAACTTTCTGAAATTTCTGTAACAATTGTTTTGCAATAAAAAAAGAGATGTAGTTCAAAACACCTGTTCTTACCAGAGCATTTATTTATGGTCATTTGCTTTCAAAGCAATAAAGCAACAATGCAATGGCAGCTGCTTTTCTCTAAGATCTCTCACTGCTCTAGTTCTAACTTTACAGCTTTAAAGAAAACCAAAGTGTTTACGCTATTGAGCACAGACATTTTGAATGTTGTAAGTTATTTCCACCTCTGAGATCAGGTGTCATTCAGGTGTCCCTTATTCTGGCCAATATCAGACCCCAGTTTGAACAAAAAGACAGACATACTTCTCGGTGCATTTATTTAAAAGGATAGAATAGTTTCTTTTATTTGTAGCTACCATTTCAGCAAGGCGGGAAACATAAGCAATTGCAGATCCTCTCTAAATTGCTTCCACATAGACTGGAAGAAGCATGCTCCTTTGTATGGCAGTCTCCCCAGATGGGTGGCATTGCTTTGCTGGCTCTTGTAGCTAAAGAAGGTTCATTAAAAACAAAGAGCACCAAGTAATCCACTATTACCGATGACCTCCTCTGAACTGGTATCTCACCTTCCTCAAGAAAGAAGTCATTGTCTCTCTCTTCATGCAGCTACAACCAGCTCTGATACTTCCTCACAGAAGTGCTGAAAAAGGCCACTGACACAAAATAAGCCAAGGTCAAGATCTGCTGCCCCCACAAATCAGCCTTCACTGAGATAATAACGTCTTTTAGCTAAATGCAAAAGAAACACAGGAAACAAATAGCCAATTGAGTAAGAAAGATATCAGATACTCAAAACAGTTCTGCACAGATCAGTCACGGTTCAGGAGAGGAATGGTTCAGAGAGGTGTTCTTTATTTCAGATTTCTTAGAAGGAAATGCTAAATTCCTTAATCAGATTTTATCTAATCCTTTCTCAGGGTCTGCCATTCAGTGAAGACTATGGGAGCTTTGAAGCTTTAAAAAAAATTAAAAAAAAAAAAAAATCGTGCCAGACAATTGTCATTATGCTTCTTTCCAGGTAACACTATATTTCTGGTCTCCCTGGGATTTTTCACAGTAACAAACTTCACCGAAATTCAGCCAAGTAGTAAGTGCCGGAAAAAAGCAACATCACCAGCCTTGATTTTCATTCCCATGAGTTGCAATCTTGTAGCCTTTAGGGCAGTGGTCTAGTCTCTTTTAATCTCATTAACACATAATGGCAAAGAACTCCATTTAACGTTGACCATGGCAGTCAACCCTGATTCATTATGTTCATGACTGAATACAGCAAGAACTTACAGTTAAGGCAACCCTCACTGTCTTTGCATATCAAGCTTGAATTTCACCCTGTTTATATTTCTGGAACAACAAAAAACTAATAAAACCCCAGGATTTCATTATTTTGAAATTTTCAAATAACTGATTGCAGGCATAAATATTGTATATTTGGATTATACTTTTGGGAGGCAATAATGACAAGCATTATCTGAGAGAAGGCTACTGCAGTGTGTTTGTGTGAAATAACAATAGTAGCCCATGAACAGTTACAGACATCCCACTGCAGATGATACAGGCTACTGTTGTAGAGAACTATGGGTAGAAAAGGAACAGCTATGAGAGGAACTGCTTTTGTTAGTCTGGATTGCAAAACAAGAAGTTCAACAGCTGTACACACAGTCAGAGAGACTGATATGCTCCTACCACCTTCTAAAACTTAAATTTTTTGCTACACCTTTCCCCATCTAAACATGTAGCCAACAGTCACATGCACACCACTGATTCAGGCTGTGGATGTGATAGAACTGTCCTCACAAAATATTCCAGTGGTTTTTGTTCACAGTGTGCAAGATGAGAATTTTCTTAAAAAGCTTGGAAAAATAACATATCAAGGCTCTAAGGACATTACTGAAAATGTTAACATATAATCTTTTTTTTTCCTTTATTTGAAAGATGACAAAAAATTCAACTACCAATGTAGCATTTCACTATTCACTAATGAAAATCTTGAGACTAAAATTGCATCTTTAGCAAAAAATCAATCTTCTGGAAATATCACTAAAAAACAGTAAATCTGATTGAAGAATTACTTTCTTCAAAAACTCCTTAGAAGTATTAGTCACAAACCTGAATTCTAACCCACAGCTGCTGAACTACAGTAACTGCACTGTAATTCGGGGAGGAGGGGGAGCAGGCAAGGGGTGTGCAAATGGGGAATGGGGAAAGTTAGTCCGCTTAAAGCAAAATATGAACAATGAACTCTAAAATTCACATCACACTTACACTATATGGCTAGGTCGCACTTTTTTCCAGAGCGGATACTTGGGGAACTACACCATAGCTCTGCAATTAGTAATAGGGTTAGTTTATGATAAACCCATTTCTACCATGCTATCTATTTTGCTAATGCTGTAGTATGTCCCTCAGAGAATCATAACTTAGACAAACAACTTACAGTCACAAAAGTTAATCTGCGCTTATTATGGAATAAATAGTCCCCATCTCAGCGGAGCTGTTGAGTGTTTTTTCGTGAATATCTAAAAGGACATTCTGCCTCTTTGCTTCAATCTTATCTGAGGGATGGTGACTAGCTGTCCTGTTGCTAGAACGGGACAAAGATTCAGAAAATGTGGCCTGGTCCCCAGTTCCCCAGAAGATCGCTTCCTCCCTGAAGCATTTTGGCTTTCTAACCAGAGCAGATTGCCTTCATCTCCACCCCAGTTCAGCTAAGTCAGAGAGGAGCAGCAGCCACCATGGGAAGTACACAGCAATGCAGGGACATCCCTTTCCCCTTCCTTACTGTGCAGAGGCATAGCTAGGGCCTACATTACCACTGCAGTCCTTTAAATGTTTATCTGAAACTTTCGTATACCTACTYGGTTTCTCAATAAGTCTAGAAAATAAACTAAGCCTACCTTAGTCCAAGCACAATCTCTTCTAAAATGTCTGGGTATTCTCAGGGAATAAGGCACTGCGGACATTTATGGGGAAACAAGTTCTCCTTAACAGTAGCTGATCCTACTCACTGACCACTGATGATGATAAAAAATTTCAACCATGTCCATTTTGTTTGAGACRATGGAGGAAACAGTGCCTTGCAGCACCTCTGCAGTTTCAGAGTGGGGCCCTAGCCCTAGGGTAAGTTGAGCTGGCCTTACACTAGCTCTGTGTAACGCATGCTTCAGTTTGCCTGCATCGGCGTGAGGGATGGGTGCAAGCCGTCCCCTTGGGGGATGGACRGGTCCACTAGGACTATTAACTTCAGCATTGAGTTGGCAGGAGAAAATGGCCCAGCTGACAGAGGGAGGAAGAAAGGACGTGGACAGTTTATCACCAGTTTACTCAAGACAGGCTCGACAGTAAGGTTGGGAGACAGAGGATTATCTGTACCCCCATTCTCTTGTGTTGATTCCCTCCTGAGATGTGGTGGAACTATGTCAGTACATGTGCTATAACACATGTAGGTCTACCCTAGGTAAATCCAAACAATACACTGCAGTCCAACATGCAGATCAAGGGTGGGATTGCAAAAAAACTTGAGTGCTTTAGGCTTACAAATCCCATAGTAAAATAACATATAAATAAATAAAATCAAGTGCAGATCCTTGTATACTTAAGCAACACACATGAGAGATTTTAGCGGCATGTTGGAGTATTCATTTCAAGTAATCACTGGAGCACAAAGCTGATGCCTGAGTCTCCCCTCTGCAAGACAAGTGCATGAAGCTGCTGTCTTTAAAGCCATAATTTCTTCCCCGCATCTCCAAGAAAGTGTACACATTCATGTCCTGCAGATAAGGCAAAGCAGATAAGCAGCTAATTTATGGATCTAAACAAGGCTTAATGTGAGGCAGACACTATAGACTCAGTTTTACTGAGAACTTAGTTCTGGGTGCACCAGGAAGTTAGGCATTAATTTTTTAAGTTCAGAGGAAGTAGCACAAAATAATTATAAATTAAAAACATATTAATCAAGAAAGGAAGACTACTAACATGAGTTGCTGTTCTGTTGAAACTTAACACTGGAATTTCTCTTTTAAATAAGCATTTTCCAAAATGTGTACTACAGTACAATACAAAATAATGCACAGTATGCATTATTTGTTAAAACTGTTCTGATAATGCTTTCATGTGTAAGAAAGGACCAAGAACTTTATCTTGCCTCCACTAAAAGGGAGACATTTAATAACTGCTCCTTTCTGTTCTGGTGGAATTCACCCTACAATCAAAATGCTAGATTTTAACATGTTTTAATAGAAGTTATGATCGAAGATAATTGAGAAAAACCACTTGTTCTTTGCACTGTATGCTGAGATAGGTACAGAACCTGCCAACACACTTGACCCTGGGAAGGTTGGGCTTATGTGGTGCCATGCAAGTTCTGGTTCCCACACCCTTATGTCTGTGGGACTCCCCTCCTCTAAAGATACATTCAGAGTTGATCACTGTGCCTCATAATGTGACATTAAGGGCAGAGCTGGCTCACCTGCCAGGTTAGTGCAAAGCAATCAGAACCTCTCTACCATACTGAGTACATCCTAGGATCCCAGTTACGTTTTTGGTAACGTGCCACATTAAGTACTGCCGTCTGTGAACTTAGATAACTTCCTGATTTGAAAGGGGTGTGTCGGTTAGCTCTACCTATATCTGAAGTTATTTATGCTGAAAGCCAGATGCATTCAAAAGCTTGAATGGAGGGATACTGGAAAACATGCCTTCTGCATGGTAGGGAAACGCAGCATTTCAAACCTTTTTCCTTTGGCAGCTGTCCTCCCCCAGGCAAGGCTCAGCCCCTGCAGGCGCCTAATGCTCAGGCTGCACTTCGCCTTGAGCGCTCTGCCTCCAGCCTGAACTGCTGCCACGCCGCCCACGCGCGCCCTGCACTCATCAGACCGTTCGCTCTCCCTCGCACATCGTTACACCGGTATTACGACATGATGTCATTTTTGTCAAAGCGGCCGCTGGATGTCACTGTTTCATCTCCGAGAGACAGCCACCCAGACACATTTCTCTGGCTCGAAATGAGGGAATTGGTGTCCTTAAGGACAAAAAAAGACAGAGCTTCCCGGCCTGCCCCAGAACAGCTGTTTGAAGCATCCCTTATTGAAAGAACAGGTGATACAGGAGCACCAGGGGACAAGCAGGCCTCCTGCTATAACAGAGGTGACACTGCAACCCTAAGATTGCTGACTGAACCACAGTGAACCTCGGCTGAGACATACTAGCAATTAAGGATTATGAAGAGCAGCAGGCTGAAGTGTGAAGCCCTCAGAAGTAAATTCCTGGGACTCTGGATAGACTCTAGACTCTCAGGTGTATAGACCTCCCACTATGTAAAGCAAGAGGCTTTGGAGGAAAAAGCGGAGTGCCCAATCTATTTGCATTACCCATGCTCATCACAATTTTTCTAACACCAGGATGAAAAGTATTGCATAAATAGCATAACTGCTGACATGGAAATCATCTTCAATTTGAAACTTAATTATATATAGGAATGGTAACATTATTTCTTATATAGGGAAACGTCAGGAAAGCTTGATTGTGTTTTAATTGTTCAGAATTTTGCTAAACATTGCAGTCTTTAAGGCTGAAATTTTCTGGTCTGATTCCCGGTTGGACGTAAATGTAACCAGGGAAACAAATGAAAGTTTTGTCCATGCTAAAATTAATAATAATAATAATAATAATAATACTCATATTTGAATTTTGCATGCATACACTAAAATCAATAAGCAGCAATGTTTTTTATTTCAGCAGCTAAAACCCATGGCGATTTCACAGAATCATAATGTATCTCGACTTGGAAGGGATCCATAAGGATCATCGAGTCCAACTCCCTACACATGGTACACATGGAGAACTGATGAGGACTTATTTACACCTGCAGCACTGGGATACGGTAGGTCATTTTTGGACCAGCCATCAAAAGTAGAAACAGGAGGTTTCTCACTCCAGTCCTTTATTAAATTATCTCCCATAAGAGAAATCTGTGTGACAGATACACAGGTTTCCACCTTGCTCGTGAATCTCCCTGCTAGAAGGCTGCAGTTGAGCATTCAAAGTTTGGAAGTGCTAGACTAA
Source organism: Phoebastria nigripes (assembly GCA_035582835.1). Classification (NCBI taxonomy): domain Eukaryota; kingdom Metazoa; phylum Chordata; class Aves; order Procellariiformes; family Diomedeidae; genus Phoebastria; species Phoebastria nigripes. Next base: position 371,997 of record JAYKAV010000900.1, on the reverse strand, counting down.
AAGTAGGTCCTACTGATTTGCTGCTCTGGAGCGTGAAATGTAAAAATTTCACACAGTCGTATACCATTCAAGCCACAAAACCTTCCCCAGCAAAGGCCTGCCCTGGCTTTAAACCGGGCCTAGGCACAGAAAGCCTGAAAACTGACAGGTTGTCTGTATGAAAAGGTTTTTTCCATCAAGGGACTTTTGGACATCTGTTGAGACAGGGAGCCACAGAAAGTGTTGTACTAACCATGCACTAGGCAACTGGCACCTATCTTGCACTGTGGCGCACTGTGGCACACTGTCCTTGGGGGCTGTTAATCAGAAAACAACATCCTTGAAGAACAACAAGGTGATATGATAATTGTGTCCTTCTAATTTTCTGAATTTTTGGCACCATTTTCTTGTGTGCCATAAGGCTGAGCACTCGGGATAGATGGAAGTCAGTAGGAGCTGCTCTCTGAGCATGTGCACTGCTGTATAATGCCACAACTCCTGAGAAAGCAGGTCCCTAATCAGGACCTAAATCTCCCGACAGGGCATTTCTCTGCCTGTCCTTCTGCTCCCATATACAAGAAGTAGGAGAAAGTATGTTTATACTATATTCACCCTTCAGGACCAAGAACACTTCTTTTTACAGTATTCATCCAGGACATGGAGAAATTGGGTACAATCCTTCCTCTAGGTCAAATTTGCCTAAGACGAATCCCTCTCTCCCACCTCCCCAGAGAGCAGCTAATCACTTTTCCATCTGTGAGTACTCTTGGGCAAACCACTCGCAGTCAGGAGACTGTTTGAAGCTGTTCATTGAGCCAGAGGGCTCCAAAGCCCAGAGCAAAGCTAGGTTAAGGCATTCCCCTGGTGCAATTTGAAGAGTCTCAGACAGAGAATAGATTGTAAAATGTGGGAAATCTTTCAGAGTGCTTTTTACATGCTGTATAATAGAAGGGGACACCAATGACATAACCAGCTGTTTCTCCTGCTCCCTGTTTTATTACGCATGTTCTGAGCTGGCCTATTTTAAGCCTCCCGGGCTTGGAAAGCAAAAGAAAAAGGCAGAGGGGGGAAAAAATGTTTAATGATTCCTTAACAGTCTTCATAGATCAGTCAAGCTCCTGGCTGCTGGGAAAATCATGTGTAGAAGGTACTGGGTACATCTCCCCCAAGAGACTTTGGGAAAACACAGGCAGTTATGAACTTTAGGCACCTACTGCATTAGGCAACAGCGAGGCAGATCTAACTTTTGTGCATAGATGTTTCAAACTGCCACGGTATTACATTACTTTGAAGATCCCAGTGCTAAATCACACTCTCCTTCAGTTCCATGTCTGCCAACAGAAGCATTGCACAGCAGAAAGGACTGAAAACAGTGAAGACTAGTATTAAAGATTTTAACCCCCTACTGTGGCAATATCACACCTTCAACCAGTCTATTCATCTGGAATTTGGGAGGGGTCCTCTGCTACCATCTTTCTATTCATATCTATTTAATGCAGTGCAAAAGCTGAACCACAGGAAAACTTGACTACTGCATCCACCCAAGCAGCTGACCTATCACAATACCCCCTGGTCTGTTTCTCTCAGGGCTCTGAGCAGCATAGGACCACCTGTAATACATCTGCTTCTGCATCCAGAAAAGAAGGGGACTATCCAGGATTGCAAAGAAATCCTGGCAATTCCTGGCTGCCAGTCTACCCTTCTGAAACCTTTATAGTTAGGTTTAAATGAAGCTTACTCCATTTTACAGCAGGGAGTTGGATAGCCTAAAAGATATCGGTTCCTCTGCTTCACACTTTGAGGCTTCCTCAAATATAAATTAGTCAAAGCAGGGAACCAACTGTCAAAGCTCTTCTCCTCAATACTCTTTACACCTCATGGCTTCCTCCTTTTGCAATCAAAATATTAAAAAATAGTACTAAATGAACATTCAGAAACATTAAGCAAGGAACACCTGTTATGCTGCTGTGAACCAGTTCGTGTTCCCACTGTGGTGAGTACAACAGCCATAGCTGAATGGAAATGGGAGCAGAACGTGCACGTCTGGGCCAGGAGTCACTTAGCACTGTGGGTATACAAATAACAAATAAATCTTGCTGAAAGCTGTCACCTGACAGGAACACAGAGATCAAAATCAATATTTTACTACCTAAATAAAAAAAAACTTTCAGAAATAAACTCGTCAAAAACAATTGCCTTCACATAGCAAAAGAAACATCAGTGTCTTGTGCTTTCTGAACAGAGTATCAAAAATGCAAATGGGAGGAGAAACAGATACTTTGAAGACCAAAGTCTCACCTTGGTTAAGTCCAAACTGGTCAACTGTCTGCTCCACTGAAGCAACCAAGTTACTCAAACTGAGCACTTAAATAACTAGCAGCAAAACTCGACACAACAAATGAAATCAACCTGACCAGCAGTGCATAGTGTGATCAGTGATGTTGGCTCTCTGTTCCAAATAAAGGAGCATCTAAACTCAGATGAGTAAGAGTTGCCTCAATTTTTTTTTAACAGGATGTATCAACCTTACTTTTCTTATGGCTTTCTACAAAAAACTCATTTCAGCCCACTTCTCGTATATGCTGGTGGTTCATAAACCATGTGGGCTGCGATGATTCATCAGAATTTACATAGTGGCTGCATGCAAGGTTTTATCTCCTTTCAATAAGGCAGGCCACCTTAACAGCCCCGAACTTCTGTGTAAAAGCTATTGTTAGAGTATCAGGGCAAAACGTTGCCCCAGCTGCCAGCACTACAGTCCCAGTAATCGGGGCTGAAAGAAAAGGATTTATAATTATCTTTTATTCCAGTTATAGCAGCATATTGCAGGCATATATTTCTATTACTGCCATTATTCTTGATAGCCACATTTCCAAATCTAACATCAGTCTCCTAAAGCTTACCTGTGCCCACAAATGATAGTGATTCACAGCTGATGATTAGTCAGAGCTGTAATCAATGAAAAGTTAAGAGTGAAAGTCCCTTTTACTCCCCCTGTCAGTCAGCATTTTCAAGCGATTTCCCCAGCCAAATCTTGGAAGTAAAAGAACTACAACATTTACCTGTTGACACCTGCCAGCCCACTGCTGCCACACATGCACAGATGGTACAGTAAGCCAAACAGCAACTCATGAGGCCAATGCGGATGTGCAGGGTGAACTCTGCTAGCGAGCTGCCACCTTTTCTCCTGGCAACTTTAGGTGACACAGGAGATGGGGGGGTGGAGGGTGTCTGACCAGGCAGCCTTCAGGTGAAATTGCAGCTGTAGCTAAGCACTGTACGACACTACAATGATTTCAGATCAGTATAGAAACGCTTAGATACAAGAGCCATAACTATCCATTTAACACACGTCCCAGCCATCCAGCTCCCAGCAAGGAAAGGTTAAGGTCATCCCAGAGCAATGGCTCACCAGCTGTGCAGGGAGCAGTGCATGGCACAAAGAGACACTAAGGTGCTGTAGGGTGCAAGAAGACTTTGTTTCAGTAACCTGGGAGAGTTCACCTCCGCCATCCGAGTATGTGGAGCCCCAAGCACGTCTTACTTTCTTGTTACGGTAACCTAGGGTGGTTCACTTCCCCTCCTGCAGCTGCACATACCCCTGCACGGGCGCCAACGTGACAGCCAGCTGCGGATCTCGGAATTCGGACAACAGCACCTGCCTTACATCAGGGAGTTCGCTAATGAGCAAAACAGGACATTGCATATGCACGATATGTTAATCAGCGCAAGTTTCATTATCCACCCCTGCGGTGCTTTCCCTTGAGCTTCACTCCCAAGCAGGGCTCCACTGCGTCGGGTCCCCATTTGATTAGCGTCTGTGTCCCAGGGCTCCCACCATGGTAATGCTATGATTTCCATAAAGCCAAAGCTTTCACTTGCTGAGTGCTGTGCCTTGTCCCTGAGGGATCCACACCTGCCTTTTGCTCATAACAGGTGCGATTAAGCAAACTGGGGGGCTTCACCAGGTGAGGCTCTGAGGAGTTCACAGGCCATTTGCTATAAGCTGTGTGGTCACTGCTGTCCTAAATGAGGGCATAACATAAACCACCATTCCCTTTCAGTGGGGAAGTGCCTCCAAGAAAAAAAGAGCAGCTTCCAAACTGAAGGCCCAGAGGCAGAAATAGAGATCTCTAACAGAAGGGCTAAGCACTTGCTAAGGAGGGTGCTTTAATAAGATGTAGCTTGTAGGTGCACCCTGATATTAGAGCTTTCAGCTTTTAGCTGCAATTAGAGTTCCATTGCTTCAGTTACCTATCTTTGGGTCACAGGTGATCTTCACAGCTCGTTTCCTACCACGCTGTTGATTAAGATGCATTCATTTGTTCCAGAGCCACTAAAATGAACCACCACTTGTGGCCCACCACAGGGCCTCAGTAAGCAGATTGCTGATTGTCTTTCTTGGCACAGATTTACTTGGATTTTGATGCACAGAAGGAGCACAGTTGTGTTGAGTGCTTCATAGGCCACTAACAATGTTGTAACTGTTGTCATCTGCACCAATATCTGGTATGGGTATGGTCATGTGAGTTTCTGAGCTTTGTACTTTTTCTGTACAGATGGTGGATTATGAACACCAGCTGAAAGAGTCATACCACTCCCAGATCTCGCCATTCTTCCCTGCAACTTTCTGTTTTCATGTTAGAAAAACATTCTGCAGTGCACTTGCCACAGACCTTCTCCCTCTCCCCTAAAAGCATTGACATGTTCATGCATTTCTGTGGCCTTCTTACCTGCATTTGTATACACACACACACTCCCCCCCCCCCAAAAAAAAAAAAACCACAGAAGTTAAACAGTGTGATAAAATTGATCCTACAGCTTGAAAACTTTCACTTTATTTTTCTAAAAAAGCACTGGAAAATGGGCAAATAACTAAAAGACAGGAAGAGCAGTGTCCTACAAGTAAATAAAAAATTCTAAAGTAAGCTTTGCATGATTATAAATTTTGRGGTCATTTTTGGCCAATATTTTTTATTAATACAGTAATTTATTTTTATGAAGTTCACCTCTGTTAGCAAACAGCACATGGACTATTATTAGTCTTTTCAGAATCACTCTCTGCTTGAACAATCTGTCAAATATCTGCAAAATGCCTTCTTAGTTTTTGACTATTTGCAAGCAGCTCATTCTCTCTGACCAGATAATAAAAGAACAGGCCGTTTTAGATTCCCTGACAAACTGGAGTATATCCAAATCCTTTTCTGGGAAATTAATTCTTGCACATATGAATTTGAAGCATGTTTTGTAAAAGAGTCTGCAACTAGCACTTGAAACCGCTGCTTCAATTAAGGCTTCAAGGAAAACCCACTTCTTACAAAACACACAGGCTTTTAGGTGGCAGGAAAAAGCCAGTCTTCTCCACACTAAGGTCTAGGAAATCAGAAGTTAATATTTCTACTTCTATTTAATTAGACTGTGACTCAGGATCAGATATTTGAAGGTGTTTTAGCACCTAATTCTTCATGGGTATTTTAATATGAAAATACTCAAAGAGCTGAGCTTTTCTCCTTCAGCCAAATAATCTTTTTGTAATTGAGTTATCAAGGTTATTCAAAAGGGTCACAGACTCAGCCACAGTAAGTTACTTAAACTGTAAATAGGTATTTATTGACATTCTTCAGCTATCTGTCTAGCTCACTATGGGATCAGCACAATAAGCCTGTTTTAATATGAACAGTTCAACGGTTCCTACACAGCTTTCAGGTCTTTCAAAACTGTAAGCAGTAAAATGAACACTAGCCCTTCTTTCATTGTATTTTGAAGGTACAGGGAACTCTAGTTACAACCTTTAGTTTCTTTGTATCCTACATTAAAAAGCATTATTAAAGTTGCAAAACCCTAAAAAGCTAACAATCAAAAGGTCATCTATGCATTCCCTTTCTGCACAAAATGATAGATTTAGTTACATATTCAAATACTATTCCCTCCTCCCCCGCCACCTACCCATAGGATTGGTTTAAATTAACGAGCAGCTATGCTGTTTTCTCAACAATCCCTGCACATCTTTCTCAGTCTGCTCTTGAAGATCAACTTGTAGTTTCATCATGACTTTTTCTGTGATAGTCATTGTTAAATTATCAAGTGGTTTTGCATATTTATGAATTAATTTATTTCTACAACAACTTTGACATGACTAAGTGTTGATAATCTCAGTTTACAAAAGGGTCTGTAATTGTGGAAACCCCATCTGAAAAACTTGTCATCCAAACTTCTAGCATGTTTTATAATGAATTTTATCCATTTTAGGTGGGTTTTTCTACAGCTGTAAATATATATTGCCTTTGCAAATGGCCTCACATCAGGTATCTGGAAAATGAGGGAGATTTGGTGACTGTGAAAAGTTTAATTGAAACAACTTAACCACAACCATCAGAGCTTTGTGGCAGAAACAGGGACAAACCCCAGTCCCTCAGAGAAAGACTTCTCCATCAGATTGTCTTTCCTTTTCCTGGAATCCCCTGTCTCATTCACGACCACTGACTGGAAGCTTTCCACGGGGAGGTATTTTGTGACAGAAAATGTCCTTTTAGAAAAATCAAATATTCCTTAGGATGTAGAAAACCTACAGAAACAAAAACAGCCCTTCTTCAACAGCCCACCCAAAAGATGACAATTTTCCTCTCTGTCTGAGCATGCTGACATCTCTCTGCTCAGCTGCCACAGCTGAGTTCCCTGCCAGCCTCCTCCACCTCCTTGGGAGCCAGGCAGGGGAAGGGAGGCTTCACAGTCCCCTGCCTAATGGCATGAGGGCTGGAAGGGCCTTGTCATCATCCATTTGTGCCTGCGGGAAAAGTGTCAAAATTAAACTCAGGCACCCAGGAAGCCAAAATTATATTTCTGTTCCCTGATAATGAAATTATTCTTAAAAAAACAGAAGAAAAAAAATCTAATACCCATTTGAGAAGAAAATTTTCTAAAAAACCACACCAAAATCCAAATGCATTTTTCCCCACATGAGGGGTTGTTAGGTACTGATCAGCTTTATTCAGACTTCGGAAAGAAATTAAATCTGATTCCTGCAGACAAAAGCCTCCTTTGCTGCACACCTCTTACTCATCCCCAGAGCAATTCCATCCTGTGCACAGACAGGCAAAATCCTGTGGATAAGATGGTATATAATCATATAATTAAAGACTGCTGAACACACAAACCTCAGGGGTCTAACTGAGGCTATATGGGCACCTCCAAGTGTAGCCTTTCTCAATTTGTGAATATGCAACTTCAAAAGACTAATATTAGTAGTTTGGGACATCTATACTATTCGCATTTTTCTTAAAGGAAGAAAACAACCCACCCACTCACCCCCGCCAGATACTCCTCGTGTAATTATATTGGACCATAGCAGAGATGGACCTTGCAGCATTGCAGCTTTGTGCTTGAATTAATGGAGTGACTGGTAGCAACTGGTGTCACCTCCAGGGTCAGCAGCCAGGAGGGGGTGCCAGGCCTTCTCCTTTCACAACCAGCCACAGACAGGCTACCAGCTCCCCACCACCAGTTCCCCCATGGCTGCCCCTGCCCAGCTCTCAGCCCCACCTCTCTCCTCCACTGCACACCGTTCATCCTTGTCCCTACGTCCTGCCGCTCGGACATCAATGAAGGCCAGGCAGCTGAAAGATGGTTCTCTGAGCAATAGTTCTGTTTCCCAGTCTCAAGCAGTTTACTTCAATTGCTAGAAAGTGAAGGGTCTCCATGTTGCCAGAAATATGAAAGGGAATATGCCTAAAAGGTCTCTTTCTCACCTTTAACTTCACATCAATTATATTTCATTTCTCTTCAGCGGTACTAATCCTGGCTTACACTCAGATAAAAAGAGACCAGAATTAGGCCAGTGTTTTAATTTGCATGATACACAGACTCTAAAAGGAGATCAACAGCTCAAAGTCTAGTTTTTTAACAACTTAAATTAATTTTAAAGACTTTCAGTAGCTCCTGAGTGCCCCCTCACTCCTGCACTGCTGTGAAAGACCCACATAAAAGCCAACACACTACCCTGAGGGAAAAGGTCAAAGGGAAATTAATCTAGACGCTACACCTAACACAGAAATGTTAACAAAGCAGTGCAGCTGCTGCTGCAACTGAAAGAATCTTGTCTTTTATCTGCAGCAATATGGAAAACTATGTCAGAAAGAAAATCTGACTTTCAAGTTGATTGTGACCTCTTTAATTTATGACCTGGTTTTAAAGTTATAGCCCCTACTGAAAGCATCTGATTTTATCCATCAGCAGAACTGGGGGCTGCATTCTCCTCCAGTTACTGCTGTACAAAATTATAAACTTCAGTAGGAAGCACCAGAGTGGATAGGGACAGAGTTTAACTCCAGACCTTCTAACCAAGCTGTAACCTAGCAAATGCCAAAATCCAAACAGCCACAGTGGACAACAACCCATTGGACTGAGCCACCTTTGCCTCACCGCCAATGCAGACTCTCAGCAGTGACCAACTCCTCCTCAGAGGAGAGGAACGTATGTTGTGGATATGACTGCAGAGACATGACTGCCATCCTCTCCTCTAGATAATGCATTTGTTTTCAGTTTCATGCCCCTGCCCGTTCTCTATTTCTCCAGTCAGTCATGATGCCAGCCTCCCTCATATGCTGCTTTTCATGCCTGGGAAGGACTCCCAAGGGTTCTCATTACTCTACCAGAAGTCCTTTAAAGTCCTGTGCAAGGCGCAATGCCTACAGAAAACTCATCTGGTCAGGTTGCTGATGGAGTGGTATGGTGCTGTCAAGTTGCTTCCTTGTCTCTCTGTTTCCTACGCTCCCTTATAATATAGGCTTGTAAAGTCCATGTGTGTTTTTTTAGCCAATACCTGCACAGCAGCTGGCACAGCGAGGTCCCCCTCCCTACCTTGGGCTCCTCGCCTCTGTGCTAACACAAGCACAGAGTAACCACAGCAGCACTGCTTCACCCAGCGAGGTGGCTGTGAGCAGCAACAGCCAGGGATGCAGCTGCGTCTCTCCCCGAGAGGACTCTGCAAGAAGCACAAGCCCATGCAGTGTTTATTATGCACAGTTGGGGTGAATGACCTGGTATCTTGTTTTTGTCTTCGTGTCGTATTTGAAATAGACAGGGATTTCTGTTCTCCCTGTTTGTCAGCTCTCAGAGGAGTTTAGTACAAACTGTCCAGTTCAAGTGGTACTGGAGAAAGCTGGGAGTTTAAAAAAGCAGCTTTGGCAGCAACACGAAAAAGAATACCCAAACGTATCAAAGTTAGGCATAAATCCATTAAGCATCCTGTTCTTTTTCAAGCATATTTTGTCACTTGCTCTGTTTACTGAGTATATTTGGTTCATAAAAGAGCTTTCTCTATTGTAGGGTATGACTATTACAGAGGTCTTAACAACTCTTCTTTGTTCTTGAAAAAAAAAAATATAAAATCAGTTTCATTTTCAGGGACAATCATCCTTTTATCTGCAACTGCAAACAATTATAAAGTTATTGGACTGCACTACACAGCAGGAGAAAGAAGGAAAATGGCCATAGTCTTCTGCCTTCTATTCACAACTTCTGTGAGGCTGCCATAAAAATGTCCTCGAAAAATGTCCTTTACAGTGACACTAGGTGGAAGGTATCTTCCACCTAGTGTCACTGTAAAGGCATGATACAAATCTAGTAGCCAGACTTGTAAACTATTACTACTTTAATATCTGGCTTGGCCAAACTAATTCTAAAAAATATTAAAACTTCTCCTGTGTGATCTATAGCCAAAAGAGATTTTGTTAAAAAAAAATAGCTCCAGGTGATTGGAACATAATTTTTTACATATATGGCTTTGCTAAACAAGTCAAAGATTATAATCATCCATAGTCAAACATCCTTAGTTCAAAGTTCACACGATACTACAGATAGACAGCAGTGCTTGTAAAAATTCATAAGCTGACTAACTCATGGCCAGGGATTTCAAAACTAGGCATCTAAATTCACATTCAGACATTTGAGTGAGTTCCCTGATTTCCAACACCTGCTGCACCACCACCACTAGCAGTTCCTACCGGTTCTTTTGCAGCTTCTTCTCGGGATGAAGAACTCATCACAAGAAAATTCTGCCTTGCCAGACTTGTTAAGTCTGGTTTCACATACATTTCACAGAATATACGTTATATATTCAACAAATCTGGCAGAGATGAAAAGTGTCCCTATACTCATATCCAGGAGTTTAAAAAAAMCCCAATGATAAATTTATTCAGATGAAAACATTTATGTCAGAAAATCTGCCAAGAAAATGTTACTTAATAGGGTTTTTTAGAGTACAGTTTGAACTTTCAGGCCATCAGTGATAGCAAGAGAAGCCTACTTAGATGCTTCATCAAAAAAATTCTATGTTAATTTAACTTTGTAATACAAATACAACCATTTTAAAGTAGGGTTACAAGCACTGATGTTTTAGTAGTATTGATCTGTCATTGTAAATATACATAATAGTTTGAAAATCAATAAATGTAGGAAGCAAGAAATTCAACACAAAAGTTCAGAAAAACAGCCTTTGCTCTGATACATTCTCTGCTACCTTCATCATTGAGTACACACGTATTCCTAAAATACTCATGTATTCTCAGATCACAGATTACATTCCCAACATGAGTCATATCTTCTGCATGTGAAAAAGCTACACAAAAGTAGGCCCACCTCCAACTCGACTCCTTTTAAACAAGCAAAAATCAAAGTACTCTTTCTTGGCATCCAGATCTGTCAGGGGTTGAATGTCCTCAGTGTCTAGTGACTTCCCCGTCCTACCAGAAAACCTCCATAGCCATTCCCACATATAGCCACAGGTCTGCAAAACCCCTCCACAACACGCCATTGTAATACACCCTGTGATGGCAATGGGATCTGTTTGCCTTCCCACTCCAGACTAGAAAGATGCTTTGTTTAATTTATATACCCTTTTCAATGAGCTCCTACCACTTCCGTTCAACTAAATGAAAGCTGTTGAACTGGAGAAAGGGAGAAATCAAATTTCAGCAAACTGCCAAACTCAAAGCCAGCCTTGCAGATTTCTGAACTGGATCCCAAACCAGACAGGCATTTTCTAAGTTAGTAGCTAGCAACATCCCACAAAAGTAGGTATTCTTACAGCATTTTGAGCTTAAAAGGTTCAAATAACACAAGTACAACCTTCAATCTCAAATTTTACAAAACCAGTCCACAAGCTTGGAGTGCAGTAGAATCCAGGTCCCCTCTGGAGTGTCTAACCTTTAGCTTCTAACGCAGGCACTAAACCCAGTTCCAAATGTATTTGGGGATCACACATGAACCCTACTTTTTTTTCTTTTCTTCTCCAACTGTAACTTGGTCATGGGTACATTTGTGCATCATGCTTCCTCAGAGTGAAGTGCTGTAATGCTGCTCAGCCTCCTGATGCAAGTTTGCTACTTACTCAAATGATTCAAATGACTTTCTAAAGAAGTTTGTTCTGGAAAAAAAGGAGAAGACTTCAGCCAGACCTATATACTGTCATTAAGGCTAAAGATCTTAYGCTAAAGGTAAGGCCTAAGGATGTCTTTAGGGAATGGATGCAAAAGCTGGAACAGTTCTGAATAAGCAATAGTAATGAGGATTAGTAAGCCATTCTGACAGGGTAATTACATCAGAAGCTTTCATAAAGTCATCAACTATACTCTCTCAAAAAGCACATATACAGAGAGAGAGATGCAGCTCTTTCATACCTATATATAAAATATATGTGTGTGCTCACATATATTGCATATATATATATGCATATATATTTAACATCTTAATACACTTTTTGTGGTTCCAATGCATACATTCCCTATTACAGAAATGAAACTTCTTACTGTCAGGTCTTGGGGGAACTTATTTCTTTGGTTCCTCCAAAAAAAACTCAAGGTGAAGGGGGAAGAGCTGTAGATGGCGATCAGTGCCTCACTTGCCCCTACAGCAGACAAGGTTTCAAAGGATGGAAAAGCCAGGAAAAAGGGTGGAGAACACTATTATTGATGGAAGCGTGGGACCCCCACCAGGAGGGAGGCAGGAGATGACAGAGCAGAGCTGTGCTGGGGGAGGAAGGACACAGCGCTCTCATCTTCAAGTGGCATCAAAAGAAACCACACTGTGCACTCCCCCAGGATTCCCAGCATCTGAGTTCACCCTGACCACAATGCATCTGTCTGGGGATTGCTGACAACATACAGCTGCTTCCTCCCCAGACACAGATGAAAGCCTCACTTCTGAAAAAGGAAAAGAATTACGACCTTTTCATTATTTTACATTTGTGGACCTGCAGATAGAAACAGGAGGCAAGAGCAGGCATTGATCATCTACCCTTTTCTGCAACTCTCACTGTTGTCTGGTTATTTTTTATTTATGCTGTAATACATGGAAGGCAGCATCACCCTCTCCCTCCCTCACCGATCTGGAGAGCATCAGTTGTCATCACGATGATGATGACTAACTCCAAGTCATTGCCTACCCTGCGAGCTCTGCCTCCAACAGGGCAGAGAGCAACGCAACCACTGAGGAGGTGCTCAGCCTACCCGGCTGGAGGCCCTGCCATTGGAAAAAGTAACAGCTTGTTGTGAGCCATCATTATCAACCAGGCTGATAACAACCTCTGCCTCGTACTGTAACCTTAGTCCATGGTAGGCACTGGGGCTATTCTCTTTTTGTGCCCACTTAATAATGCACAGTCCCACAGACAACTGAAAATGGAGAAAATACAGTTGCCTGCAACTTCCAGGCTGGAAGCGAACTTGAAAAAATTGCCGGAAATAGTTACAACACTTCCTGTTATTGCCCGATAAAGTAGTACTGAAAGAAAACCATTCAGAATGAGATCTTCCACACTGCTGCATGCAGCAAGCCCAGAGCTATTGGAGACCTACAATCCACTCCCATGGGTGCACAAAGAAAATCGCAAACTGCTGGAAAGGATTATTCAAAAAAATTTGAGACTTCTGCTGCTCATGCAAAAGAATTCACTTGGAGAAGGAACATTTTCTTTGTGAGATCCACGTGTCACGTCACCCTAATGAATAAGACTAAGTCCTCTGAATTTGAACAGCTATCAAATGGAGTAATTAGGGCTTAAATTAGTTTGTGGTGTAATCAGTGGTCAGGTCAAAGCAAAATTATTGTGACAAATGGCCTTGGCTCTCTGAAGAATATTATATCTTCGCAGGGTTTGTGGAAATTGAGATTCTAAGGGGAAAGCATTAGTGAGTGTTGGAAAAACCTAGCCTGTACAGTTATGTGTGCACAGAGGGGTAAAGAAATATGGCATCTCCTGGTACAGATGCAAAAGCAATCTCTCTGATGCAAAAAAAAAAAAGCTCATTGCAAATGGCAGGAATACCATGAACATAATAAAACAACTGTTTTGCAAGGGCATAACCCTGTTTTCAAAAACTACAAAGAAGCACACAAAATAAATAAATAGAGAATAAATCCCAAAATACAGTTACATATATGTAGCTAGTGGCCAAGTCATGAAGTACAAAAATGTCATTCCTAATGATACAAAAAGAGAATTCTGTGTCAGAGTAAAAGCTGAACTTCCTGGAGAGCAGTGGCTCCAAACGCAACGTTACCACAGTCACGATCTAGAGGGACACGCATCACGTCATTTTAGAAAGGAAATCCCAGCCTGTTTCACAAAGTGGCGTAAAAAGCTGCAAAAAAAACCTAAACTCTTGGTCTTCGTGCCAAGTCTGCAGCTCTGTTACGCACACTGCCCTGCTCTGCAATGCATGGAAAACCAGGAAGCTTTTATAAAAGCCAGGAAGCTGTGTCAGGAGCCAGGCAAGTTAGATTAATTAGCAGACAGTGAAAAGACAGGTGTGTCTTAAACCCTGCCTTTTTGTCCAGGGCTTAGATTCAACGCTGCCTAGTACTAGAAACCCGAATTTATGGCCTGGAGGCCAATGTGTCTCATCAAAGAGCCTTATCCAGCGCACAGATTCATTCCAAGTAGGAATGCATGATAAGATAGGAAAAAAAAGCTGTCCCAGCTCTATTCACCATATCTCCAGCTCCTCCCTCCCTCACACCCTGCGGTCTGTGGGCTTAGTCAGATCACTGACCCAATCCAGTAGATTAACAACCCAGAAGAGACCATTTTTCAGACAGATCAACTCCCTGATCCAAATCAGCTGCACAGATGCTAGAGCAGGAGTTGGTGCACATTCAGAGGAGGGAGAACAAGGCTTTTGTTTTTTGGGAATGTCCAGAACGCAGCTCAGGTTCAAGTGACCACTGGCACAAAGAGCCCAAGCAACTTCCTGGAGCACTGCACTTCTGGAGTACCTGCAAACCTAACCATCCGCCTCCCTCCCGCCCTGTGAAATTACCATACCTTGCTGCTCAGGGCATGGTAACTGTCCATAATCCTGGCCCTCAGCCTACAAAAAGTAGCTTACCGCTGTTTCACGGAACGGAAGTGACCTTGGATTACTTTGGGATGGGTCTTGTATAGTTATCGCACAGCAGCCTTGCGGAGCATGAGGAAAGAGGACTAAAGTAGCTCTCAAGAGCTGTGGATAAGATAAAATGCACAAGGCTGTGAAACAGACACATTAACTGATAAGAAGCAAGGGGCCAGTGCAGTGCTAGGCGCCAAGGTCTGAGAAAAGCCAAAAAGCAGGGCAGCTGGAAGATAAACGACAAATAGCAGAGGAAGAAGAGTATCGATGAGACATGGGACAAGGGCAAGGGGTGTCTCGTGGTGGAAAGAGAACGAGGAAAACAGATGTGTCCCAACAAGGGACCGAACTGGGAGTCTCCTTCTCTAGCAGGCAAGGAACGCGTGAGGCAGGGCCAACATGCACCTCCCACCCATGCATAGCCCTACAGCCTCTAACAAGGCTGTAACACAGCCCCCAGCGTCTTTCCCCACCCCAGTGTGCCTCCTCTCTGCCTACCCTCCTCCCAACCCATGGGGTGCTTCAGCTCCCAGCACACTGCTGGGGACCAGCTGGCACAGAGAGCAAATCAGACCAAAAGGGTGCTGCATCTTCACCCCCTTTTGGACCAAGGCCTGGAGCAAGTGCTACCTGGGAGGTTGCTCTTGCGCTTGCTGGATGCATCTGCCAGGAGGCAACCTGCAGAACTTTTAAAGGGGGCATGGTATAACCTTCCTCACAGTACACAGGGAATGAACTCCAAAGTGAGAGTGGTGGGGTTTTTCTGCATGTTTTCGCATTTGAGAGGCAAGAGGCTTATCTTATATTCGGGGCAATACAGTAGTAAAACAGGGGAAAAAAGGTCCTTCCTCACTGGGGTTGAGCCGCAGACCACAAGAGGGTGCATCATTTAGCTATTGAACAGGCTACAAAAAATAGTCTTAAAAGGATTTGATGAGGTGCTTAATGGACTGGAACACACCAAGGATATAACCATCGTAGTGAATATAAATCCCGGTTTGCTGCCAAATACGTATATGCAGATGGCATCCAGTCAGCACTGAGAAATAAATTAGAAGTCGGTTAAACTGGACAAGGTAGTGAGATTAGCTACTGTGAAGAATACACAGACATTGAGTGAGTGGGTTAACCCTATGATCTCCATAACGAAACCAAATTAGAGAGAGGCAAAAGGTCTTTCAAAAGCTGTGAACGTGTGAGGTTTGCTTGAAATATAGCAAATTATACAGAAAAGCTACCAAAATCTCCTGAGATTCCTGATTCATTTTGATCCAAGATTGGCACAGAACTGATTGCACTAAACAAAAAAAATGCCTAAGTGTGCTGCTAATCCAGTCACTCCTTTTAACGAAGCTTTTACAGAGACAACCCATAGTAATGCAGTGCCAAGGAACATGCCCATGATGCCAAGGCGCCCATGATGCCAAGGCCCCCATGCTCCTGAGCCTGCTGACATGTTTACCTGCTGCAGGCTGAAACTGCTTGATTTGTTCCTCTACACTTTTCACGGGTTATTTTGGTCATGACAGCCCCACACAGCCTTGCCTGAGAACTGCACCACAGTGGCACAAAAATTCTGAGAGCCACCAGCTTTGAAGACATACTCTTAAAAAAAAAAAAAAGCTTGTGGGAGTGAGGTGTTCGTCAAACCTTCGGCCTTTTCTTTCTCAGGTGGGGTCAGTGGCACTTTCAGTTTCCTTTGGGAAAGGAACTGAAGTATAATGTTCAGGGCGGGGGGGAGGGGGAGGAGTAAAGGAAAAGTACTTGTTTAACAATGGCAGGCAGTCAAAAGAAACAACAGTGGCATAAATCTATTTCTGTAAAAGCAGGTTTGCCGTGTTTTTTTTTCTTTTTCTCCATCTTTTCTCAAAGTACATTTGTTTAGGAATGGTGATTGCCTTGCAGTTGTTTGCCTTTTTTTCCTAAAAAAAAAAAAAAAAAAAAGAAAAAAGAAAAGAAAAAAGCCCCACCCAACCTAAGTACTTACGATGAAACAAACCCTTTGGGAGCTTCCTTTTCTCTACCCCTCCCGCTTTTCTTATGCTCTGTCTCCCCCCGCCCCCCGGGGTGTATCTGTGCCGTCCCCGGCGCACGGCGGGCTGGGGAAGTTCAACCCCAGTTCAGGGGCGGGCAGGGAACGTTCTGTACTTGGCACGGCAGCCGGGGCGGCTGTAAAACACCACCAACACCACGRTCGCGGCAGCGGCAGCGGTAGAGCGGGTCCGTGGGCAGCGCTTGCGCCGCCCGCAGCACGCCCGGCGTGGGGCAGCGGGCACCCGCGCTCCCCCGCCCCGCACGTAGTAGGCCTGGGCAGGTGGTCCAGCTCCGCCGAGTCTCCCGTTTTCCCACCTACGATGTGAACACTGAGATTTTTTTCCCCTCGCTGTAAAATGCGTGGGGAAGGTCCTTTCCTTCTCCACCCCACCCCCTGCCGAGTTTAATTACAGCAAAAGCATTTCCAAGGAAACGATCCTGCCCTTCCCACTTCCCCATTCCCTCAAACGCGGCTCGGCCAGGGACTGGAGAAAGTGGTTTTGCATGTCACCAGCACCTGAACTCCGGGACCACTGCCTGGATCCATCACTGAGTTTGACTGACTGGCCTCAGAGGGACACCACAGAAAAAACAGGGAACGCCTCCTCTCCCCACAGAGCTGCGGGTTTCACTGGAGCCAGCATCTGCTACATCTTTGATGGGTCGCTGTGTGTTGTCAGGCCTCCTCCCAGCGATGAAAAGCGTGACCTCCTCATCTCACAACCTGTTAGCTGTTCAAAAGGATCAATGATAGGAACGTATACGTATTGGGCTGGATATGCCAAGGGGCAGCTGAAATTGGAGTAGTAAAGGAGGGTGTTGATTGAAGGGATGTTTTCAGCTGTGTGTGGATGTCCTCCACTGACCTGTATATGTAAATTACAGTGATTCATTACTTCAGCAGTCGCTGGATCTTGTTATGCTTTAAATATAGAAAAGTGAGACTTGTACTATACTCTCATCATCTAATCTGGCTTTTTTTCCTGTTTCTGAAGAAATGCAGAGAACTGCAAAAGCCACAAGCATTCCACATATATAAGAGCACTGAGGCTTATTCTTGCATAATAACCTGTAATGAGACCTGGGTATGAAAAAAGTATAGAGTTCTTAGAACAAAAAAAGAACCCAACACTAACAAACCCCAGCTACACTCTTCTGACAGTCGGCTCCTAGTGTAAGGGGATGTCAACAAAATGAAACCAAAGGTCACCAGAGTGAAGGCTGAGAGGGAGGAAAAGCCTTGAAGAAGGAATGCTGCTTGTCTTTAATAATGGAGAGAATAATTGGAGGCTAAAGGTGCCTGATAGGGCAAGGCAGGCAGGAATTGGGATTCTGCAGAGAGACACAGCCCAGGCCACTGTGCCATGGGGATCCCTGTACGGAAGCAGGCTCAGGCAGCGGTACCACGCTGCAGGCTGACAGCTCCAGGGCAAAGGGACACTTTCCAAGGTGTGTGTTGAAAAGTTTGTGGTACTTACTGTCTTTTCAATCTTACAGTGCCAGCATGTAAGCAGCTTCCTTGTTGGCTAGTAAATGGAGCACGCTGGCAGACAAAGTTATTTCCAGCTTTACCTTAGGCTTAGCAGAGTCATTGGCAGGTTAAAAAAACCCAAACATTACTCATTCCTAGTATTTCCTTCTCTAACAAAAATACATCTCTGGCCCAAACACATTATTTCTTCATTCCTCTCCTCCAGGACTGAAATTCTGGCTCGTTGGTGCCTGAGCTTCAGAAAGGGTGGAGAGAAACTTTGAAATTAATCATGAAATTTACAGCCAAAAGAAAATACACAAAGTCCAACTGCATAGCTCAAGCATTAGCTTTCTCATTGAGTGAACAGGCCTTGGCCATTGTTACCATTTTATTGTACATGTATTATTTTTACATTGCGCTATTTTTATAACTGCAGTGCTGGAAGCTGAAAACCACTGGATTCCCAGAGTCAGATAGGAAATTATAAGGAAACTGAGAGTTTACTGTTTTCTACAAAACCATGCAGAATTTTTGCATAACCTCCAGTACAAGTTCCTTCCATTTTTTTGTATCTTTGTTCCATCTGATATCATTATTTATTTTAAACTGTCACCCTTTTCCCCCCTCGCTGACTGTCATCTGTCTCCACCAATTTCTGCAAATATACAAAAAGACTGATCATTTTAAGATGGAAAAATATTCCTCCTCAACTCATCCATGCTTCCCTCCTTAACTGAATGGATTAAAGTCTCTGTGCATATTGCCAATGCTTTAGTATCCAATTATTCATAATTAATCTCTGGGTGTAACGATGTTTTTATTTCAGCTTCAAAGGAATGATTTCACAAGGCTTTTTTCTGCATTTTTTTTTTATAGTTAATATTCTGCCCCGATTCTACAGATGGTGGCAAAATACAAGGAGGCTTTTCTAAACATTTATGTATTGGCAAAAGAATGCAGTGAACATGAAAGACAAGCACCCACTCTTAAAATGCTTTCACATAAGATAAATTTAGAGATCGATACTTACCGTACTATAGCAAACCTTCTACACCATGTATGTGTCCACACACAGCACACATGCACACACACGTATTTCCTATGAACCTGCACAGTGGCTAGAATAGCTTTTGCAGTGCTGCCAACAGAAAAGAAATTTATGGCTTACAGAAGTTCAACAAGGTCTCTTCATCCACATTCATTTTTCAGCCAGAAATATCACCTCAATTTTGGTGATATTTAAATTTCTCATTTAAAACTCAGCAGGAAGTAGCCTATACCTCTCAGGGAGGATTTTGTGAGTCTGTGTTTCATCACTTTCATTTTATAATTCTGGCTTTTAACTCCAATTGTTCCCAAAACATTTGATATGCTATATACTCTACTATTGTTTCCTTAAGTCCTAATGCTGAGCTTTGAAGGCACAGGCAAAGCTGTTGTGTATTTGGCTCTTACCCTGAAACGCAGCTGAAACACTTTGCCAGCCTAGAAACTGCAAGGTGCTAATATGTATGTGTAGCTAAACAATGCTATTACAAAGGGGGGAGGCAATGATAGCACAGCACAGTAAATGAAAGGGAGTGTAAGAGGCTGAATTACAGAGAATGATGAAAGTGAGCAAGGGTGTTTGAACTTGTTGTGGCTTGAAACAGCAAACTGGTGGAGAATCTCAAGAACGAACTGAATTGTTCAGAAGTATGCTTGCACTGTCATGCGTTGAATGGACTGGGGCTGGAGATAAAGGGGGAAGAAAGGAAAAAAATGTGGTGGTTGCCCACAAAGCAACATTAGGACTTGTGTCAGAGCATTAGCAATAAAAGCAAATACTGAGATTGGAGAATGCCCATTCCTTTCCTCTAAGAGGTGAGGCCAAACATTTCAACTTGCCT
This sequence comes from Phoebastria nigripes, assembly GCA_035582835.1. Lineage (NCBI taxonomy): Eukaryota > Metazoa > Chordata > Aves > Procellariiformes > Diomedeidae > Phoebastria > Phoebastria nigripes. The sequence continues at coordinate 352,234 of JAYKAV010000900.1, read as the reverse complement.
TTCATCCAGCAAAAGAGAACGGGGAGAATACCTTCTTCTCAAGCATCTTAACTTATGTGTGTCATTTCCAGTCTTCCACCCATAACACTTCGTTTAAACAATTTATTCTTAAAGAGTTTCCTTTCCTGATGGTGGGGTATAGTCCTCCATTTTCCCTGTGCTTATGGCTGAGCTCCCAGACATGAGATCTCTTCTTTTGGCAGCCTGTTACTATAGAGACAAAGTAAAAGAAGTATGTACATCTATCATCTATACCGTGCTAGGGAACATCCCCTGGTGCCAACAGCAGAACAAAGGAAAGATACAGCTGTTTTTTTCCCTAGCATAGATATATGTGGTTATAGCAGGTACTCCAAAACAAGAACATTCTTTATTGATCTGCATTTTCCAACGGGACTAGATGCAGCCACAATGGTGAAGGGCGAGGCCGTGCAATGGTACAGCCTTCGAGGATGGAAATCAGTCACAGTCTAAATGGTGGGGAGGACTGTAGAGATGCACCAGTACGGTCTGGCAGCATAAGAACGTGTGCTGTGCTACTCAGTGCTAATAAGGGGGTCGAGTTAAGTTTAAAGTCCCCTTAAAACCATGGCTTGGCCGATTCTTTCTCTCATGGCATCTGTGTTGAGCTATAAGGTGTTAATAAGCAATTTGCTGAGGTCCTTTAGCCCTCTCTATCAGTAGATCTGCCCTCTCACCCGCTATTCAGGTTTTTTCCCCGTTATGAACTAATGGTCTCTCAGGACAAGTACTCTTCCTCTGGTTTTCACTCTCTTAGGACACTTTCCTCTTGGAATACGAATGCTGAGGAGTAAGTCTTGAGCAATTTATGTAAGTTGTTATGATTTTTTTTTTTACTTTGAGATTCTTACTGCAGACAGGAAGCAAATACCTGACAAGCTTCCCAGAGCGGGGTCAGTAAGCATATCCAAATACTAATCCACTCCGATATTGTCAAGGGCAATGATTTATTACAGGGGTGAGACCACTACCTCTCAGCAAACCCACCGCCCTTGGTGGCACTGAGTGGCAGAGGAAAGTTTGTCTTGATTTGTCTGTGAATGATTGAACAGTACCAAGTCATCCATGTTTTTGTATTAAATCAGAACAGGGGTTAACACACTTTTCTCTCTCAGTACCATAGAGTAAAAGGTCTAAATGTGAGAGCACAGGGAAATAAAGTGTCCATCTTAGTGTCAACTCAGATTAAGAGAGAACAATAGACCACAGTTTAGCCGTCTGCATAAAATGATATTCACTGCAACTTGCACTTCTTATATCCTAGTAAGAAGTTACAAAAAGACCGATTACACCAAAGGAATGTGATGTAGAGTACAACGCATGCTCAGAGACACATTTCAGTTTCCCTTCTCTTCTACGTTTATTTGTTTTTGTGCACAGTGAGATACCCCGGCCTAGTAACTACTCTTACTCAGCAATTGCCTTGATCCTTAAAAGCTGTAGGAATTTGTTCATCCACATGCTGAAAACATGGTAGGAGATAGCTTTGATTTCTTCTCTTTTGTTTTGGGGAGATTCGTTCTTAGCATGTGCCAGCCACAGGAATAAAAGCAAGCACACGAATGCTGCCACAGCAGCTATGAACTCCCCTTGCTGTTTTGCAGTGACTGTGCCAGAATGGTTTGCAGTCAAAGCTTTATGAATGGTGGAGTATGGGGGCATGCGCACATACAGACACATACGTGTGTGTGTCTGTGTACACATGCAGAAATATGATATGCAGGTCAGAAATATTAAGCTGTTTTTAACCCTCCTGTTAGCACCATCTAGTCACATACAGTTCCAGCCATATAAATGCATGACATTCCCACTTGATCACCTCCCCTCCTACAGACTGGGGCTATGTCTGCCCCAAGAGAAAGAAAACAGCAATTACCAGTCTTCTTTCCGTATGTTATAGAGCACACAAAGAAATATTATGTACACTTTTTTTTTTTTTCTTTTTTGGTAGGTATTGTGAAGAGAGTCATCTGGAATATTCACACAAATCAAATTCCTTTTGTAGTTTTCACACAAGTCCAATTGCTTGGGATTTTTCTAACTAGCTAGATTCCATAACCTTGCAGTATTTCCTAGGCATCATGTCAAAAGTTTTTTCCTCAGTAAGATGCCATAGATGCCTCATGCATATGGACATAAATTAGACACAAGTTCAAAATACACGGGCATTAAGATTTACTAAAGGAATAAGATATTCTGGTCATATAGAAGAAAAAAATTTAAATAATTTAGTTGAGAAGTGAAATAGAATTATTTGGATATAGGAGACAGCTCTAAATCTTTTGAGGAGGCACGCTATGTTTGGTCTGTTTGGACAGACAGGAAGCTTACCAGCTGCACTGCCTGCAGATACCCAGGCTGTTATCAATAAAACTTTAGTGGTTTTGGTTGGGAGATGGTAGTGGGAGTACCTTGTAATTAAGCTTTTTTTTTTTTTCTCTTAGGTTTCCGCAACATGTATGCCAAATGCAGCACTTACTGCACAACTGAAAGCAAAATGGGTTAAGAGTATGTGAGATTTTTAGGCTCTCTGTTACCTATTAAAAACAAACTCTACAAACATACAGTTATGTGAGAAGTTTATATATTTTACAAACATAGTAACCATATACAAATAGCCAAAATATTTGGTGGTTTAGGTCTCAGGTCACAACCACTTTATCTCACTTATTTATAATGTAATCAAGCCTATTGTTTATCATTTCCAGCCCTGTTGAGTAAGCAGTAATAGAGAACAGGGTTTCTGTTCATCAGCCAACATCCACACTTCAGGTGTGGATGAAAAAAAGATAAAGTACTAATTAGTTTTTATTTTCTTTTTCAAATACAAATCCTTTGCTAGAGAAGAGCAACACTTTTAAACAGTTGTAACACTTACTTGTTTGACAGTAAGAAATGGCAGTTTATAGTGGTAGCTGTCAGCACAAAGCTTCATGCATATCAAACACCCCAGTCTTCTCCAGCAGTAATGAAGACTCTTTGTTGCTGGTACTGGTTTCACAGTCTCATCAAGAGCTTCATTATTAGGCTGCTGGCTTAAAAAGGAGTGGTAGAATGAGGCAGGATGGATGTACATGCACCAGGCTGTAGGCGTGAAAAACATGTGGGGGAGGGCACGGAAAAGAGCATCAGAAAGCTGGGAGTTAAAAAGTAGCTCTCTCTCCTACCAAAGGCAGCCCAGCAGTGCTGCAGAACCGGCCCAATGCACACGTCAGGAAAGGGAAGTGTTAAAACAACTTGAGCATTAAAAACACATATGTGTTTTTAATAAAAAGCGCTGTCTAGCAATACCTGTTTGACCAGATCTCAACAGCTGAGTCATGGTGGGTCTGACCAGTAGTCGGACAAAAGACTTGCAGAGAATAAGGAGAAAAATAACTTAAATAATTCAAAAGGTAGGATTGTTCCACGTTGGTCAGAATGAAACCAGTGGGAATTAGAAATTATGGAGTTAGGAAATGCTGTTCAGCTCTCATTGCAGAGAAACTCATGTCCATATGAGGTAGCTAAAAAGTTGCCATTGTACTTTTCAGAAAGAAAGTTTGGAAGTTGAAATCTCCTGTTCAAATTCCAACATAAATAATTACACTCTGGATGTATTTCTGCAGCTGCATAAAAAGCTCAGTTCTTGCCCGACRTTTTTGTGCTGTTTGAGAATTGACTTTCCTTCACTCCGTTGAGGAAGTAGTTCCTTTCAGCAAAGGATGAAATGATGATTCCCATGCCTTGCTCTTCAAATATTTGGAGATTCCTCAGGAAGGCACAATACAGAATGAATATCATGATCATCTGCTAACTCTCTTAGCAGTCCAAGATGAAGTTACACAGTCCTAAGTACCTATTTACCTGGGTTGCCTCTCAGAGACCCAGGGGATGCTGGACTGTAAGGATCTTTATTTTCCAAATGCAAATTGCAAATAGCTTTGGGTCAGGGATACAACACATACTGCAGGATTTTTTGGCACCATCTGTGTAAAATAAGTTGGCAGTGCATACTCAAGTCCTGTTAGCCACTAGGCAGATTGCTCCTGCTTTCTCATAGTTCTTTCCTTTACTGCTTTTTGTTAGAAAATAAAAATGTCTGCTTGAAATAGCAGAAGACTAACTCTGTTAATAATTCCATAAATCATCCACTTACCAGGATGTAACAGAGTTCATCTGGAGGGTTACTTCACTTTCAAAGACCATCTCTAGAGCACCAGAAGAAAGTAACTCGTTAGAAACTGAAGTAGTTCACTGTCTGCTGACACTCTGAGATACTGTACCTTTTCAAAAAGGAAAAAGAGAACTGATATTAAATTGCTGTATTAGTTTTTAAGGTTCCATTAATTGCTTATTTTGATGGGTCAGTTAGCATCAGGCACTGAAACAAAATGTTGTTTCAAAAATACATTCATTTATGATTGTTATGTGCCTATCCAACCTCTTTCAAAAAGTGTAAGGTTTCATCTTTCTGATTGATTACAATCAGAATGCCCTAGTGACTAACTGAATACCTCAAGCGATTAATTTGGAGAAGTAGACCCTGTTTTACATTTGTCCTAGGAGATTTTTCACTGTTTTTGAAAAACAACAACAACCACAAACCCAAGAGTGATGTTTATTGTTTGTGTCACCTAAAAATAAATTGTACTGCACGTCCATTGTGCAACACTGAAAAAAGGCTGATAACGTGAGATACTCGGCATGTTAAGCCTATTCTAAGTATTGTGCTGTGTTTTTACAAAGCTACAAATCATTCTGGACAGCAGTGAAAACACCAGCCACACACAGAACTTAGTAGGACAAACAACGCAAATCCATGGAAAGATATCAAGTGATCAACAGACATCGTGACTACAGAAAAGCTGCTCAGGGATGTATATGCCAGCGTTTAAGAGAATTCTTGAGTGAGCTGTTCCCAAAGGGAGGACATTAACCACTGCTCGGAGGCTGTGCATTCCTGCATGCCGAAAGAAGCTGGAGGGCACTGTCTGTGTGATTTTGATCACCACTACGAGAATCCAGATAAGGCAGGTAGTGTTTGTGATTGTTCCGGTATTCACTACTGATGCAAAGAGAAATATTGGCTTGAACTGGTATGATAGTTTATCAGAGTGTTTCCACATCTTTTACATTCTTGGAGGACAGATTACTCCACAATGAAATAATAAGAGTTATTAAATGTGGCGATCACTTTGAAACTATCTGACTGAGAGCAAAGGTTACAATGATAACTAAAAGGGTTTTTTTAAAATCATCTTTATGAGAACAGTGGATTGCAATCCCCAAAAGCCCAAGGTTTGTATCTCAACAGAGTTAAGTACTACGAAGTGAAGATGCTATAAGATCTTCTATACACAAACTTCTCAATGGCAACTGTGTGCACTTTCAGGGTCCCTAACAACTAGTCAAGATAAAATGCAATTTGCATCTGTTGGAAAGAATGAACTAGTACCTTCAACAACCTGAGAAGCAGATAAAATTAGCTCTCAGATTGTGTCCATATTGGCACCTGCTGAGCATTATTGTTCTCTGTGGACCTCCTCTGGTACAGCAGATTGAAAGTCAGCAAACACTTATATGTAAAAAAGGAAAAAAAGTCTTTGTGTTGGTCGTTTTTACACGTACGGTAAAAAAGATGGGAATTATGAGTTCCTGCTCATTTTTTTTGCTCTTCGGAAATAGTGGCTGTAGTAGAACAACATAGGCAGTGAAATCAACAGCTGTGATTCTTAACCAGCACAGAGAGTAGGCTTCTCAAAATTGTATGTACATGTAAATCTACCTAAATGCACATTTAATCACTTTTCCTGCCTTTCATAGCTGGGTAACTCCTGGGAGGAAAAATCAAGATGTATTCATTTCTGCAGAAATACCAAAACTTCTTTTGTTATCATGTAATAGCCAATGCTGCTTTAGGAGAAATAGAGTAGTAAATATTTACTTGCTTGATTAAATGAATGCTGAAATTCTCAAAACAGCTGCTGGTGTAAACATCAACAGGTAAATTGAATTTCCGTTAACAGTCTTGCACAAAATATGGCATGATGTATATTAAGAGGAACAGCATAGTCGTTTAATGGTATTTCCATGGGTAAATGTTTACTGAAGTTGACCTTTATTATTTGATCTTATATTGAATTCTAAGCAGGACAAGTTGTGGATCTGAACAAAGCTCTTGGCAGATGCAGCATCGTGGGCAATAAGCTCCTTGTATGTGTAACTACTGGGTGGAGCTAAACAACCATCACATACCATGAAGTACCACTTGCTGTATGCAGATGACTACTTAATTAGCAAGCTAGGCCATTTAGCTTAATATTTATAAAGAACCTCATGTGCGACGATGGCAGCAGCCAAGTGCTAATTTTATTATAATTTCGTTCTTGCAAACAGTGGAAGCATACTTAAATGTCTTTGGGCTTTAGGATGCTGGAATCCAAACTAGACAGGCAAAATATATGTTTGCATTACAGGTCATTAGAAAACATTTGATATTTTTGATTTGTGTTACCACTTCTGGCTGGTGTGACTTGTCCAGGAACATGCTAAATATAACTTGACTTCTGATTCACATACATTTGTGAGCGGAGGTTCTCAGCCACAGTAAAGCTGGAACATAAAAAGGAGAGTTTTCCAGGTTCTGCCAAGTCAGGTGAAGGGAGCTTCATGGCAGTAGACAAAATTAAGAAAGCCTAAATAATAGACCTGTTCTGTCTCTCTACCCAACTCCTTCAAACAATAAGAAAGGATATTTCATACTAGTTTTGTATTTGCAGCAGCAATAGTTGCTCTGTGAACAGCATTAGTGAGAAAATAATAACTTTTTCACAGAGAAAGTTGGTTTAGAAGACAAAGCAAGCCATGGTGCTTGAAGTACTGTCTGATTAGTCCTGCAAAGTTCCCTTGCAGCTGTCTTGTTAAGTTGCTTCTCTCGAAAACTAAACCTCTGCAGCTGTTACACAAAGTTAAACTATTTGGTTTCGAACATCAGCACCATTATTTGCACAGTCTAAGACCACCAGAACTTCATGTTTTGACCGATACAGTCTTTCTAAGATTTGTTCTCTTTGTATCTTGAAGAAGAAGTAGACAAATCGGTTTAGCATTAGCTAGACCTGCCCAACCCAGGCCTGGCTACTCCTCTGACCAACAAAAGTTACCTGAAATGCTGAACAGCACGTGGCTAATCTTGATATCCAACACTGACTTTCTCACTGAGCTCTGAACCCACAGCAAGATGTGTCATTTATCTGATTCAGTGTTGGTATTTGTAACACAAAAAAGTAGCGCTCACCTTAATGCTATGAGTACTAATTACTGTTCTTACTATGTTTCAAACAAGTGAAATATATATAAGTAGCTGCACAGATAAATAAATAGGTGCATTAAAAAGAAGGAACACACATTTATAAGAGAATCATGTCCTTTCCCAGTTTCTTACCTTAGAAATCAAGCACCTTTTAGATCATTTAGTTGTCCAAGTCCTTGGACATATAATTAGATTCAGCTAACTGACATCTTTGTTAATCTTTTTTTCATTCTCTTTACAGTTTTTTCTCTACGTACTGAACTACGCAAGTCTGCAATGCCGATGTGCATGACGATCCACCATGGTAAAGTCACACACGTGCAAAATACATATTTGAGCCTGGGGCCTGCATTACATTTGTGATGGTAGAGATCCTCCAGTGTTGCAGGTACCAGTATTTGAGAAGATTAGCTGGAAATTATTTGGCAGCTTTAAGGGGGAAAAAAAAAAAAGAAAAAGAGATCTCTGGTGCAGACAGTGATGTAACTGCAATGACAACTTTGTCACTCCTGGACCTTTGCATTGACAGGAACCTGCTTTGCCAATTACTGAGGCAATGTTGAGGCATCATGCTATGTATGCAACAATATCTATGTGCTTTTCATGGATGTGTGGGGATCAGAGCCCTGAGGTGGGCACTTGAGGTTCCATACTTGGTGGGAGAGAAGAGCTGGATAACTCAGGCTATGCTACGCAACCTTGCTCAAGCGCTGCCCGTGCTCCAAACTAGAAGTTGTGCAGCCAAGTCAGCACAGTGAGCACAGCCTAATATCCTCTTTACCCCAGCAGGACTGATCAGCTTTAATTTAGCACCGTGTTAACTGCCCACACTGGAGCTGACTTGCAGTCAGCTATCTCAGAAGCAAGGGCAGAACATGCTTTTCTCTGCCTTACAATGGCAGCCTTGGAAAGGCTTTAAGAACGACGAGTGCACGGAGTAGCAGGGCATTTTGAGCAGCCAAGAAGAAAATACTAAGGATGAACGATTACCTTTAGCCACACTCCTCTCTGGAAATCAGGAAACTTACTCAGTCAAGCCAGAGAAAGGCTTCCCCCAACTCACGTTCTCCAGCCTGGACCCCAGCCCTGGTGTGCTCTGAGGCTGCAGCTGTCCCCAGGAGATCAGTCCGTAGAGAGAACTGGAGTCTCCTCTTTCCTGAGGGGCTTCACACCCACAGCTCTCACCTTGAAACCAAGCACTCAGGCTGTTGGGCTATTCTGGAGAAGATGGTCTTCACCCTTCTTTTTAAAACCATTTGACTTTGAATGAGAGAATGAACTTCTTCCTTAGGATACTTGGGTAGAACAGGGAGAGATCTGAATCCCAGGCTCCACTCTAAGGGCTCCTTAGCGTTTTGCAATCAAACATAAAGATACCACAAAGCCTCTGAGCTGCTTTGAAGCTTGTTTGAAGCAGTTTCTTAAACTCTTCCCTAGGCCACTGCTACAGACAGCAGGATGGGCCTGATGGGCTTGCTACAGCTGCCTTCATGGTCTTGGCAGGGGCTGAAACCTGGGGAAATTTACAAACTGAACGCTTATTTATACAAAGACCTAATTGTTTGAGGGCATACACAGGAGCTGAGTATCAGGGAAATTTAAGAGAAGTTAGGAGTTTAAGCTCTTTTAGCATTAAGAGTCAGCTGTGGAGCAGGTCTTCGCGATTCTGAATTTGTGTAGAGTTTATGTGCCCATATGCTGCTCTAGGTACCTAAAACCTCCTCTGGCTTTCTCACAAAACAATCAAAATCAAGTTAGCTAAAGCTGATTTGCCACAGACTTTAGCTTAAGCTGATTTCAGTGCAAGACTGACTAGAAGAGATTTTACCTGAACTCAGCACAGGCTAACGTTAAAACAGGGGCATAGAAAAGGAGTGACAGTGAAAGTCAATGGTTCATTTTTATGCAGAAAAGCATTTTCTAAGTATAAATAAACAATCCAGTATTTTCTTCAGTTTAGGGTTATTATAGCATTTTTCACATTCTGGGGTAAATATAACAGTTAACCTTAATGAGTAAGACAGTGTTCTTAATGTATTATTACTAAACAAAGCTTGTGCTGGTACAACCAGACCGCAGAACAGGATCTACTGTCGTATTGTATAGGTACATCTTTCCGAGACAAAACTTCCTTTAACAGGGTTATCTTCTTTTAGAAAAATAAAGGGACTAGGAGGATGGGTTTAAGGTGAGAGAAGCCTTTCTAGTCTCTCTTTTGTCCTTAGAGATAATTTATGATAATGTGGCACATATGGGCAAGCACAGGCATATTCAAGCACAATTCATATTGTACTACACATACAAAGGCTGTGTAGTAAATCCTAAAAGCTGAAAAAGCATTAGGGGCACAAGCTGTAGAATGCACAACACCCCTTCACCGGTACTAGTAAACACAGGAGAATCAATATGAGGATATTACTCAGCAGTACCCAAAATTATGAAAGGAAGTTAATATGTTTAAACCCTTTGCTTTTTCTGTCACATATTCCCAAACATTGACTCTGAACCTGCACTGACTGACCCATGCAGCTATCAGATCACAGAACCACAGACTGGTTGAGGTTGGAAGGGACCTCTGAAGGTCGTCTGGTCCAACCCTGCTGCTCAAGCAGGGCCATCTAGAGCCAGTTGCCCAGGACCATGTCCAGGCGGCTTTTGAACAGACAGAGACTCCACAACCTCCCTGGGCAACCTGTGCCAGTGCTCAGTCACCTTCACAGTGAAAAGTGTTTCCTGATACTCAGGAGGAACCTCCTGTGTTTCAGCTTGTGGCCATTGCCTTTGGTCCTGTCACTGGGCACCACTGGAAAGATCCTGGCTCCGTCCTCTTTGCACCCTCCCTTCAGGTATTTGTACACATTAGTAAGATCCCCCCTGAGCCTTCCCTTCTCCAGGCTGAACAGTCCCAGCTCTCTCAGCCTTTCCTCACAGGAGAGATGCTCCAGTCCCTTCATCATCCCTGTGGCCCATTGCTGGACTTGCTCCAGTATGTCCATGTCTCTCTTGTACTGGGAAGCCCAGAACTGGACCCAGCACTCCAGGTGTGGCCTCACCAGCGCTGAGGGGAGGGGAAGGATCCCCTCCCTTCAACTGCTGGCAGCACTCCTGCAGCCCAGGATACCATTAGCCTTCTTTGCCGCAAGGGCACACTGCTGGCTCGTGTTCGACTTGGTGACAACCAAGACCCCTAGCCTTTTGCTGCAAAGCTGCTTTCCAGATATTTGTTTTGTCTGGAAAGAATTTCTACTGACAAAGAATTAAACTTCCTAAGGAAAACTCTCACAACTGAACCGCGTAATGCCACCAGCAGTGGCAATTACAACATTACTGTAAATTTAGTTGCCAGTACTCTTGCAGTTGCAGCATCCAGCATGGCTTCCCAGTACCATAGTTGAGAAAGCTCCAAAGCCAGCCTATGCTAATGCTTCGGGACTCCCAGTGGTGGAGGATTTGCAGTAGTAGCAACGCAATGGTGGGAGATTGTAAAAGATCCTCGCTTCCTGAGGAGAATCATCCAGGGAGAAAAATACAGACTTCCTCAATTTCAGCTAGAATGATAGGAAAATCTAATGTAAAGTCAGACAACACCCACCACCACCCCCAACACCTCTTTTGTTTCTGATGAAAAACACCAGTAAAGGGGAGGGAAAGGAGATAAATTTCTGCACATAACTGAAAACCAAATACTGTATTGGAAAACATTTAAAAAATAACTTTGATCTTCACCATATACAACACAAGCATTCCTCAAGTTGTTTCCCAGCCTCTCGCCCTCCCTAAAACCTTCTTGTCAGGAACTGTTGTCATGCAGAAAATCTTGAACAACTAAGTTAAAGGAGAATAACCTGCTATATTAGCTTTGCAGGCTTTGCAGAAGATTACACTTTCAGGAACTGTGCATACACTGTGGCCAGGAGCCATGGTGAGGTACGAGGAGTCTTGGTGCTGTGGTAGAGGACTGCTGTTGCTTTACCGCAGCAGCAAGGTGCCTCCTCACCTCTTGGTATCGTCTCAGTTTTGGCAATGGGTTAATATGACATCGTCTCAATTTTGGTGAGGGGTTAATGTGGCATTGTCTCCGTTTTGATGATGGGTTAATGTGACATCATCTCAGTCTGAAGGCCCTTCAGTGATGGGTTAACGCGGCTCCAGCAACGAAAACTTCCATTCAGGTGCCTCTGCAGAGAAACGCTGTCTTTTCCCAAAAGAAATCCACAGCACCCAGCAAAGGAAACCCACAAGCCTACAGAGGTCCGGGAGCTTCCCGGTTTTAGGAAGCGGGAAAAGGGGGATCATGAGAGCTGGGGGGGGGACTCAACGGGCGGGCAGGGGTGCCAGGGCAGCGCCGCCCACGCCCGCCGGCCCCGGGGCCGGCGGGCGGGCAGGGCGAGGGGAGGCGGACATGTTAGCGGAGGCAGCCGCCCTTGCTGCGCCACCGCCGGGGCGGGCGGGCGTAAGATGGAGGCGGCGGGCGAGCGCGGCGGCGGAGGGCATCTGAGGTGAGGGGAGGCGGAGCCAGCGACGGGGACGCCCGTCCCCTTCCCCGGGGAGGAGGAGGAGGAGGAGGAGGTGGAGGTGGAAGAGGAAGAAGAAGAGGAGGAGGATGGGCTGTGGCTGGAGGAGGGGGAGGATGCTGAGACTCGGGCATCTCCGCGCAGGGGCGCGGTCGCGGGGCTCTTAATAACCCGCATCAGCCCCGGCGCGGTGGTTGTAATACCCCCCCCCCCAAAAAAAACTTCACACACCCCCCCCCCAAGAGTGTGCTCCCGCAGGTTGCCCACCCCGGGGACCCCGGTGCGCCGCCGGCTCGCCGCTCCCCGACAGCCCGCCCCGCCTGCGGTCTGATGCTATGCTCTGCCACCCCCCCAAAATAAAAACAAAACAAAAACCACACCCCAAAAATTTAAATTAAACCTGTATTTTATATAGTTATTATTTAAATATGTAGAGACTGTATTTATTATATATGTATATGCAATATATGTATATATGTAATTATACATGTAATATACACGTACAAGAGGTATATAGTTATTATATATAATATATAAAAACATAGATATGTGTATATACTATATTTATATATTTATGTTTATACATTTAATATATTGCATCTAATATATATTATATCTAATATAGTATATCTAATATATCTAATATATATTTTAATGTTACATATATTAACATATAGTATATGTATTTTTATGTTATGTGTATACATCTAAATTATATCTATGTATAAAATAATACATTTTTAATATATATATATATATTTTGGTGGCAGTGGCCGCGGCGAGGGCTGAGAAGGGTGACGCCGCGGGCTCGCAGGGGCCTCCCCGCGGTGAAAAAAGCAATAGAAATAATACCGGTAATTAAAAAAA